>OZ020491.1:15734100-16334100 GCA_963971405.1 Psococerastis gibbosa | reverse complement strand
TCAAAATTAGCAGATAGAGAAAATGAATAATTTCATGGTAAATAATTCTCCTATAGTTACATTTGGGGGGGGGGGGGGGTTGTAGCACCTGATGTCACTGGAGATGAGTTAAATTCTAGATAGGTCAGACCAACACAACAATACCACACAGCAATAATGGCAGGGCACGCAATGCATTCAAGCGTAAATTTTCTATCATTTTTTCAAAAAACAAACTTTTTGCTCAAAACCAAATGGTTTTTTGGGAAAACAACCTGTCCGGTTTCGTTAATCAATTTAACACCTAAAACATGCTGGAAGGTAGAAATAATCGATAGAAAGGTTTCGCAGAAAAATTATTTTTTAATAATTTTTCATGAAAATTGAGTTATTTTTATTTTTTTACCCCCAGAAGCAAACTATCAAGGGGCAAGCGACCCCCTGCATGTTGTTAACATTAATAACGACTACAAGATATGTGAATTTAAAAGAAATCGTTGGAGCCGTTTTGTCGAAATCATTTTTTAGACGTTTTTTTGGAGTTTTTTGAGAATGAATCCCCCCAAATTGAGTTAGCCCGAAATAAAAAAAAAACTGTCTCGAGGTATGATTTGTATGAACCTACATGCAAAATTTACTCAAAATCGGCCGAATAGTTTGCCCAGAAATCGATGAACAGACAGACAGACATACAGACAGACAGAGCGACAGACAGACATTTCGTAAAAAACATTTTTTTTGGGTTCCTGGGACCTCAAAACGTGTAAATCCGTTGAAATCTCGGAATCGAAAATTTCAACCATCACAAAGCTTTCCTTAGACTACGTATAAATATCACACCTCGGGACGATTTTTTTTTTATTTTGGGCTAACTCAATTTGGGGGGGTTTTATTCTCAAAAAACTCCAAAAAAAACGTCTAAAAAAATTATTTCTCAAAAACGGCTCCAACGATTTCTATTAAGTTCACATATATTGTAGCCCTTATTAATGTTAATAAAATTGTAGTCGTTATTAATGTAAACAAAATGCGGGAGGTCGCTTGCCCCTTGATTGTTTGCTTGTTTTTTTGAAAAAAATGATAGAAAATTCACGGTCAAATGCATTGCGTGCCCTGCCATTATTCCTGTGGGGTAATGTGTTGTCTGACCGGTCTAGAATATGCAATGCCATCGATTAATTCAGTGCTTTGGGATAGGTGATATCCTAGGCGACTGCCCTTCCCAACTGGTTACAGCGTACACTAGATAGAATGGAGTTTTATAGATTTCTAAATTTATTGTGGTTACCTCACCTCCAGTGACGTCAGGTGAACCCCCCCCCCCCCCCCCCGAGATATGCGAAATTAAACCAAAAGAAAATTATTTACCATGAAATTACTTATTTTCTCTATCTACTAAGTAGTTGATATATGGGAAAGCATGTTCGAGTAATCTCGGACCGGTTTTTTTTTAATTGTCATTACTTACAATAGAATTATTTGGTTGTATATTTGTATATATATATTTTTTGGTTTAACTCATAATTGCTAAAAATCTGTTGGTAACTGAAAGGTGATGTAATGAGTGGATGGCCATGCTTCGGAGGGCATGTGAAGCAGGCGGTCCCGGGCTTTCCTAGTTGAGTGTAAGAGAGAGAGGGCTTTATAGCCCTAACTCCGCTAGGTTGGTTTAGTCATAGAAACAACAACAAACGTCTTTATTTATTGCTCTCCAATTTATACGTAGTACCTATATAAGGAAAGCTTTGTCATGGTCGAAATTTTCGATTCCGAGATTTCAACAAATTTACACGTGTTGAGGTCCCAGGAACCCAAAAAAGTGGTTTTTACAAAATGTCTGTCTATCGCTCTGTCCGCCTGTCTGCCACTCTTTCTGTTCATCGATTTCTGGGCAAACTACTCGGTTAATTTAAAAGAAATTTAGCATGTAGGTTCACAAAAATCATGCCTCGTGACCGTTTTTTTCTATCATCTTTTAAAAAAATAATTTTTTGCACAAAAATAAATATTTTTTTGGGAAAGCAACCTGTCCGGTTTCGTTATTCAATTTAACACCTTAAATATGTCTGAAAGTAGAAATCATCGAAAATTATTTGTTATAGTCATTTTTCCTTATTTTTTTTTTTTTATTTTTTACCCCCAGAACCAAACTATCTTGCGGCAAGCGACCTCCCGCATTTTATTAACATTAATATTGACTACAATATATATGAATTTAAAAGAAATCGTTGGAGCCGCTTTTGAGAAATAATTTTTTTAAACGTTTTTTTTTTAGTTTTTTGAGAAAGACTGCGGGCTTACTTACAAATTTGGAAAAAATTGAAAACAAAAATGATCAATTGTTGAAAACCAGTGGAATTGGGTGTAAAAATAAATAAAGCATCATTGAAGATTTTCCGTCAATGACAAAATCAAATTTGAAGTATAATTGACCAGTGGAAAGCCGCCTTAGCATTATTCCAATTTGAATTTGAAGAAGCTCTCATATACGGCTTCAAAATAATAATAGGTAGATTTAGTATTTTACAGTAGATCCATTAAGTCTAACTAAATCATCTGCAATTCTAAAATAAGCTATTGTTGGAAAGCCAATGCTGAGCAGAAGTACAATGCTAGGTCAAATAAAAGAACCAGTCCGAGTTTACTCGAACATGCTTTCCAATTTATCAACATTAGTAGATAGGGAATATGAGTAATTTCATGGTAAATGATTTTCCAGTTGTTACATCTCCGATATCTCGGGGGGGGGGGGGGGGGGGGTTGTCCACCTGACGTCACTGGAAGTGAGATAAATTCTAGATAGGTCAGACCAACACATTAATTACGACACATCAAAAATGGCAGATGAGCGCGAATTTTCTATCATTTTTTCAAAAAATAATATTTTGTGCAAAATCAAATATTTTTTTGAGAAGAGCAACCAATCCGGTTTAGTTACTCAATTTAACACCTAAAACATGCCTGAAGGTAGAAATCATCGATAGAAAGGTTTCGCAGAAAAATTATTTTTTAGTCATTTCTCATTAAAATTTAGTTATTTTTATTTTTTTACCCCCAGAAGCAAACTATCAAGGGGCATGCGACCCCCCGCAATTTGTCAGCATTAACAACAACTACAATATATGAGAATTTAAAAGAAATCGTTGGAGCCGTTTTTGAGAAATAATTTTTTTAGACGTTTTTTGTGAATAAACCCCCCCCCCCCCAAATTGAATTGGCCCAAAATAAAAAAAAAACGATCCCGAGGTATGATTTTTGTAAACCTGCATGCTAAATTTCATCAAAATCGACCGCTTAGTTTGCCCGGAAATCAATGCACAGGCAGACAGACAGACAGACAGACATTTCGTAAAAACCACTTTTTTGGGTTCCTGCAGTCTGATCGAGGCGTTTATAACACCGGGGTTAAATAAATACCCAAGGATTATAACTGTAAACAAACAAATTTTGAATAGCACTTTCCATTATGAAATTATCTTGTTTACCAGTGGATTAAATAAATACCGGTCTTATAAACGCCCCGATCAGGCTGCTGGGACCTGAAAACGTGTAAATCCGGTGAAATCTCGGAATCAAAAATTTCGACCATCACAAAGCTTTCCTTTTACTACGTATAAATTGGAAAGCAATAAAATATATACAGTATATACCACTGGCCATTATTAAAGTAGGCAGCCAATTGAAGGGGCAGGAAGAAATTGAGAGTATTGCATAGTGAGGGTATTTAGACCGTCCTTGGTAAAGATGTGACGAGTTGGACCCTGACGAATTGCACAATGGGCTGACACCAGCGGGACGTCCGACCTTTTTTCTAGTTTGTAGGTTTTTCACCAGAAAAGCCTGTTTGCAATATTTGACCGTCGTGACCATTCTATAGTGTTATATATTCAATGCTATGGCATAGAGTAAAACAAACATTTCCGTCAATGTCATTTGCATTCTGCAATGCGAGGTAGGTGGAAACCCCGCCTAAGTCTTAAATGTCTGCTACCACGTCACCGTTTTTGTAAATAGCCCTAGCCGGTCGGTGGAATGGGCGCCTTACCGCAAGTCCGCAATATCTCCACTAAAACCTCTACCCTCTACCAGCACTCAAGCCTAAATCCCATGATGGGTTGTCGAGCCTCGGGGTTTTTGTTATGTTTATGTACGAGTTGGGCAGAAACATTCAACCAGAATCCATCATAGTGTTGGAATAGTACAGTGTTTTTACAGAAACTTTTTCATGTGGCTAAATTGGCCCAGAGCTATGCTGAAATAGTCTGTGCCATATTGTAAACTGTAAAGTGCTAATTAGTACTTATTCTTAGAATAATTTTGATTACTAAATTGGAAACGGTTTTCCATTTTAAAGTTGACTAACTGGGGAAGGAAAATGGGCAGAAAGGTAATACTCATCAGCCTAATTTTAAATGCTGGTGAAGAGCGGCTTGTAAAATTAATGATCAGTGGTGACTAAAAAGCATAGTAGACCATTTTAATATGATTTATTTAATTTTGAGGACCCAATACATGGGTGGTCCAGTTCAATTCGGGATATAATGGCCCATTGGTTTCCCTTTATAATCGCAAAAATATCTTCCCAGAAGGCGGGCCGCATCTGGCCATATTATAAACGTTCCCTATAATCTGACACAAAATGTCTTCGATTATTTTCACATTTGATGTATTTTTTTTAAACACCACTGGTCGCTTCAAGTTGCTTATATTTTATGGGCTACCAGTAGTCAGTTTATTGTAATTGCGCTATTTTGCTTTGCTATCTATCAGGTTACAACCATGGCGCTGTTTTACAATTTTTTTTAATAGGCACTGTTAGTTTAGTTGTTCTGAACTTGAGATGAAATGTTTCCTTAAAGTACAACTAGTTAGTTTTGTTGCGTGTTGGCTCCTTAAGCAGCTCTAGAGCGTTTTAGTTTATAATAGGGATATTCACTGTGTTTGGTTTACCCTAAGGGAAAGTAGGAAACTGAGGGAAAATAGAAAAATAGAAATCCAGTTTTTCTGCGTAGAAAAACAATGCAATGGAAACGTGTTTCTCTAAGTTTTCCACTTTACCCAGCCGGTAGGCTGAGCTATTTCGCTATTTCCCATTTACCTTTTCTATCAAACACAGTGAATACCCCTATTGCTAGACTTTGTTGGGATTCTAAAATAAAACAAGACCAACCGTAAGGGAAAGAATGTCATGATATTGTCCCATGTGCAATGTACAACCATGTGCAAACTAATCATAATCATGTATTGTACCCTTATTCTTACGGTTGTTTATGGACTAGCCATTTATGTTATTTTTATGAACTTCATTGAATTGCTCTAATAATTGTTTAACTGAACATTGGGGTATCTTTATTATGGCGTGGATTCCACAGACCTGCTAGTGCTAAATACAAATACGGTGACGTGGTAACAGACATTCAAGACTTAGGCGGGATTTCCATCGACCTCGCATTGCAGAATGCAAATTACATTGACGGAAATGTTTGTTTTACTCTATGCCATAGTTAAAATTGATCAATGATCATAGAGTAAAATCACAAACAAGCAAACTAAAATTAAAAAATGGCGTCATGGGATATGGTTAAGTGCAAACGTTTTAATAGATTTCTATAAAAAGAAAAATTCAAATTTCCGTCAATGTCATTTGCATTCTGCAATGCGAGGTCGATGGAAACCCCGCCTAAGTCTTGAATGTCTGTTACCACGTCACAGTATTTGTATTTAGCCCTAGCCGATCGGTGGAATATGCGCCTTACTGAACATTGGGGTATCTTTACTAAATGTAATTACCCTTGCAGATCTAATCCTGGTACACCGACACAGCCGCGTCGGCCGGATTTTATTGGTGTTAGCGGTCCGAGAGGTCCGCCTCCACAGGCGTACGATAGTCCCCAGCGCAGGTTTCTCTCGGAAGGGGAACTCGTGCGACAGGTGCCTATGGACCTCTCCTGTCGACCAAACTACACGGTCGACAACATTAGGGAGCTCGCCGGGTCGCCGCAGCGAGGGGTCTACACGTGGAAAGACACATCGCCGGGCGTCCGACCGGATTTGTACAGATCGAACCCTACATCTCCCAATCAGCAACCCTACGCCCCGCGACCTCCGCCTATTCTTCCGCCTCGCGGTGGCGTCCAAGTCTTCCCTCCTCAATCACCGCAAGTCAAGCGGAAAGTAACGCCAACCACCCCGACGGGGGATCAGAGGCGTAGGCCAATGTCGTTCGCGAGAGCGCTAGAAATGTCGGATTCTATAGAAATGGCAGCGCCGCCGGATCCTCGGCCCCCGCCACCTCGAGGCCCAACCCCTGACCGAGGGAGTGTGTACGATATGAATTTTGATGTGAATTACGAGATATCTGTATAGGGCCGGGTGGGCAGCAGGCCTCCCCTAACACTGGCGCCTGGTGCCCTCCCCACCCGACTGTGATCCTTCCTCTCTCTCAGTGTCCCCTTTTTGACAGGTCTCAATGAGTTTTCAGCCTTGGGTTTCCACTTTCCATATTTGTTTCTTGTTATGCGATTCAATGGGTATGATTGCATGGATATCAATAATGAGGCATTGTGGTCGTAGGCCATTCATCAGAGCGCTCTACAAATACGTGACCTTTGTTATGCTCCAAAGAAACCTAAACGGAAGATTCGGTTAAATTTAGCTTAGATTTAACTCAACTCGTCGAAGAGCTATGCAAATCTCCCTGTGAGTTTTTCTCAGTCAATTCTCATGGAATATATTTATAATGGGATTTTTAAATTTTGCTGAATAATCTTCACAAAAGAGTCTTTATTGCAACGATTCTAATAAGAATATCCCACAAAATTCTAGTTTAAACCTAAAATTCATGAAAACGTGATTTTACTGTTCATGGACATTTTAGTTTGATTTAAAGTCAACCGTTTGACTTATATATAGAATTGCAAACCCTTCCTAGGTCTTCTAAATATTGCCTGTGCATGAAAGATTCCAGTACTTAGTTATATTTTGACTGTGATTGGTTTCATTCAACTTATTCTTTTTTTTCTTGTCAATAACCAATCTAGATAAACTAATTATCTTGGTTCTGCTATTTTGCTCAACAATTAATTATTCTAATCTGCTTATCCCTTGTTTTGAACAAAACTTGCACAGTAAGCACTGTATGCTTAAATAAAAAATGGTAAAGATTAAATATTACACGGAGCAACTGAAACATTGCATTTTAAAATCATTCCACATTATTATTATTATTATTATTTTATTACGCCTAGTAGTGCGTTTTGCCTAAAATGCTTTTTATACATTAAAATCAATTTTGGCAAAATCAATATTATCCAGTAAATATTGTATCAGTTCGCTTTGAAGTGAAACTTCTTATGGGAGGGCTTGAAATTCTGATCCGTAACATTTCTGGCACTATGGGTACATTGGAAAAGAAGTCGGCAAATCTCGACTTCGAAAATCATTTGTATGTACCGGGCCTTATTGCCGCAACAATTTTTATTCCTTTACATAACGATGCTGATTTTACCCAGAAGATTGTCTATAGTACCAACCAGATCAATCTACAGTCAATACATATTTTACTGGTTCGCTTCTCTATTCACTATTGTACCTTCCACCAATTATATATGAGTATATAAGTAGACCCTTGGCATTTGGTTTAGACATGTTGCATGAAATAAGAATTGTTATTTATTATCAACAATTCTATCATATTGTCTTCTTTTCTTTATTAGTCAAGTAGGTATCGTTAAATCTTATAATTATTTATTTAATTACATATATATATAGTTTTCTTTTACGAGTGAAGTAACGCTTATTCATTATTTTTGTAAGCTTCGTGATATTTTGTTGGGCTTTCCATGGAATAGTAGCTCTCAGTCATTGACTCAATCTTGCATCATCTTTTAAACAGCACCTCCGTTGGATTATTTAATCGTGTAATACGGCCATTTGGATAAATTAACCACCTTTTTAAGTGGATTCATTTACTCTTAAGGATTCAAGGATGCATGTGCCACTGTTTTTAGTATAAGTACTGTTAAGTTTTCGGTCAATAGTTTATCTGTTATTTTAGTTTAATTTAGGGGTATTTTGATTTAATTTCAAATGTTGTATGATTGCATTGTGCTGGAATAGAATTATAAATAGCATGACGGTTGTGCAACTCAGAAATCATTAGTTAATCTTTTAGTGCATACCTATTGAACTACTTGTTCTATCTTGTTTATTATGGAAAGAATGTCCAATTTGGGTTACGTTTGCATTTACTATGTTTACTGTTCTATTTTTTTACAGTCTTATCAAGCAAAAGAAATTGTATTTTAGTGTTAGAATTTGTTAGTCGGAATAGTCTAAAATGCCACTAAAACGTAGAAGGCAATTTAATAGCTTAGCGAAATCATCACCATCAATCTCACCAGGTTTGTAGTATTAAAAACTAAACCAAGACATTAACCAAAGCAAAAAATTAAAGCGGGTTTGAAGACAGTTAATGTGCGTAAGAAAATTAACCAAAACAGTTGGGGGGGGGGGGGATTTATTATGCCCACTGCTCTAGGCACTTATGGCAATACTTGGAAAACATTAATCAACTAACTTATTTAAAAATTAATTTTTATTGATTTTTGGTTTCTCATTAACGGCTTGTATAGTTGTATCTACTTAACAAAGTAAATGAAAGGGGACCAGTTTAACTATCACCCGAAATCTAGCTAAAAACACTATGGCTTATGAACGTTTGAAGTTCCTAGGTTCCTTATCCTTTTATACATTTTTTGTGCCGCAAGGTGGTGTCTTGGCCTTAGCGTGTGGAGGACTCTAGTTCTTGTTGTTCCTTCGCTAGGCGACGTATCTAGCGTTAAATACTTAACGGTGTTTTCAGTTTATGTTACAATATACGATCTTTGGTTCTGAAAACTTAAAAATTCGAATTCAAGTTTATGAACCAGTGACGTCAGTTATGATAGACCCAGCAGAGGAGCATTTATGGGGGAGTCTGATTTACGGTATCAATGGGGAATCCACAATTAAGTCTCATGACTTCTCTTAAAATACTTCGGCACGCTTGTGAAAGCTATCATGTATTATCACTTTCCAATTAGTGATAACTCTTTCACTCAGGTCTTAATGTTGTGTACGTCTACCTACTAATGTTCTAACATTTCTTTTTATTATTTTGTCACAGGTAGCTTAGTCTTATATTTTCAATTGTGCTGTAGTACAAGGAATACCCATGGCTGAATTCACAGATCTATTGTTCATTATACTGCGGTAAGGGCATATTAAATTTTTTATTGCTGAATACTCAGTCTTGTAGCCTATTTAACTTCTTGAAAGTGCTGTCGACAATTAACTGTGTCCCTATGAGGTGTTAAGTGTTGAATGGTAAATATTTAAACGCTCAATTATTTTCATACTGATTTCAAGATTTTGGGTTTTTAAAGCGAAGTGAAATTCACTATTGAGACATGCATACAACAGAATTAAGATTCACTTTACATAATGTAGATATAGATAAATCATGCTTTTATAGCAAAAAAAAACCTTATAGAAGTTATTTTTTGTAATTTAAACGTCAGAGTGGGCTACATTGATTTTGAATCACTCAATAATTTGACTTATTCATTAGTTTAAGTATCATCAGTGACCATTTCAGAGAAAAATTGGGTGATCCATTAAATATGTACCAGGCTGCTAACTGACGTCGAATTGTGCAGATTTCTTGAACCTGTTAAATAATTCAGTAGGTGGATTCAGAGGAAAATCAAATTTTAGCAACTTTTTTATGTAGACTATTTCTAAAAAACAACAATAGTTTTGGCTATGTCGGGAATTTCCAGATCCTCAACGTGGCAACTCTGTGCGTCAGTGTCATTTTGTTTTATAGATTAATAATGGAACGTGATAACTGATGAGATTGATTACCGTTCAGTGCAAATTATCCACTATCGCATTTATTTATTCACCTCTTGAATGTCACAAAGTCGCGGTTGCGCTTAAATGTAGGTGTTCGGATTGAAACGGGGGATGTTCTGCTGGAATATTTTTTTAAGCCTGGAAACATGGAAATATTGAACGTTTAAATTAGCCAATGTTAATTTTTTATACAAATAGACTGGAAAAATGGACGATGTTTTTTTCTTTCCTTATCAGACTATGAATAAATTCCACGTCTAAGGCCTGTATTCCACTGGTGAATATTCCGTCATTTGTGATAAAAAAAAGTTGAGATTTTTGTTTTAATGAGACTATTATGTAGATACTTAACTTATCTACATAATAGTCTCCTTAAAACAAAAATCTCAACTTTTTATTATCACCAATGACGGAATATTGTCCAGTGGAATACACGCCTAACTTAATCATCTTAGTTAATAAACCCAAAATGAGAGGAGACAAAGAAAGTGACTTATATTAGATCTTGGATACTGTAGATCGACAAGCTTAGTACCAAGCAGCAGCTGAAGGCGTCTTATTGGAATGTATAGTCTACCTTCTTTCAGCACTTGTGCAGAACACCAGCAACATACAGTAGTAATACAGTTCATAAAAGTTACTAATTAGAGCTCCACGTTTTTAAAATTCTGAGGGTGCGTCATTCTTGAAATTCTAGATGACCGAGGGTGCGAATGAGATTTCCTAGGAGTTAGCCCTGCATTGCCCAATTATTTACTTGTAGTGGATGGTGAGTCGGGATCCGTGGATAAAGATAAAACTGAAAGCTACTGGCTATAAGTCGGGACATGTAGAGTAGTGGTACGGACTCTAACTTTCACCCGAAAGGTTGTTGGTTCGAGTACTGCACTTGCTACATTTTCTGGCCATGCTTCGGAGGGCATGTAAAGCAGGCGGTCCCGGGCCTTCCTAGTTGAGTGTAAGAGAGGGCTTTATAGCCCTAACTCCGCTAGGTTGGCTTAGTAATAGAACAAAAAGTCCTTATTTATAAGAATATTAAAATTGATCTGTTGATTTACCTTACCCTCAACGAAAGTGTTGGGCATTCTTTTTCTGCAGGAATGTCTAATATCTCATTCAATATGTTACTGCCCATTGCCTCGGTTTATTTTATCATTGAAATATGAAATGAAAAGTATGCCACATTGCAGGTACTTTAATGGATCAGCAGCTAATACTGGAATAAAATAAAATGTACAGAGCAGTTTAATTAATTATGAGGTGTAATTTGCAACTGCCAATGAAATTAATGAAAGTAAATGTTATAAAAGTTGAAATTCACCTTTTGCCGGAAAACTTGACAAAACAAAATATTTTAAGAGCCCTGAAAAATATTTTGTAATGTTGGCGATCATGCTGTTTGCTGGTTGATCGATCAATAAATGATTTTGAATAAAATATAAAAATGTTTCCAAAAATTTGCAGCTAAGGTTCAGTGTCAATTGTTATTAATATATCTGTATATTACTCATAATTTTCGTTAATGTGTTAAGACCAATATTGTTCAAACAGTGGATGTGTAATTGTTAGCATGTATAATGGTATTGGCTTAGAAACTGCCCGAGGTTCGGGAACCAACGGTTATGTGCAAAGAAATTGGGCTTCCGTCCGTAAAACCAAAGACAAAGTTAACTACAAGACCGAAGAAGAGTTGGCGAAATTGGATGCATCAAGCAACAAACAAGCCAACAAAGAAATTTTAGACCATGAACGAAAAAGGAAAATGGAAGTTAAATGCATGGAGCTTGAGGAAGTTCTTGTTGCACAAGGGTAAGTCATTATAATCTCGTTTATTTAAAAATAGAGGCCACCGACCAGTCATTGTTTTGAGGGGTGGATAGGGGAAACTTCATGCACTTCCAAGTTCCATGCCCAAATTATTTTAAACCGTCAACCTTGCGAATAATGACGGGTCAGACCTCAGTCGGCTCCGGTATTACTCTTTCGTCTATGCGGCATAGCCCCGGTTATGCGCCGCAACCTTAGCATTGTCTTTACTTTAGGATAGCGTAAACGTTGTTGGTTGATTGGAGTCGCTGTAACTGCTGCATAGTAGAACGTTATCTCAAAGCTTGGGCAACCTATTAGAAACAATTGGCAGTATGATTTCCGACACATAATCAGAGGATGATGACTATCTGCTTCTTCTACATACATGAGATTTTAGTGTTTGCGTGTTTCAAAGCAGTTCTCCAAATAATTAGCAAGCAGATGCCCCGGAATTTTCGCCAAAATTGATACGTCCTTTCACTACCACAATGATAGGCCTAAGCATGATTGTAATAGTTAACTGATAAACAATAGTTAAAAGTTAGTTTATATATTCACCCTGCAGACTGTAGTTAACGACTATTCTATCAAATCTGGTTCATGCACTTACACATTGTTTTCTGGAGTAATAATATTTCAGGCGTGAAAATTAAAATTTACAGCGAACGCATGTATTTTTTTATGAATTCTACATTTACCTACCTTCAATTCTAGAAACAACCGGCCCAACAATATATTTTGCTTTACATACTTTTTTACAAAACAGTAAAAAAAACTATTTAAGAATGAACCGGACAATTGTCGCACGACAATATTTTACGTATGCAAAAACCTTAAGAGCATATGGACGCCCGAATTTTCCGTCGTTTTTGGCACAAAGTCAAATTTTTCATGGCGTTGCAATTTTAGAACTCTTTATAATACCGGCATTTATTTAATCCACTGGTAAACAAGATAATTTTATAATGGAAAGTGCTATTCAAAATTTGTTTGTTTACAGTTATAATCCTAGGGTATTTATTTAACCCCGGTATTATAAACGCCTCGATCAGACTGCTGATATCCTCAGTGACCGAAATTTTTTACAAATCAAGTTCAATAACTGGTCGGTTGTAGTGGCGGCTACATAATGTGCATCAAAGCATACATAAATATTTCTCTAGTTTATGACCCCTCATTTATGACTCTACGATTGATATTTCATAGGAAATTAGACTTTGCCTAATAAGTGAAAAGTGAAGGTTCCATCGACCCTTAAATATATGAATTCAATGTGTTAATGGTTTGTGTCTATATTCTTAGGCTAGATACTGTAGTTTTTACCCAAATTTTTTGTTGAATGCAGATATTCTACAGAAGAAATTGAGACCAAAATAGGAAAATACCGCATTATGCTAAATGATTCGGATCCTTCAGGAAAGCCAAGTGGCGACTTTCCCAAAGATGAACATGGTCGTATCGAGTAAGTAAACATTTTTCAGTTTTTCTCCTTGTTTTGCTCTGTAGCTTCTTGCTTTGCTAATCATTCTTTTTATTGAAGTATGATGTTTATTCGTTCTTTTTAGTCTCAAAACTTTGTCACTCTCCTTTGCGTATAGTCGGATGTATACATATACAGTATAATTCGCATGAGCATGTGCAACCTAATTTTTCTAATTTTTTATATTTATAATTAATATATATCTGATCGATATGAATATTGGGTCAATTGTGACAATAAGTAAAAGCTTTAATGCTAAGTTCTCTGAGGTAATAGGTGCTAATTCTATTGAATTATTTACTGGGCAGTTTGATGAAAACTTCTTCAAATTGTTCATTCACTGAAATAAAAGACTTCGCTTAAATTTACACTTCGCTTTATAGGATGGTAGTATGGTTTCAGTTTCTCATTCGCTTCGCTATTTATTGCAAATCAATAAAGGGTTTTCCTAATTGTCATTATTTTCTAGTGGAAAGAATAGCAATATAGAAAACTAAAATGGCGGGCCTCGCTTTGATTGGTTGGGTGCGGTTGGCCCCGTGATCTGATTGGTCTGGCGCGAGAAATTTTCATAAAAAAAAGTTATCCAATAGTAATCGATTGGATTACCAATAGACAACTTGACAGTTGTAACAATAATATATAAAATAAGCTATAAGAAGGTTAAAAATAATATATTTTTTTGAATGAAAAAAATTGTAAATATTAAAATTAAAAAAATGTGAGTGTCTTCAGTCATGTGATGAGGAACGAAAAGTATCGCCTTCTGCATGTAATAATCCAAGATTGGCGATTATCATGTCGATTTGGATCTTGGAGACAGTTGTTCTGAAAAGGGAAGTCGTGCTCTTGCCAAACCCTTACCTCAGTTTTTTCAACCAAGGTGTTCTTCTTCTGCCGGGAGCCCTCACTCCTTATATCTTCCCCTGGATTATTACATGCAGAAGGCAATACTTGTAGTTCCTCATCCATTTCTGAGCCGTCAGCTGCAATTCCATTTCTGTATCCATTCGCCTCAGGAACTCAGCGTTAGGGACACGATCTGTCCAGGATATGAGCAGCATTCGTCAGTATATCCACACTTGAAATGCACTGATTCTGTTCTCCATAGCTTGTGTCAAGGTCCATCGCTCCATACCGTATTGGACGATCGGCTCAGGCAGTACTTCCTAAAACTTAATGAGGCGAAAACGTCAAATTGCTCTGCTGCCATGTCAGCTGGAAATTGTTGACACAGGTGTTGTGTTTCGGTAGCTTTGGAAGATAGTAACTTCAAGAAAATGGTCGATGTTGTATGCGTAGTTTTGTATGTAATTTTTATAGAGTTATTTCAATAATTCGTTGTGAATTGTGATAGTATCGCATTGTTTGATTCATATTATCAATCTATTTAGCTTGTGCCGTGACCATATTCGCTGTTTCTGTAGGTCAGCTTGTGTGCCACGAAAACTTACCAGTTTTTTATTTTGCATTGTTATTGACTCTTAAAATCTTCATTGGCATAGTGGTAGCTTGCTCGTAATTTTGCGAGTCTCTACACATGCGATCGGTGACCTGTCGTAACTCAACACAGGTATTCACAGAGGTGACTGTCGAAGTTATTCGAATACATTCATTCAATTGTTTGCATGCGAATAATCTTTTTATTGTAGAAATAAAAATAAAAATAAAAAGGTCTGGCCATTTTGGCTTTTATAATACTGCAATATAAGGAATAATGAAGTATAAGTAGGGTTTCAAAATGAGGGGGGGGGGGGTTGATTTTATTAGACCAGGGTGCCGGGGAATAGATTTATACGTAATGAAAATGATATTGTCAGTGATATTAATATTGATGTTGCATTATTGAAAACAGTAGAGATCGTATGTAATTTAGTTTTTTCTTTCTTTACTTGTATTATTTTTAACTAGATTGCGAAGAAGGATGGGGCCTTTGGACAAACCATGCCAGAGGTCATGTCAGGAGAAACCCCTCCTCCTTACCCCCCGCCCTTGAGCAAGTTTATATTTATGTATGCGATGCGAGCTTCGGGATGTGTAATTTGTAAGATAACGCGTAACACTTGCACAGTAATTAGCGACGACATAGATAGAATAATAATGGCAACCAACAGAGCATACTTCGCGAACCTGAGATTACTCAAGTCAAGACTTATATCCAGAGCCACTAAGTTGAGGATATTTAAAACCCTTCTGAGACCTATTGAAACATACGGCTCGGGAACCTGGAATCTTAAATATAATAAGGAGGATCTATTGGCCCCTATGCGAAGACGGAGAGTGGAGTATAAGAAACAACACAGCCGGCCACCATACCAAGTTGAATCCAGCGGACCAGAGCAGGTTCAAAGATGCAGATAACATGATCGTGTGCACAGTGCCGGTAGGGAAACATGGTAAGACTTGTCCTGGTCACCTCCGAACTAATCGTGTGTGTTTCCCAAGTGGTTCGGAATCCATTCTAATCAGGGGGTCCACTGTCCTTTGGGCCCACACCGTGGCCTGGGACAGTGTCCAACCATTCTACAACATAAGAAACAACACCGAAATAGAGGCAATACTCAACGGAGAAGACACAGTCCGGTTCATAAAAGCGCAACGCGTGAAGAGGCTCGGAAACTTCGTAAGAATGTCGACTGCATGCCGAAAAAATGAACAAAGTAAGCTTGACAGGAAGACGACTGGTCGGACGTCCTCGAAAACGCTGGAAGGATGAGTTGGAAACTGACCTTCGTGAGTTGGGAGTCCGCAGATGGTGGAGCATTGTACAAAACCCAGATGACCGGAGGAGTATTGTCGAGCAGGCCAAAGCTCATCAAGGGCTGTAGAGCCAGAAATATAAGAAGAAGAACTTCCACAGTATACCTCAGTCAACTTATTGTGATTTTTCTGTTGTGGTCGTATGGTTCAACTTACCAATACTTACAACTTACCAATAGTCAATGGCTCGCTGAAATGTTGTATTGCAACTTCGAAAATTCATTCTTCCCTTGGTTTTTTGGTCACAACGACTTCGATTGGTAGTTGTTTTCAATGCTGGCCCGACACTTCATCGTTGCCAAGGGAAAGTATAAGGTGTAATTATCTTTGAAAATTGTCGGGAGGGTTTGCCAGTGCTCGTCGTAGTGGCCACGGTAAAGTACAGTTTTTCATTCATTATAAACGTAGTTATTGGTACGGTACTGAGGCAGCAACAATCGATAAATTGTGTTACAGGTACGTGTTCCCGATTGGCCTGCACTATTTTAACTGGTTTCCCATTGGTTCTTATTAATAACTCCTTTGGCAGATATGGTTATCGCAAATATTCAAAGATATGGAGAATGAAATAAAGATTTATTAGTAAATTGTAGAGTTGGCTGACCTGTGCTTGTAGCTCGTTTGTTCTTCAAAATGTTGCCATGTGCATTGTTTAAGTACCGGTAAGTATATATATCAGATGTCTGAATTGTTAATTAATGACCACCAGCTGGTTTATTGTGGAAAGGAAAAGTATTTCTTTATATACCTATATATTGTAGTATATGGCCAGCACTAACACCGATTGGACACAGTTATGTAAATTGGTTTCTATAAAAAACTGATTGTGTGGTTTCCGGTAGAACTATTTACATAGCTACGAGACATAGGTCCATATGTGTTAACGATGGCCCTATACTTTATATTAAAGTGCAGAGGAACATTTCTTCTTTCTAATAATCTCTCTTTTTGGCTCAGGAGATGTACAGCTATTTCCATTCTGTTGGTTTTACCTATTTAGAGCGATTTGGTAATCCAAAATTGCTATCAGGACCGCACTTATCAATGGGGTTGCCTTGGGACCGTCTAAAACAGCTTGCCCACCTTTCGACCCCCTTTTCGCTGACCCATCAAGGAACTGAACCACTACTGTTACAATGATAGGACTACAATCTATATTTCCTCTATATATGACTATCTAAAAACTAACAGTGCGGCCCTGTGGGGCGTCCAGTTGTGTTTTGCCATAACACCGCTGCTACTGCAAAATGTCGTGTGTCCAAAAATGCGATTTACAGTTTAACAAACCATGGTGACCAAAATAAATGAATACACCTTGTAGCAAACGGTCGCTTGTCAACAGCCAATAGGAAGGAAGCAATAAAAAAATATAAAAAATAGACAAAAGTTAGACAGTTTTTTTTTTGCTCCTGAAAACTAAGCTTTCTTCACATGCGACATTTTGCAGTATCAGCGACGATAAGTATCATTTTCGGGCCGTTTTAGCTCGTGCCATGTAGCTGATCTTAAATTAGATAGAGGTAGGATGAAGAGAGGGGGTTGGACATCGCTCTTTTTAAGAAGTAAAAGAAGGGGTAACAAAAGGCGTTAAGTAAGTTGCGAATTGTAGACTGCGGCGACGCAATCCCTGGATCGATGAGCGTGTGTCCGTGACCGGGGAGGGGGTGTATACCACGAGTTCGGATATTTTCGCACTACACCAGTCTATCATTTACCATGTTGTGAAAGTTCACGCGCTGTTTTCCTAGGTTACCATGAAAACAAATGGCACTAGGTTGGTAACTTTTAAATTTTTACTTGTGAATAATCTGTCAAGTTATTTATATGTAGTTGTTACAAGTTGGCTGCATCTTTCAATTCCCCGCATTGCCCAAAGTTCCGTTTAATAACTGATAGATACGCTGCAATGCTGTGTCACAGCTAAAACAACTATCACTTAGCCTATTTGACGGTTTATTGGACTTAATGCGATTTTAGTTAATTTAATGCTACATTTTAAGTTATAAATTATTAGCCAATGACAATTATTTTCCACAGATGTATCTTCGACAGATGAAACGACTTTCAGGAGCCATTCACAGTGGAACCTTAAGGAGAATGTTTCCAAAAGTTGTTAACACAACATGCTAATTAATTAATTTCTCGTTCCAGAGACCTTACATTGGCAAAACAAAATTATCTTTAATTACGGTCTCCTGAAATACATACTTAGGCCTATGTATAAAATGTGATAATACGCAATAGATTTTGTCTGAACTATCGTTAATCCATAAAAATCTATAAAATAAGTCCTATTTTTGGAATACTTCGTCGTCCTTTTAGCTTATTTTATTTTATAGATTCGCTGTGGAACCTTAAGACGAATCTTTCCATTTTTTTAACAACATGGGGTGAGAGCTAATTAATACATTTTTTGGTCCAAAGAAAAGTTCTCTGTGGGTGTTTACCGCCCGAAATATATTAAAATATATAAAAATATATAAAACATAATGTATCGTGCATTATCACAGTTTATATATACAGTATACAGAAGAGTTAGAGTTTTTTTGTCAATATACAGTATCTATCCACTGTGGGACGAGAATTTAATCAATCAGCCATGTTCTTTTCAAACAATTTGGAAAGATTTCTCTTATTGTAGGCTACTCACATAAAAACCCATTAGTATAGTGGGTACAATGAAACGTGAGTCAGGAGTGTCCCATCCTTTGGAGAGGTATAAAACGTGGTAGCAATTCAATTATTATCCGAATTCAATCGCCATGCGGGTGGTCGGAGCTGGTCAAATCGTTGAAGAATTATTAATTTTATTTAGCAAAAATGAAACAACACCTAGCCTGGATTTTTTTTCGGGGGTGGCTGTAGTGAATTTGACCCTATCTAGTGTAATTGTTTAAATGGTTATATTTAGGGGAAAATGTAATTGTCAACTTTTCGGGTAGGGGGGGGGGGGGCTGCTGCCCAATAAGCCCCCCCCCCCCCCGCTGCTTTGCTGAATTGTGCGGTACGCCGTACTGTAATTATTATTATTAAAGTATATCCCATTTTCCTCCGATATAGGCACCTTTTTAACTGTATTGACCTTAGTAGGTACTGAGAGTCTCACAATGGACACCACGCGTAGAGTTGGTGGTGAAATAAACGTATTTTTTTAAAAAGATTTTCAACCATAAGAGAATCTCTTTTTCCGCTCGAGTAGTCAGTAATGTTATTCTATTGTATGATACTATTTTACACATTGAACTTTACAGGATAATATGTATGTAGTAAGTTTCATATGGCGCGGGGGAAGTAATGACAAATAGGGTTGGGTAATCCCATATGACGTTTTATATGGCTTCCTGGTCACGTTACAGAGTAAAACCAAATCATGTCGATTAATTCATGGCTCCATCTTCAAAATTTATTATTGTGCCTTGTTTTATTTATTACGTTTGATTAGCCATCTTGGGTAAAAAAATCAAATATCTCGTGAAAAATATCACATCCTTCTATAGTCTATATTTTCTGTGCAATTCTCAAAGACGTGGGTTTCCACTTGCATTATTTGACAGAAGTTTCGTGGCTTAGGTTATAAGTTGCGACTATGAATTAAAGGAAAGTTTAAATGTACGATTTTTCCCGAATTTTAATTCAGAGGAATGGTCGGGGGCACCCTCAGAGATGGACAACTTGGTTGTAAGTTGAAAATATACCTTTTTCTTCAGCCAATGCCCGTTCTGGGCTGGTAGGCCATTTGATGCCGTGCCGGATAATAAAGCTGGGTCAATCCCTCCTGTGTCTCAGTTCGGTTTTCTACCTCAATGCCAGTGCAGCTGAATAGGTGATCGGCATTTCCTTCCCCTTGGAAGCAGAGGGGGCATTCGGAAGAATCAACGATACCTATTCTGTGGGTGTGGCTCTGGAGGTAGTCATGTTCTGTGGCCATTCGGAACGCTGCCACAGCGATGCCCCGGCGCAAGGTGCTGGAGATGGTTTTTGCTAGGAAAATAGACCTGATTTATTTATTAATCTAGCCTATAATTGTTTGAAAATAGAGCATTACTAAATAGTTGGAATGTTAAAAATATTCAAGACATTCGCAGTCTTGCAGCAATGACATGATGTGAGTTGGCTGGAGCATCAGATAATGATCCTACTCCCGCGGTTCTGCGTTGAGGGGGGGAGGGGGAGAGGAGGAAAGGGAGGGGTTGTCAGGAAGTATTGAGAAACAATACTGCGCAGGTCGTACCGCACTCCCCCTCTGCCCCTACGGGAACTCAGAGGAAATTAAAATCAGCTATGTTTGCCCAGAGTCTTCCAGGCATTATGCCCGCGATGTAGGTGCCGCGTTAAGCCGTTCCCCTCTTCAGGATCGGCTAAATCTTTTTTACAAATATCCAACGTCTTCCAATATTTACTGTTAAGTCTTCCATGTTAGGTGCCTTTTCGAATATGTTGCCCGGGGACCGCCCCCGGCCGACGCGTAACCAAAAACGTTTCCGGAAATGGAAACAGCGAACCATTATGAAACGTCGGTTGTTAAAGTCCGTGGTTGGGCATCAGGACGGGTCTTGCTGTTGTGCTGCTGGACTTCAGCTTGCTCTGTTGCTTGGTAAAGCAACTGTGCCATCTCGTGCTATGCGCTCATTTGTCAGGTAAAATTATCTCGTTTCTTTCTGGTTGGGCAGAGACGTGTGTTCGAATATCCATAAGCGAAGTACTGTACCGCTTAAGGCCGGTGACATACTATCCTTTTTTGCCATATGCGGCTGAGAGGAATGCATTCTGGCGGGATGACACGACGCTGCCACACTGTCCGGTGTGACCGATTAAAAATAGCTGATTTTTTTATTTTATATTCTTGATCCGATCAATCTTACTCAAGTTACAGTGTCGCATGTGTTGAAATGATATCTCGCCTCACTCGACTGAATGTTTATTTGTCCCGTGTCCGGTTACCCTTCTCTGCCCCAGCACTACCCGGTCGATAATCGAAGGCACGGTGCCTTTTTCAATGCAACGTAAATTTCTTCGAAAAATAGAAATTTCGAAAAGATACCGTTGTTTCTATTTCTTCTAGTCAGTCAAACCTCCACCGGAACAGTGTAACCGGGCTCATTAGGCTCCATGCATTCATGCCATCTCTTCACACCTGTCCCTTTTGGCGGGACAGTGAGAAGGGATAGTATGTCGCCGGCCTAAAGTGCAAAATGTGAAGTAGTGATGTATATGTATTATGAACCCGCAGTGTCAGTGGCGGATTAAAGGGGGCGGTGGGGGCTGTCGCTCCCCCAAAGCACCCAAAGCTTTAAAAAAGAAGCATTTTCTATCACATAGAGTAAATAAATAATTTCGCCCATTAGTTTTAAAAAAGAAGAAATTGGCGCGAAAATGTCAATCACTCTACTATTTGCCACGTTTTTACGTTTTTTGTTTGTTGACTAGCTAGTAATAACAAAGCTTCGAATTGCCATCCGCCCCTCCCAAAACTTTTTGTTTAATCCGCCACTGGGCAGGGTGAAGACTGGAGCTTGAATCCCACTTCCAGATCTTCTTTTCCCTAATGAGTAATGTATATATGAGTCCTGCACTCGTTCCTATTCATCCTGTCTTCCTCTTCGGATTCTTTCTTGATGGATATCTAATAAGCGACGAACAAGTGTGTTTGATTGTTATAAAAAGAGTTTTATTTAGCCTCGAGAACCTACTCTATACGGCGTCCTCGTAAGACTGTTCTTAATGTTATTACTTCTGTTTTGTGTTGAATAACTAATTGAGTCACTCGGTCTGCATGTTCTTCCTTGTCGGCGCTTCGGGGTCTGAGTTTGTCACAACACGAATCCTAATTACCGGGTTGAAAAATTGTTCTGCTTGTAATAGCTCTAGCTCAAATAGGGAGTCTTGTTCATTTGTGTTGTAGGGACTTCTTGCATGAATAAGTACCAGCCTGTTCCGATGAGGGCATGATGTCAAATCGTCGACCTATACAGGTAGTTTAGTCATGAGATAAAAAGTTATATGCTGCGATCTATGATACAATACAATAGTATCGACTTTTATTGATTTAACACCACTGTAATACTGTAGAAATTGCGACAATGCCACAGTTCTAACCTAATTTCTTTACTCTAAATTCTCCTACCGAGGGGGTGCTTTCGTGTAACATTCTGTTTAATTCAATAACCTGTTATATACTATTACTTTAGCATACATAATGAAAATTACCTTATTTTCTGACAGGAAATATTTGGGGTATGTCGATCGTAGAGCTATCATCGAAAAATGCTGCTATATTATATTTTAGTTGCTGAGTACTGAGTACTGTTGGCCTCCACTAACACCGATCAGTTACATTAAACTGTTTCCACCGGACACCCCCACGATAAATAAAATAAATAAATATAGACTTTTTTTGTTCTATTACTAAGCCAACCTAGCGGAGTTGAAAGCCCCCTCTTACACTCAACTGGGAAAGCCCGGGACCGCCTGCTTTACCTTCCCTCCGATAAGTTTTTTTTATGAAAATCAAGCTCCATAATTGTGGACAATCAGTGTTAGTTACGGTCATATACTGCAAATCAAAACGTAAAGGAGCATTTATCCTTTTAAGGCGGCTATTCCACCGGTGATTTTACGTCATATTTGATTTTGTGAATTTTGTCATTGACGTTTGCTTTGTTTTAAGGAGGTAGATACTTTACTTACTTACTTTAACGGCGCCTTATCCCTCCCACGGGGTCGGCGGCACGGATCTTAATCTTCCAGGTGTTTCGGTTTTGGGTATCATCCGGCGAGAGACCGAGGGTCCTAATCTATTGTAAATTAAGTTATAATATGGAGACTTATTATAACTTAATTTATAATAGATAAGTTAATTATCTACATAATAGTCTCCTTAAAACAAAACAAAAATTCACAAAATCAAATATGAAGTAAAATCGCCGGTGGAATAGCCGCCTTACTAATTTATCAATGACAGCTCTACGATCGATATTTCCTGCGAAATATGATCTTGAATGCCTAAAAGGTTTTTCATATCCATAAATCCTGTCCCTATTTTGCTCCTGTTTTCCGTCTGCTTGTGATTTATTGCTCTTAGCGATAATGCTTAGCAAACTAAATTGATTTTTTTTTTAAAACTAAAACTCCGCATTTATATACATATTTGAAGGAACCTTAGATCCCACGATCGTTTGTTAAGTCTCGGTAAGGAATACTGAACGGCACAGTCATACGTTGGAACATGGCGGTGCCAACCCAGTATTCCTTTTACTTTGGTGGCTATTCCACTAGGCAATTTTACTTCAAATTTGATTTTGTCATTGACGTTTGTTTTGTTTTAGGGAGACCATTAGGGAGACTAACTTATCTATTATAAATTAAGTTATAATTTGGTAGGAGACATCATTAATAAGTCTCTACCATATTATAACTTAATTTATAATAGATAAGTTAAATATCTACATTATGGTCTCCCTAAAACAAAACAAACGTCAATGACAAAATCAAATTTGAAGTAAAATTGCCCAGTGGAATAGCCGCTTTTACGAATGATCGTGATACCCACCCCAAGTAGAGAAAATGCCTAATTTGAACAATAGAAACTAAATTTAGAGCTCTACTGAATCATGTATTTTGTTCGCAGCGTTCGAGAGACGCATCAAATAGCCGAAGCGCAGCAGGAAAAAAATGCCAAGCTGCGACAAGCGTTCGGTATCTCCGAGTACTTTGTAGAAGGCAGCAGTTTAGATCCGCAGCGACGCGCACGAGAGGCAGCCGCTAAAGCGGCTGTGGCAGCAGCAGCAGCACCCCGCTATGAACTAGTTCGCACGCCAAGTCCTGACCCAGCCAAAGAACACCGTGGAAAGAAACGGCGAGCTCCATCCGAGTAAGTTCACGTATATCAAAGAAGATAATACATTGATTATTATTGGTTATGCTTGTGCTGTAGCCGCATGAAAAAAGTTGTAATAATGTATTTTCGAGCTATGTACCAAAAGAACCTCGTGACTTATTATGTAGTTTAAGAGGATATGTCACGTAGAAAATTGGCACCCCAAAATTAAATACTTTTCATTTTTTATTTAATTCACTCAGCAAGTTATTAAAAATTTAGCTCATCTAAGTTGTAGAAGGTTACTTCGTGCATCATTTAATCCGGTATTTTTACTTTTCGGTTTTGTAGCTCCTCCAAAAATCCCAGGTTACCCGTAATTTCAGTCCGTTCTGGTATTTATGAAAGAACTAACCTACCAAAAATTTAATATTTCTTACATGATGCATGAAGCAGTCTTCTACAACTTCCATGAGCCAAATCATTAATGACTTGATTTGTTAATTAAATAAAAAAATAAAAAGTCAATAAAAACAACAAATTTTGGGGTGCTCATTTTCTGCATTTTATTCCTATAATTTTACGTAATCGCCCCCTATGTAAAATATTTTAATTGGTTCACATTCATTTTTGTATTTATTTCCTATACATTCTTTCAATAATGATTGCAATACAACGTGACGGTTACAGTTCTGAAAATGATTAGCGATGATAATTCGATTTTAAATAATTACAGACAATTTACAACTTCTGGGAAGGTAAGCAAGCCATCTCTATGGTGTGGCGTATAATATTTGTTGAAATCCAATATTTCATATGTTGTTACCTGTGACCATGTCTTGAGACCAACAGTACGGAAATTTATGTATTTAGACTCTAGGTATTTTCGGTTCAGTCACAGCGTTTTTTCACTCGATATGTTAGTTTATTTCAAAACCAGGCTATATTGGCCTAGATACATTTTTCAAAAGTTAGAATCATAATATGCAGTACCTGGATGAGGAGAAAACTGTTGAACATGTGCATATGTATGTATGTATGTATGTACATATTATATAATATTCTGTACTCTGTATTCTGTTCAACAGAATTATTCTGTTTACATTGGAATGGAGCTATTGTTTTTCAGCAGGCAGGCCTCGCTATTGTAGTCGTACTTCGTCCTTGTGACCCTGTCCTCAACAACCGTCCCGGTCCCACTCACTTTTGCTAATTACCATCAGGCCAGCAAATGTTGTGCGTGCTGTGCTGTAATCTTAATTTGGATGTACACGGCTATTGACGCCACAGCAGAGAGTACATTGTTCGATGTAACGTGCTATTAAAAACGAAACACGTACAGTATGTGTTTATTGACTTAAGATGGCTATTTTTATTTTGTGTCCAGATCATCTGATGTGGAGCCCAAAAGCAAGCGGGAAAAGAAAAAGAAGACCAAGAAACATAAACGTGACAGGTAGGGTTTCAATTTTTTATTTTTTATTTGATTGCCTTATATATCTAATGTTCTAAAAAGTTTAATGAAGGAGGGAACTTTACTCCGTATAGCCAACATGCCACGTTCCGAATTTTTCAATCTATGAGAGGGAATGTGGCAGATTCCGATGATTCGACTAATAATAACAATAATAATAGTTTCTTTATTGTACTAGGCTCCCCTAGCGGAGTTAGGGCCTTCGGGCCCTTTCTTACACTCAACTAGAGGGCTAGGTAAATAGTGTTACAAAGGTACAATATTATTACTAATATAACACTAAAGTGCAGAGATATTCGCACATTCATTCACACATGGAGAGCGAAACAATGTCAGATCTTGGCGAATCTAGTGTATTAGCCTAATTATGCGATAGCGAACTGATCAACATCATATTGCAGGATATCCTATTGAAACACCAACCCTAATGACAGGGAGAAACGCAGCCGCCGGGCATGTAGCTGACTACAATATCCCTTATAGAGCAATGGTGAACAAAGAGGTTCCTCTACCAGTCCTCAGGCCTAGCCTTCATAGCGTTGTCTGACTTGCGGGCGATTCAATTTTTTTTTTTTTTTTAAATATAGAATAAGTTTAATGGGTTACTAGGGTCTTATCAGGATTTGTATGAACCGTTCGATTATGCAGGTGAATTCTGTGTCAATTTGTAATTCCTCTCCTTTATTGAACTCAATCCCCATGTACAGTCCAATTTCCTAATTCTGTACAATGTTTTAGTTACTCAGTATAATTAATGGTTTTAAATCAGTTCTGAGCATGCAGCTAACCCTAACCAGTCACCACAGAGCTTTAGGCCAAAATGCCAGTCCTCTGACATCTTGTACACGAGCCCTTTCAACATGTTTAAGCGTGTGGAACTATTTGTAAATATTATATTAGCTACAGCACTAGCAGAATTGGCTGTTGTGTAAAACTTTTACGGCTTGATTTGTAACATGTACTACAAAATAAAAATCAATTTTGTACCCCGTGGGCGACATTGATAGATGAAATTTGAACTCTTTGGACTCCTAAGCTTTTGAATAAGGCACATTTTTTCTTGTTATCATTAAGCCATGCTACATCATGTTTTGTTATTATGCATGAATTATCTAATTCTCAGCATGGCCATTGACTTGGGTTTTACTGTCACTATGTCAGCGAGACGATCGGTCTTGGCTATGATTTAGTTTCCTCGTAACAAGGCTTCATAATGTAAAATGCAAAATCACTTGGCAAAGTTTATATATATTTTTTAATATGGAGGTGATGCACGTATGAGACCATTGGCTAGACTATGTCGTTTTATATATCAACGCGCGCGGCTGCCCGCGAGCCATGTTCCTACACACCCCCGACATCATTACATTGTATTCTGTAGTCTCGCCTTGGTTTTGACGATAAGGTAACTTGCCTTACGAAAACTCGGCGAGAAAAAAAAAAAAACAGCTAATGACTTGGTGCAAAACCCCAGAGTCTACTACAGCGGATTTCTGTCGCAGGTGCACGGTTTTCCCTTCGACACACCAACGACCTAGAAATCGTCTGAAGTGCGTTCAGAAATGGACTGTACATGTTTTGCACCAACGATAAATTTCTCAGCGCGCCTGCCGCGTTGCGATCGTCTGTGTGTACCCAGCCTTAAGCCTACTTTTAATTTACCTAGATATTATTTTTATTATTATTATTATATTACATATTACAACAGGATAAGGACATTGCCCCTTAAATGTAATACATATAGTCTAAGTCAATACGATAAATAAATATTTAAAAAAAAAACTACTTATAAACTAAGCACAGAAGAATCAATTAAAAATTGTTTTACAAGTTGTTTTACAAATAGGTCACAACATACAACGTACAACAACATACAACGTAAAAAATAAGTAAAAAATAAATAAGATATGAATAAATAGTAAGAGTTAACTACTACTATCCTTAGGTATTATGTAATAATTCCTTTTGCAGGGTTAATTAAAGAAATAATAGTAATGTTTCCAATTTATAAGGCCTTCTTGTTAAATTTTCTGTAGGCAATCGTCGGATTATTTAGGCCCGGTACACACGAACGTTCCATGTAGCGTCAGACGCTGAGAAATTTATCATTGGAACGAATGGGTTGCAAAGGGTGCAAAGAAAAGTTAATTTCTGAACGCACTTCCGAAAGTTTTGTGACGTTGACGCGTGTCTAGGGGGAAACCCTTGCAGTTTTGTGCGGTCGGCTTCACGCCAGCTAGCCCTATGGCTACAATGGAAAAGACGCCGGCAAATCGCGACTGGCAGAATTGTCCGTGTACCTTAGGGTCTATATCAAGTGCCTATGCAATTTTGAAGATTTTGCCTTTTGCATGATGTTTCGAAGGTTCGAGTTTTTGCCACTGTATGATGTACTGAACCCGCTGTTTATGCCTGAGTTGCGTAAATACCACTATAATGATACAAATGTTTCTTTTTCTGCCTTGCCTCAGTGCTTCGAATTGGTTAAATAGTCGATAAAAGGTAATAGTTATGTTTTCTTACACTCCCAAAGCGACTTTTCGTATGTCTAAATTCATTGGTTCTTTCATATAAAAGTATATCTTTGTGTTATTGTTGTAAATGGGTAGTTTTCAGTCCATTGTAGCGGTTTTGCTGCTGCGTGGACCTGTGCTTCCTCAGTCACTATTAGTTCTCGTAGTTTCTCTGTCAGATGTTTACCATAAAGAGCAATACTATGCGTTCGTCTTAAACAATACAGCAATCGCTGTCATTCGTTTACAATTCAACAACTTATTGTATTCAAAACGACATTTAGTTGTCATCTTATGTTTTGGTAGCTTACCTGCCTGAAGGGGGGGGGGGGGTCTTTTGTTTGTCATGCCTCAATGGAGAACTTTCCTCTGGAGAATCCAACATAAAGGACCTACGCCTTGCTGTGATTGGCATCCCTGCACTTATGAGCTTATGAAGAGAGGTGCAGTTAATTTTTTTTTTAGTTTTCGCGAGTGGCAACCCTGTTGTAGTTGTTTTAAAAATTATTAGATTTGTACTGCACTTCTCTACATAAGTAAAGCATTGGCGTAAATAGGGGGTTCCTGGGGGGGGGGGGGCTTAGCCCCCCCAGGTCCACCCGTAGCCCCCCTCAGGATTTCTGCTGACAAAGACGTAATGGAGGCTAAAGGCATAGATAGTATCCACAATAATGAAAGGGACATTAATTTTTAGTATGCTTATTTAACATGAAAAAAATAACATATTGACCAAGTACTTTCACAAAAATATATTACTCAAAATGCTTAAAACCCCGATATTTCAGACCTATTTTTTCAGAATTTTTCTTGGGGGGGGGGACCTCCCAGGCCCCCCGCAGTGGTAAGTTTATTCGTCTGTAAAATCTCCACTGTACTGCTTGCAAAATGCGTAAAACCTCCCTAATTTGGGCCTAATTATCAATTTTTTTTTCTCCGCGTGAGACCCCCAGGCTCCCCTTTCTCCAGGGTATAATATGCGTAAAACCTCACTAATTTGGGCCCATTTATCGATTTTTTTCTCCGGGGAATCAAATTCATGGGTTCCTAAAGCCCCCCCCCCCAGAAAATTTGGTAATTTACGCCAATGAAGTAAAGTACGGGGATGCGCCGCACCAATCACAACAAGGCGAAGGGCCACAATTTTCTATTTTCTATAGGAAAGCTCTTCATTGATATCCTTGACTTATCGAGTTTGGCATATTTACTATTAGTACGAATTAAAGTTTATAAGTTTTATATGTAGGTTTTATTATTTGAATGTGAATCCTTGTGAATATTTAGAGTCGAATTTGAGGCATTGACTTTTCAAAAATTTATGGTATATTGATATCAGCTCAATGTTAAACTGCTGAAGCAAACTACAGAACTAATTTAGGGGTGACTTATAAACAAAGCTATGTGCCGAAAAAAATGAATCTCTTTCGTATATAAATCCAAGTAGCCATAGAAATGACGTCAAACCGAATGTTTTGATTGGTAAGTCGTATGATCTAATTAGTTGGCCGCAAGCGTTTACCATTACGAAAGAGCTCCATTGGAATTATTTTAAAAGTTGTGTGTTTAATTTCCATACCTTTTTTCGGCCGTTCTTTGGTTTGAACAAACTGTGTGCGATATGGTCATACTATTTGGATGCATGTCACTGTCGTTATAGATGATGTGCCACTGGGACTAAATAAAAATCGTGGGGTTGGTTTCAGATCCGAAACTCCAAAGCGATCCAAAAAAAGTAAGAAGAAGCGGTCGAAAGAGAAGTCTAAAAAACGCAGAGATCCGTCTACTGACACTGAAACCTCTGAGTCCGACAGGTACGTTGTGACTGTAGGCCAGTTTGTACATTATTCTAAAGTAAAGAACCGGTCCGAGTTTACTCGAACATGCTTTCCAATTTTCCAATTTATCAATTAGAAGGGAGAGAAAATGAATAATTTCATGGTAAATAATTTTCCTATGGTTAAATTTCGGATATCTCGGGGGGGGGGGGGGGGGTGTCCACCTGACGTCACTGGAGGAGGTGAGGTAGCCTCAATATATTTAAAACACATTACAACACAGTAATAATGGCAGGGCAGGCAATGCATTTCAGCGTGAAGTTTCTATCATTTGTTCAAAAAATTTTTTTTTGCTTAAAAGCAAATAGGTTTTTGGGAAAGCAAACTGTCCGGTTTCGTTACTCAACTTAACACCTAAAACATGCCTGAAGGTAGAAATCATCGATAGAAAAGTTTCGCAGAAATATTATTTTTTAGTAATTTTTCATTAAAATTAAGTTATTTTTATTTTTTTACCCCCAGAAGCAAACTATCAAGGGGTAAGCGACCCCCCGCATTTTATCAACATTAAGAACGACTAGAATATATGTGAATTTATAAGAAATCGTTGGAACCGTTTTTGAGAAATAATTTTTTAGACGTTTTTTTGGAGTTTTTTGAGAATAAACCCCCCCCCCCCCCCAATTGAGTTACCCCAAAATAAAATAAAATGGTCCCGAGGCATGATTTTTGTGAACCTACATACCAAATTTCACTCAAATCCACCGAGTAGTTTGCCCGGAAATCGACGAACAGACAGACCGACAGACAGACATTTCGTAAAAAACACTTTTGGGTTCCTGGGACCCGAAAACGTGTAAATTCGTTGAAATCTCGGAATCGAAAATTTCGACCGTCACAAAGCTTTCCTTATACTACGTATAAATTGGAAAGCAAAAAACGCCGATATTACAAAGATTGAAGTGAATAGTAAAAGAGGGGGTTCTGGATAATAAATAAATAAATAATGGTTTTTGTTCTATTACTAAGTGAACCTAGTACTCAACTAGGATGACCCGGGACCGCCTGATTTACATGCTCCGAAGCATGGACAGAAAATGTAGTAAGTGTGGGACTCGAACTAGCAACCTTTCAGGTGAATTCAGTGTCCATACCACTACTTAGCATGTCCTGGATGATACCTAGCCTGGATTTCAGTGTTAAGTCACTTGGTTGGTGGTACCATCAGTTACTATTCCTCTTTATTTATTATTATTTAAAGGCATAAGCTAACAATGTGGTAGTTCATTTCTAAGGGTCTTGCGTTATGAGATATTCTTTTATTACTTAAATATTTAAAGAAGAGTTTGGATAGGGAGATAAATACGGGTTTTTAGTGTTGGTGAAAAGTAAGATGTAGTAAATGGCCAAATAAAATTGCAAAATATTTAATTTTCCTAAGCCCGATTTGCATTTATACTGTTTCATTCGTTTTTGTAAGTCACTACTGGCGTTCGGTGGCATCATCGTAGCTTGCTTGTGCAAGTCTCTAAACACCATGCGAGACCTGACGTAACTCGACTTAGTGACTTAGTGAGGCGACTGAGGAGTTTATTCGTTACCTTTATTAAATTGTTTGTATGCGATCAAACTTTTATTATAATAACATAATGACTGCATGTACTGTACATATAATATATACAGTATGTATATATATAATGCAGCATAGCAAATAATTTAACCTGGTTTTCAGTGATTCCGAAGAAGAGCGAAGGGAGTCTCGCAAGAAAGACAGAAGGCCTCCGAAAAATCGAAAAAGGGACAAGGGCAGCGATCGGGATGATAAAGATAAACGTGGAAAGGACAAATCCAGTGAACGAAGCAAGAAAAAGTCAGATAAAGAGAAGAAAAAGGAGGGCAAAGATTCAAAGAAAAAGGACGATAAAGCTCAGGCAGACAAAGAAAAGGAAGAGCGAAGAGTTGAGCGAGAACGAGCCGAGAAGCTTGAAAAGGAAGAACGAAGGCTTGAGGAGGAGAAGAGATTGGATAGGGAGAGAGAAGAAAGGAAATTAGAGCGCGAAAAAGAAGAGAAGGTTGAAAAAGAGAGGGAAAAGAAATTGAAGATTAGGGAGAAGAAAGATAGAGAAAGGACAAGGGAGAGGGAGCGAGCAAAGGAGCGGAGTCGGAAGGTAAATACAGAATATTAGTCATATTTTTAATGTTACAAGCTGTCAGGATCGTGTTCTTTGGGTCCTTGTTGCAGGCCCTTCTTGGCATTGCATCCTCCTCAATAATATTGGTTTTTCGTTAGTATTATTATTTTAATTCGAAGTTGCCAAACGCTGATGTTTCTTTGTGAAAAGAGTTGGGTCTGTCGGATTGTTTCGGAATTTGATGAAATGATATGCGAAGGGAAGGTCTTTTAGTAAACGTGTTTCATGGCCCCAGCAGGTAGAATTTTATATTTTGGAACGATCTTGTTTTAATGTCCGGACTGAACAAATTAACTGTTTGAACACTTTGTAATGTATAGTGTGACACTTTGCATACAAGGTTCATTATTCTGTAAATAAAGCGTGAGCCATTTGATCAACAAATACGTTTTTGTTTTGCCCTTCTCGAAGACATTGACGATTCCTTGATTCAGTGTGGAAACTATTTTTGGTTCGGCTATCGAAAAATCACACCCTGACTGCCCAAAACTGACATGTACATCATCATACTCGACACGGCCAACTTTCATAATTTTTTTGGGGGGATATATTTTACAAACCTGTCAAGGAGTCAAAATAATAGTATTTTGTGTTTTTAATGGGCCTTTACTGCCTGGGAATTTTGTTATAGAATAGCAATTCTCCTGGATACCTTTGCAAATATATTTCAAAATTTTCACATTTACTGTATTTTTACTATAGTTATTATATAGTAATTTGGTTTTTACTTGCTCAACAAGTGATGCATTTTTGATTTAGTTTATTGGCCTATAACGTGTCACTTTGGCGGTGTATTGCAAGTATATATTGCGTTCTTTGCTTTCATGTTTTTTTTGAAATTGTCTTTCCGATGATTTTTTAACGTGACTCTAAAATGGCAGCCACGGTCTGATAATGCAGTTTTTATATCTTGTATAGTATTATGATAAGTTGCAGTTAGTGTTAAGTAATAAACAGGTTGATGCAGTGCCAAAGCAGCATTATATCTCGACTGATTACTAAAATGATGCCTGCTTGCTCATTTCATGCTATAACTTAGCCCACTTATACGTCGGCGGAGTGCTATTAAGCTATTTGTGCTGTAAGTACCGTATACTCTTCCGTTCTGGTGGTAACAACATTTTAAACGCAGGCACCGACATTCGGGAAATAGGTATGTATTTAATTTTCCTTCGAAATCACCAATATCTATAGCAATATGTATGGAACTTTAATTCTTTGTCCAAGTTATCTAAAATAATTTGTAGCCTACCACTCCACAATAATTAGAGAACCAATTTTGTGACTAAGGCTAAATTACCAAAGGGTACTTGAAAAAGTTTCTATTAAGAATTAACTTTGACTAAGAGTCAAAAAAATATATGAGCACACCGCAAAGGGTACTTTTTGAAACTATTACAATAGATATTTCAATTTTTTTGCAATCAATGTTTATCTTCATAAAATGCCCGTTCTGTCGAAGATTGGCGATCGTCATGGCAAGTTGAACCTTGGAGACGGATTGATAAATTAAAGGAACTTATTGAAGGCCCCCTGGCCCAGCCCAACGTGAAGCTCTATATTATAATGAGGACTATCTCCGGACACGATTGCCAGTACTAAAATATTGGAAAGTGGCTGAAATTAATTAAATTTTTTAGTTCATAATCTTTTTTGGCGTTGGAGATAAGGGTTTGGAGCAATATTTCTACAACATTATACCATCCCACACGAGTTCCCAATGGTTCATTTTGTCTTCGAACTCTATTGAAAATAGTTTCAAAATTTTCCCGCAAGTTTCTTACATATCCCACTTAAATGTTGAAATCCTCAGAATAATGAATAGTTGCGATGCACTGTATCAACCTTGGAGATGATGATCAAAACATGGATTCCATGATTAAAAGGCAATAGGTAGCATTACTAATTTATGTCTGCTAGGTGTCAGTAGATTTGGCTTCATTGGGGGGGCTTGCTGCTTATAATTTTAATTTTTTTGCACGCACATAGTTTATGTAGCACCCTATTAGTTTTGCTTGTCTGATATCTTAATTTTATCTACCTGCTGTGTAGTTACGTCGTTTTTACTCAGACTTCAGATTGAAAGTTAACTTATGTATTTTACTGCGACTCTGGCTGGATACTTTGCATTTGGGGCACTCACTGGCCTATGATAAAATGAGACACGCCAGGGAAAATAGAAATCGACCCTAAGAATTAGAGAATCAAGACAAAGGACTGAGCAGGTTCGAACCCACGATCTACGAGTTGCCGGGCATCGTATTACCACTCGCTTATCTAATTTCGGTTAATGAGGAGGTTTCCTCTTCATCCATAGTCAATTTAATAAATTGATAACAAAGAAATAAACTGAAAATGCAATTAAAATATTCTTTAGGCCTACTTATTTACGGTATTTTTTTATTTCAATTTTTTCAAGCCCTTTTCCATTTTACCGCAGGTACATGAGTACCCCTATTAAAGAATTTATGCACAAAGTTCGATCAATAAAACTGTTATTAAGAGACTAGAGGGGAAAGTCTTGTCTGAAAGTGTCAAAATAAAAAATCACATGTAATATCAATCATAGAGTTATCAAAAATATCAGGATAAACAGAAGACATTTTGAGGCTCAGTTTTGCTAATTTAACGAAAATTGTTTACAGCTCCATCGGTATTTTGTGTGAAAATCGACTTTGAGGGGTAGTCCGGGTACTCCGACTTGCTCTGGTCGATTTTACTTAAAATTTGATTTTGTCATTGACGTTTGTTTTGTTTTAAGGAGACTATTATGTAGACACTTACCTTATCTATTATAACTTAATTTATAATAGATAAGTTAAGTATCTACATAATAGTCTCCTTAAAACAAAACAAACGTCAATGGAAAGATCAAATTTGAAGTAAAATTGCCGCCTTAGTTGCTAATGATGCCTTAAGACCGTTCCCCTCATCCTTTGAAATTTCCTTACGAAAACTTTTCAATCGTTGGTAGGACCAGGTAAACAATCACTTGTCAATTTTTTACAAATTTATTTCATTAGCTTAAGAGCTTTTTTTAGATACTTCTTGTAGATTACCTGTTACGTTTTTCAATACTGTGAACCATATTTAAAAAATTGACAGTGGAATTCAAATTTTTTAGAGTATTACATTAACATAACATCCAAATCCAAAATATATATTTTCTGCCGCCACCATTTCCCTCTTGCAAAGTATTGTTTGATGGAAGCATTTTTCACTTACTGTGCCATGTTTGGTCGTATAGCTATCCTTAGTGTGTGATACTCGTATTTTTGAATTTATGGAGGGTTAGTTTATAGGCTGCTGTGTTTTGTTTGTTGCTGGCCAGCTGACCTTATTCTTAAGTCCACTTCAAGAAGGTAAGTTAGTGACAATTTTTTGTTTTATTAAATGTGTAAGTTACCTTTAGATAATTTTTCTATTATAACACTACAGCTTTAAATGGTCTATTCCAGCTTTTTGTATGTAGAGTGGTGCTGTATTATGAGAATTTCACCACATTCCTTATAGTAAAACTACGCTGAGGTGAGCTACACGTCACAACACAAAAATCACTGTAAGTTGACTACGGGATACTGTGCAAGTGTTACGCGGTCAATTGTCACCTTATAAATGATGTATCCGAAAGCTCGCATCGCATACCTATATCATTTGTGTGACTGTTTCTTGCGTAGCACTTGCACGGTATGCCTCAGTCAACTTAGCCTACTGTGATTTTTCTGCTGTGATGGATGGCTCACCTCTGCGTAGTTTTCCGATACCTTATTTGTGGCTTCAATTTTCTCTCTTCCGAGTTAGTCGTACGTAAGCACACGAATTTCAGTTATGTTACTTAAAGTAAAGAATAATATTTTTTAGTTTTATTGTTGTATATGCTCCGGGTTATGATAAAATAAAAGCAACATAATTCTCGTGGAATCGCACTTGAAGCTTTATCGCTTTATAACTAACAATCTGGCATGCTATCTTACATCTTTATCACATTATCTGAACTGTGCTTACGGTACACATTATTATATCTACCTAGGCCTACTAGCTTCTGTGAGTATCATTATCTTTTTATTTAGATCAATGATTGATTGTACATCTATTTTTTTAATCAGAAATTATTTAGAATGGCTTATTAACGGGAACTTAACGGCCTGCAAAAGGGTTGATGTTTTTCATTCAGTCACCAGGGACGAGAAGCATGTAAACAACCTCCGCAACTTCGTTAAGAAGACAATATAAAAGCAAATATGCGTTATCGATCTTGAGACTGGTCTGAGCTAGTGCAGTAGGCCTATATGTAGCCAATGGCAGCCTTTATTGGCTTATTCATTAGAATTTTTTTCTGGACTTCATTTTTCTAATTCCCCGGGTTATAAAAATTACGGTATTCCGAGCTGTAGTCTCATCCCAATGTCTGCTTTATCACAGAAAACCCAATGTAGCAAGTGCTCTTTAAAGTTAAGTAGGTACTAGGAAATTTCAGCTAGATGCTTGTGGGACTATTTAAGGGGTAAATCATACGACTACACACAGTACAATAAATCCTAGTTTCTGAGGCAAATTGCTTTCATCTCTACTTAGTGAGTCTACCATCTTTAAGTGCCTTATTTACATTGTGATTGTGTTATTATACTGTGTTTCAGTTCCTTCTATATATTCATCTTTGTTTGATGTGTAACATATGCAGCACGATTTTGGTGAGAAATCCATCGCTTGTCAAACGCATAGAGGCCTTATTAACTAGTAATTAAACTCGGATTTTCTCTGCTATGTTATAGAATGCGGCGGATGGCGGGTCTGCAAAGAAGCGACGTCAGTCCCGATCTGTGGAATCGTCTAGCAGGTTAGTAGGCCCTTAAAGATTGGTATGAAGTTCTAATGGCGTGAGGTTTGGTTATTTGTCAAGCCGACTTCAATATCTGTGTGGTAAAAAAGAAATAAAAAGTACGAACACCAGAATAGAATAGAATTGTTTTTATGGATTGGCACTTTATATAGCCATGCAGCAGTAGCAAGATAATTACGGATCCACTGTTCGCTAACCACCTTGGCTAACAAATTTGAAATAATACCGAAGTTATAGTGCAACTTTTGTCTACTGGTTCTGGCCTAATTTGCTGACAAATCGATAAGACTGGACTTTGGATATCTCCCTGTGTAGAACTGGGGGTTTTACTTATTGTTCACGTGACGAAGTAATAGATGCCTACTTCCATAGCGAGGGAACAGCAAAGCCCAGTCTTATAGATTTATAAGCAAATGACGTCAGATCAGATCCAGTAAACTAAGGCGGCACTACAGTTCCCCCTGCCAATATTTTGGTGTTGGTCTCTGACTCATTGGAAGGAGCCCCTCGTCTGCTTTTTACTGACTTTAAACTTTTTCTTCCAGTTCCAGTACCAGCGAGTCCGGCTCTTACCGCAGATCCCGATCATCCGGGCGTAACCGCAGCAGTAAGCGGGAAGCGAAGCGCCAATCGCCGCCAAGCAAACGTCGCCCGGCGCAGGTAAAGAGTAGCCGACACAGAAGCAGTTCCTCATCCAGCCTCAGCTGCTCCCCCAATGGCAGGAACACTGAGCGATACGCCCACTTGACAGACGAGCGCCGGCCAAAAGTCGTGGTCCGTCGCGGTTCCAGTCAGGAAGACGAAGGCCGGAAAACCCCCGAGGCTGCCCAGCCCAGTGATGTAAGCTGTGAAGATGATCTCCGGGCATTGGAAGTGCGTACTATGTTTTTTTACTTTTACTCATATCCGAAGTATAGTGGCACGTATTGTGATCTACCAAATTTCCGATTTAAAGATGTTGTTTTTCCCATGGCCCTTGATGAAAAAAATGTTTTTGAGGATAGTACGTGTATGCAAGGGTGGTGTATGTGTATATGTGGATGTGCGCAGAGGGAGAGCCCAAACAACTGGACCGAGTTCGTTCAAATGTGTTAGCAACTGCCAACTTGTATAAAAATCATCCGATCGTGACCGTGCAAGAACGAAAGTCTTCGCTTGTTCAGAAGCCGAGCTAGGAATTTTAATTATCAAAAGAAAGCATTTAACTTTTCTCAAAAATGGCTCAACCTATTTTCTTTAAACTTTTCTCAATTATAGACCTCAAGGTCCTCTATACTACGGCATAGGCGGTGTATCTGGCAAAACTCGAAATTATTAGTTTTCCCGTTGTAAGAAGACCTAATTGCTTTATGTGACAGTTTTTCTGTCTGATGACAGCCAATGTTTTTGTGTTAGGACCTAGGACACGTTGATCCAAAACGTTGCGGCCTGGATGGCCTTGTAATTGGTGTCCAAAAGATCCGTTTGGGACATAGCTTCTCTCAGCCTCGGGAAGACCAGAAGGTGGCCGTCGTCCTCGATTGTCCGCACTCGCAAGTTGGGACCTACGCCAGTCCCCACCTACACAAGTCCGCACGGCATCTTGTGACCCCCGTTCTTAGCCTATTCAGGCTCCGCCCTGTAGGCTACGACAGTTGGGTTAGGACACTAACAGTGCGTTACTATTTTTGGGAGGCCCACCAGTAAGAAATTTCCCTCAATATCTACGTCAGCCGGAATCTTATTGAAAATCTTAGCCACTTATATATCTAAAAGCGCTGCACATTGTAGTAGTTGATACCATCTACAAAATACAAAGTTCCAGTGCAGTTTGGGACGGTTCGGTCGGATTTAATATTTAAAATCTACCATGTTGGATATTGCCTATTGATCGTTTGCTAATGAAGCTTCCCTTTTTATATTTTAACAAGACAATGCAATGAATATACTGTATAGTATTGTATATGCGAATAATGAGTTCAGACAGCTCCACTACATTAGAAAATGAAAGCAGAGTGTTCTATGTTTCCAACTAAGCTATGGAGACAATTTTTATTTTTCCTTTAAATTCAACGCTGATCATGAAGATCAATAATAAAATATTGTAATATTTACAGGTGTTAAGAGCTAAAGCAAAGGAAACGCTGGAGCGAAAAATGCCAAATAAAAAGGAAGCAGTTGAAAAGATTGCAAAGCCACTGAAAGTTGCAACAGTGGAATTGCCACCTATTGGCCCTCAACCTCAGGAGGAACTACCGAAATTGCCTGTTCCAGAGAAGCCACTTTCTCCTAAAAAGCAGGAAGACTCAACCAAAGATCAGGAAGAGAAGGAACCAGAAAAACCTGTCGAAGAAAAAGTGGACAAAGTAGTTGCTGAGGAAAGTCCTCCCGCCGTAACGCCGTCTTTACCTACTTCCCCTGTTGATCCTGCCCCATTAGAGCAGACTGCCATCAGTGTTCAGAATATACAAGTTCCGACTCTAGTCACCGCGGATCCCGTTGCAAATGGCCAATCCAGGGTGAAACCAAAGACTGGGCGTGCACGTTCTTTCTCATTTGATTCTCGAAGGTACTTATTTTTTGCAAACTGTTCCTATAGCCAATGTTCCGCATTCTAATGTGAGCCCAATACTTTTACATTACATATTTATTTCTCAACTCAGGAAACCTAACCTGACTTCATTGACATTTTCACAGTTCACGATCTTCACGCAGTCGGTCTCTTAGTAGTCGCTCCTTTCGTAGCTCACGCAGTTCCTTGACTAGTCGGAGTCGGAGCCGGGGACGCTCTCGGAGCCGGTCACCGCGAAGAAGTCGCTCTCGCAGTATTTCACGGAGTCGCAGACTGGGGGAAAACAGCAGGAGTCGCAGTCTTTCACGTCGCCGAAGCCTGTCTCCCAGGAGGCGACTGAGTCGGAGTTTAAGCCGGCGAAGGAAAAGTGGCAGTAGATCTCCCAGCCGGTCCCGCGACGGGCGGAGCCGAACAAGATCCCGCTCACGGAGTCGTGGCAGCTCAACTAGCTCGAGGTAACTTACGACCAGTATAGCTTGCTTGCACTGCGAGTTTCTACACACAAGCTCGTACAAAATTTAAAAAAAGAAATTACACTTTTATCACAGTAAAGTTATCAATAACATTTTAAGACGAGATACGTACTACTATAGTATATAATAATTATCTGCTCAGTAAGTACCTTCTGACCTTCCAAATTTTTTGCTAAGCCAACTTGCTTGCCAAATGGGAGGGATTAATAAACATTGCCACCAGTGTGAATTACATTTTGTTTTAGGTCGACAATTTCTCGCTCATCTCGCGATCGATCGCCGTCTATACCAAGGCGTCGCGGATCTCCTAGCTTTCTGGATCGTCGACGTATTACCAGGTGAGAAACACCTTATTCCATGCTATCTTAATGCCCCATTAATAATTGTATTAGGCTCCAGTGCAGGTAAGGTAGTAGTCCAACTTATTCCCAACCGTTTGTTTTTCTGATTGTAGTAATACCCTCCTTTTTGTATTTGTAGGCTGTAATGACATATTGCGAGCGAGTGACAAGTTCTTGTCACATATTTGCTTTGGGTCCAATGCGACCGTTAACTGGCTGGAAGATTTTCTTACACATCGTTGTGTATGGTCGTAATAGATAATCAATTTAAATTGTGTGAATACATGAAAATTTACAACATTTCATGATTGTAGATACATTAAATAATGGTGGGACATATTGTAATGGAATTGGAAGAAAGAATTGCATGCATGATACACCAATAAATCTGTTTATTTCAAATAGATTGTGGCCCATGGAAGGATCGAAGAAATTGAAGATGCACTCATTAAATATTCCGTTTCTGTAAGAGTTTAGCTAAATTCCAATATTTTACAGCGGTATTGCCCATCGTGCTTAAGGGCAAACCGGAGTCGCCGATATTCCATTTCTGTGCAAACTTCAATTTCTCATGAAATATCGATCGTAGAACAATGAGGGAATGCTGAGTCGCAAGAAGAATTTTTTCTCCTAATTTTGATGTATCGTATACTATATATATATTATATATATATATATACTATAGTAGTATGTTGCAATCATCAATACCGATCGGTTATAGTTAGTGAACTTGATACGCAAAAAATAACGGTCACTCAGGAGTTCAAGTTGAAGGGGTTCATCAACTGTGGCGAATTGGGGTTAGTAAAGGCCACATACTATGTATCAAAATTAGGAGAAGAAATTCTTCTTGCGACTCTGTATTTTTTCATTATTCTGCGTTCCATATTTCATGAGAAATTGAAGTGTGAACAGAAAATGGAATATGGGCGACTCCGGTTGGCCCTTAAGTTGTCTTCAATGTTTCTGAATTCTTAAAAGTACCTCTCAGAGGGAAATAACTTACGGCAGCATAAGGCAAATCGTCATCAATAACTTCTTCGTAGGTATGCAGTAAATGAGTGGACATAAATGTAGTTTTAAAAGAAAAAAACGTTTGCAATCTTATAGTTTTATTAAAATTTCCGAGGTTGATATGATAAGCGAAAAATTTGTTAAATGTGTTATGCCTTGATTTGCCTAAATCGTTCGTTTAGAATTCGACTAGTAATCCCATTTCCTAAGCCGGGGTCTGCATATAAATGCGTTGTTCGTAGCTGTCAGGTGGGTTCGACTGGACTAGGCGTAATTTTCAGTTTTCCTAAGTCATAGAGGCCTATTGTACTGGTATTCTTAATTCAACTTTAAGGTTAATCATAATCAGCTCATAAAGGTCACAAATGTGTAATTTTCCCATTAGGCGCCCATTCCACATACGTACAACGTCAATGAAAATTATGAAATTGAAGGACATTTCAATTTCTCATTGATGGGGGCCATTCCATATGTTTTTCAAAAATTGACAATTTTCAATTGAAGCGTATGCGCCAAATTTTTGAAATTTGTTTCTTGAAATTGTATTTGTTTTCTTCGTCGCCTTATTATTTAATCCTTATTATAATTTTTATACAGAAATGCTTTCTTTTTAGAGAAATCAATTAAAATAGTTGTACTTGTCATATCACATGACGCCATTTTTTAATTTTAGATTGTTTCATTGTTTGTGATTTTACTCTATTATCAATTGATCATTGATCAATTTTAACAATGGCATAGAGTAAAATTGAAATGCCCTTCAATTTCATAATTTTCATTGACGTTGTACGTATGTGGAATGGGCACCTAATATAGTTATTATTTGTTGGCATACATTGCATTTGGGACAAAATTTAGGGCTCTATATAGACAAAGTGGCACACAGACAGAAGGTCTGTGGATGTTACCCTACTACCCTTTAGTCTTATGATTTGATTTTCCATTGTTTATTTTATTTTGGGATTGCAGTAAAGAACGAGATAGTTCCTAGGAGAGGAGGCATCGCTAGTGTGTTGCTGTCTGCACTATTATTGGCTTGCTGATACCCACCGAGTGTACCATATTTATTTTATTGTCTGTTAATTAGCTTCGCTGTTATAAGTAGCGTGCGTGAGTGGTTATTTTAATGTAGACTGTTGTTTTGAAACTTCCGCGGTCATCAAAATAAACAAGAATATGACATTTACATAAGGCGCCCATTCCATTGACCGGCTAGGGCTATTTCCAACAACGATGACGTGGTAGCAGACATTCAAGACTTAGGTCAATTCTGCAATGCGAGGTCAGTGGAATCGCCACCTTAGTCTTGAATGTCTGCTACCACGTCACCGTTGTTGGAAATAGCCCTAGCCGGTCAATGGAATGGGCACCTAATTAAGAGACAAATTGCTAAATTTTTTTTCAAAGCCTAATTACAACGGGGAATCTAATTTTGAATTCATTACAAAATACGAATTTATTGTTAGTTATCGTTGGCATAGTTGGTAGCTTGCCCGAACTTGTGCCAGTCACGCCATGCGATCGGAGACCTGTCGTAACTCATCAGGTATTACCTACTGAAGAGGTTGTTTCGATTCATTCATTGAATTTCTTGTATGCAAGTATTCTAAAAACATTTTTATATTCACTTAGCCATTTAACTGCGAAAGAATCGCATGATGCCAATTTGTACAACTTAGTAAAGAGCTCTGACACTTGTTTTAACGCAGACGTTTTAAATCTTCTATCTAGTCTTAACTTTCGAATAGGCAAATTCTTGCCTTGTCATGATGGAGAACGTTTCTATAAAAAAATCGTCATGCTTGTTTAGTATGGCTGGGGATGCCCTGACTCATCTCCACTCACGGTTAACAATGCATCCGAGGTACAGGTATTGTTTACATTGTACTACAGGCTCACGAATATTCCGATAACAATATTCAGATTTGTCTCTGCCCTCTTACTGGCAGCCATCACTTGCGTCTTCTGCACGTTAATTAAGACCCCCGCATTTCTGTCTGCTACGCTTATTTTATTTCAAAAACACTGCAGTTCTTCTGATGAAGCAACCAGTGCAGTGGCATCTGCATAACACTGATTGTTGACATGTTCTCCATTGAAAACAATGCCTTCCATGGCTGCATCCAAAGCCTTTGTCATTATCTGCTCAGCATACAGGTTGAACAGGGTAGGTGATAAGACACATCCCTTCCTGACGCCCCGCTTAGTGGGTATTTGATTTAACTTCGCGTTGTCCATTAGGACTGCAATAGTATGATGCCAGTACAAATGAGCAATAGCTCTTAGGTTCCTATCATCGATGCCAATACTTGTTAGAGTATCGAGCAATTTCTCGCACCGTACATAGTCAAACGCCTTTTGGAAGTCAATAAATGGAGATGCGCCGCGCCAATCAAAGCGAGATGGAGGCCCTCCATGTTGGATTTTCTGTAGGAAAGTTCTCCAGGTCTAAATGGCTATGGAGGGAAACGAAATTGCATGGAATTTGCCAATTTGTTTTGAGATCTTCGATAATGACTTGATTAGGCCAGTTCCATATTAATTTTTGCTTTCCAATTTATACGTAGTATAAGGAAAGCTTTGTGATGGTCAAAATTTTCGATTCCGAGATTTCAACGGATTTACACGTTTTGAGGTTCCAGGAACCAAAAAAAGTGGTTTTGGAAATGTCTGTCTGTGTGTTCATCGCTTTCCGGGCAAACTACTCGGTCGATTTTGATGAAATTTGGCATGTAGATTGGAAAAAAATTCGGGACAAGGGCGGGTCCAGGACAGATTTTCGGAGAGGGCCATTTCGAGAAAAGTGGGTGTAGCCTACCAAGCCAAATTAATTTTTAGCGACTGTGCAATTAGGATAGTATGTTTATTAGCAGAACAAGGCACATTAATTTACAGTGCATGACTTGAAAAACCTATGCGCCTGATGCAGACAGGTACCAATGGGGGGTCCGGGGGTCTCCCCCGGGGGAAAAAACTGAAAATATAAAGGCAAAATAGTGGGGGTTTACGTATTTTAGCAGCAGCAATAATGCTTATTCAAATTGCTGGAAACAGGAGTCTCCCCCGGAGGAAAAAATTGAAAACATAAGGGCAAAATACGCATTTTAACAGCAGTAAAGTATTGATTTTTTTAGAGCTTACAAAGGAATGCTTAAATGCTTATTCAAATTGCTCGAAACAGGGGGGCCCGGGGGGGTCCCCCCCGGGGAAAAATGTGAAAATATAAGTTTAAAATAGTGGCGTCTTACGATTTTTACAGGAGTAAAATTTATAATTGAAACATGGAAGCCATATTTATGTTACCATACTAAGGTTTTTGTTTAGAATGTCCTATTTCATGTAGTGTATGCTAATTTTTCTCGGGGGGGGGGGGGGGCATGGCCTCACTCTGGACCCGCCACTGCCTCGGGACAATTTTTTTTTATTTCGGGCTAATTCAATTTGGGGGGTTTTATTCTCAAAAAACGTCTAAAAAAATTATTTATCTAAAACGGCTCCAACGATTTCGTTTAAATTCACATATATTGTAGTCGATATTAATTTTAACAAAACGCTGTGGGTCGCTTGCCCGTTGATAGTTTTCTTCTGGTGGTAAAAAAATAAAAATACGTCAATTTGCATGAAAAATGACTAAAAAATATCTATTCTATCGATGATTTCTACGTTCAGGTATTTTTTAGGTGTTACATGGAGTAACAAAACCGATCAGGTTGCTTTCCCAAAAAAGTATTTGGTTTTGTGCAAAAAGTTTTTTTATAAGAAATTAAATACGGTATATAATTCACCATCCAATAATGTGTGGTAATGTCTGCCCGCTCTATAATATGCAATGCCATCTATTGATTCAGTGCTTCTTGATAGGGGCCGTAGCCAGAAGGGAGTCAGATGGACACCCCCCCCCCCCCTAGGGGTTCCTAAATTTAACCATAAGGAAATTATTTAAAATTATGAAATAACTCATTATCTCTATCTACTTACTGATAAATTGGAAAGCATGTTCGAGTAAACTCTGACCGGTTCTTTATTGTTATTTTCTATCATTAGAATTTAGTTTCAATTGCTTCATATATTTGTATCGTGTTGTGTGAGACTGTTATTTTATGATTTATTAGTTTAGCCATGATTGACTACTGCGCATGTAATTCATGTAAATGCTAGTTTGTACACATTAAAAATAAAAGATTTTATTTTGGTTTTGCACTATTATTTTGGTTTTATTTGCTTTAATTTACAGCAGCGGAAACGAGTGACCAGCCGCATTATGAGAAAAAAAATTGTTTTTCAATGATATTCTACTACCACGCCCGATATTACCATGTCCGATGGTTCATAATTAAAGCCAACGGCCAACGGCCTTACCATGTTGAGTCCATTAGAGCAGGGCATGTTTCAAACTGCGGCAAACTTGATAGTGTGCACAGCGTTGGCAGGGGAACATGGTGGGACATGATTTCATCGTGTGACTTTACCATGTTCCCCAAGTGGTTCGGAATCCACTATAATCAGGAGGTCCACCCTGTCAGTCAACTCCCCTTTCCCCGAGGTGAAAGAGTCTGCCCTTAGGGTGCCTCAAGTTAACAAACAGACTCACTCCCCCCGCCAGGCTGACGGGGTTGTTTAAAGCAAAAATGCTGAAAGCAGGCGTTAGAAATAACATAATTAAAGCGCACAATAGATTCATGGCTACATAAATGGACACTCGCTTACTAATTAAATGACAAGTTATCTATTAATAGAAAACTTTTCTGTTGTCATTTAATAATATAAATTGTTTCCAACCAAAAAAAAAAATAATGTATATATGACGCTGAGTAACGCCCATTGCCTGCAATTGGCTTTAAGATTAAGAAAGAGCTTACCGTTGACATTGACCACCACTGGATTACCCCAAAATAGGTTAGGTTATGTATTAATTTATTTATGTTAATACTTAAGTAAAAAATATTTGGTCCATTCAATTGGTAGAGGAGAGAGGACTATTTCAAACATAGTATTATAAGGTATTTTCATTTTTGTTATAATTTTTCCATGAATTCGATTATTCGGTAACTTTTAACGGAAAAACACCGGCACCAAAACTAAAAAAAATGTAGCCTATGAAATAGTCCTCTGCTTATTGAACAGGCCAAATAGTTTTAACATAAATATTAAATGAAATAAAAAATATAAACCAACCTATTTTGGGGTGATCCAGGGGTAGCCATAGTCAACGGCGAGCTTCCTCTTACGCCTGGTGCACAAAGGCGATTTCTACGCGCCAGATACGCTGGGTGATCCATCATTGAACATTGGTGCCAATCGATTGTTGCAAAAACACAGTTTACTTCAGAAGATTTGTCTCTGACGGATCTCTCGCGTAGACATTGGGCGATACAGCTGCGACAGAAATCGTAATAGTAATAGTAAATAATTTTTCGTATACTGCCCAAGAGGAAACATAATTGCATTGACGAAGTATATGAAAGCGAAAGAAAGCAATTGTGAAGAAAGCTGAATGATGACTTACACCAGGTGGGTGAGTGTTTTTATTTTTTTCTGTTTTTAGTTCGTGCATCTGTAGTTATCATTTCATTACTGTAGTTACACTTCCAGCCTCACTTCGATGCCTCACTAAACCAGTTAACTCAAGCTAACAATTATTAACTACACTCTGCTTATTAATTTGAGCTTATAGGTATTCCAATGTTAATAAACTCTTCTAACTATGTGTTGTACAGTATTAATCTTACTTAATAAGCTTGGACAGACAGGTTGTTTATTTTAGTAGGTAACTAAGGACGCTCTTGGCCGCATTTGGAACAACCTATTTATAAAATATGGTAAGACATTCTTATGGGAATGAAATACCGGCGTCTTGCCTATAAAACTATATTTTCTCAAAAACTACATCCATCTCATAACTTTCAGTCTGATCTTTGAGAGATAATTGGAGGGGAAAAGCCTTATAAGTGTAAAATCATATATCTCATGAAATTTAAATCGAAGAGTTGTCAAAAATATCTAGACAGACAAAAAAAAAAGTGCCTGAGCATTTTAATACATATGTCCACAGATTAGCCACAATTATTGAATTTGATTTTTACGACTGGTGTGCTAGTCCCGAGAAAGGAGTTCAAGAACTGTGGCCAGTTGTTGTGTTAGTGAAGGCGACATGTCATATCGAAATGCACAGGAGCATTTCTGCTAATTTAACGAATATTTTCGACGGCTCTATAATCAATATTTGTTTTGAATATCAATTTTGTAAAAAAAAAAAACGCGTATAGTGGGGATACTCCGATTCGCTCTTAATAAACTACTATTCTAATTTTACAGTATTAATTCGGGTTAAAACAGTTACAGTTAGTTTGGTGGCCCTTTAGTTCAAGAGTAAAATTTCGCAGCAATTACTCATTTCAGGTTAATTCAGATACGATGCCAAGCACCGAATACGGGCCTTTTGGAATCTGTTTGGCACGAATATATAATAGTGTTAAATAACAATGCATAGAAGAATAACTAACACCGTAACTAATTTTTTATGCCAAATGAAGACCGTAAAACCCCACTTTTGTTTAATGTTAAGAACGAATGCTGAACGTTACGCTATTTCCTGAATTGGGACGATAGCTATACTATACTATATACAGTATATATATATATATGTCGCTCATGCACGAGAAAAGTGACACATTTCAAAAAATTGCAAAATTGAGTTATTTACACAAAAATGTCGAGGAATATATAGCGAATTTTATGAATGTAATGTCACATATCTAGTTTAATTTGTTTCCATAAGATTGCGTTTTGTCACTGATCCATTGTCAAGTTTGACTACTTCGGGTTTGGCAATACTGACATAATTTGGAATGTGCTCCAGGGGTTGACGTGGTAATTATACTTCTCTTTCAAGTAAACTGTCATATCTCAGAAGTATTAAGTGCCTCGATAGTACTACAAGTAAAAACTAAAAAATGGTCAAAACTAAAATTTGATTTATCTCAAAAGTTAATATTTAGAAATGTGTCACTTTTCTCGTGCATAAGCGATATAGTCAGGACATGTAGCGTAGTGGTACGGACTCTGGCTTTCACCCGAAAGGTTGTTGGTTCGAGTCCCAGACTGGCTACGTTTTCTGGCCATGCTTCGGAGGGCATGTAAAGCAGGCGGTCCCGGGCCTTCCTAGTTGAGTGTAAGAGAGGGCTTTATAGCCCTAACTCCGCTAGGTTGGCTTAGTAATAGAAACAATAAAAAGTCCTTATTTATTTATTTTATAATATACCTGTAGTAAATCCTATAGCCTGTCGCATTGACAGCAGTACTGTTCAAAGGAACTTTTCACATTGAATTAAAATAATAATAATAATGCGTGTATTTCTAAAAAAAAAAAAAACAAATTTTACTGAACCGGTGCCACAAAGCCAAAAAGGCGCGTTGGGATCACCACACAATTTACTGCAGGGACGGATCCTTGGGGGGGGGGCCCCCCCGAGAAAAATAGCTTTATACTAGATAGAATGGACTTTTGAAGGAAATGAAGAGAAATTGTTACTCAAGTAAGGGAAACGCGATATTTTCAAGTCACCGCCCCCCCCCCCGAAAACTTTTTCTGAAACCGTCCCTGATTTACTGTAGTAGGTTATTTACTAGTTCGTCACACTAACAATACTAATAACAATACTAATAAAATATGCAAAAGACCATACAAAACATACATTTGACTATGAAATGCATTAGTTTGTTAGAAGATCTACATAATTTACTGTCTCCAATCATCGCGCTGAGTAGGTTAGTCTGCCTAATACACTGACACGAAGCAAACACGATAGTGACTAGGTATATATTGCATTGTATTATGTACCTACCTGCAGCCTGATCGAGGCGATTATAATACCGGGGTTAAATAAATACCCTAGGATTATAACTGTAAACAAACAAATTTTGAATAGCACTTTCCATTAAAAAATTATCTTGTTTACATTTTTACTACCAGGGGATTAAATAATTACCGGTATATATAATCGCCTCGATCAGGCTGCAGAAACACGAACAATTTGTGTTGAAAGAGAAAATTTAGATGAAAGTGGGGGGAAATTTTCATGGTCCGAGACAAAATCTATGTAGTAACGTGCTCTTAAAATGTCATTTAAAATCTTCCAGCGCTCGGAAGAGACCAATACCATACCATCGACCGACACCTTCCAGCTCAAGCTCATGCAGTCGAAGCCCGTCACCATTCAAAAAGAGCCGAACAAGAAGTCCACCAAGAATCCAGCAGCCCTATAGACCGCCTACACCACAGTCAGTCCAAAGACCACCCCCCTCTCCCTCCCCGCCGTCGCCTATGAGATCACCGACCCCCGAACCGGAAACACCAGAGCCCATGATAACGCCAGAGCCTACGATACCACCGCCACCCATAACGATACACCGCGCTCTCCCCCCTCGTACGCCTATACACTTGCATCCGCCTCTGATTTTGCATCGCCCGCACGGAGGTCTTTCTCTTGTACATGAGCCTATAATTATTCACGATCCCTATCATCCTCTTTTAAGATCGCCTTTACAACGCCACTTACCGGGTTCTTATTTTTCACCTTATTTAGGGACTCCTTATTGTTAAATTTGGAATTTTGATAAGCCTAGTTAGAATAGGGTGCCGGAGATTGGGAAGGCTATTATTGAAATTATTTTCATTTGTGTAGGCTATATTAATTCACATATACAATAGTATGGGCCCAATATTTCACGTCCTCATTTGTACAGTTAAGTTACTTACTTATTTATTTTATATTTATTAAATTAAGGTAGTTAGTGGTTCTGCAGGAATACTTTCCATAGAAAGATAGCCTTCATGACTACTGTCTATTATCTATTTACTTATAAAGCGCGGTGATGAACTGCTTGTTTAATAAGTTAAATTACGAGGAAGCTGGCCGTAAATTTGGTCGGTAGGTTGGTAGAATGATCTATCCAATTAGTAGAGGACTATTTCATACCCAGTACCTACTAAAAGGATTTTTATTTTGGTGCTTTGATTTTCCCGCAGAACTGTTTTAAGGACAAAAATTTACTGAATTATGAAATTTAATTTTAACACCAAAAATTAAAAATAACTTATGGAAACAGTCTTCCAGTGTGGCCATTATCTACGGTCAGCTTCCTCTTAATATGGCTCTAGATTGCCAGTAAATCTGTTAAACCATTTGGTTTTATGAGTGACCCAGCAACTAGTGTCTTTGTACTTGAATAAGTAGGATATCTAAAAATACTAAAAGACCTAAAATAGCGTGGTGAAGATATGTATATCACACGGTATAATTGTACCGTAAAAAGTGCAATCCGAATAATTCATTATTTGCATATGCCTATGCATAGGCGTTATGACCGAAACTCTTCCTAGCCGTAACTGAATTATTAGCCTATATAAATGATAGCCTGATCGTTATTATAGGTGCAATGATATATTCCTTTATAAAATGAAATAACCAAATGAATTTGTGGCTTTGGAGTGATTGAGCTTAAATTTTGCACATAAAATATTTTTAAATTGGCTATGCAAAATTTAGTCTTAATCGGTAATCTACTAATCTAGTAAACTACCTATGCAAATTTAATTTTGACATTCCCTATAGCCTAATTTTGAATATTCAGGAATGTTCGATTGCAGTTCCACGGGTCTACTATGCCGTTTAGTAACTTATTGGAGTTAAAAATGCAAATAAACAATTTTGGGCAGTACTTTCCATTCTCAAATTATCTTGTTTATATTTTTAATCCCAGGTTAAGATTAAAAATAATCCATAAACCATGCATGGTAGGCCCGTTGAAGTGTTTCAAAAATCCATGATTATCTATTTCGCATATGCCAGTTTGTCAATTCCGAGCTGTGCTAAAACATTCTAGACACAAACTCTTCTAACAGATGCATTTATTTCTTTTTCCGTAGTTTTTAAGTTAATTGTGTGTGTATTGAGCTTGTTTGTGCAATATTTAATTTAAAGCATCACAAAATCGTCGAAGATAGGCTAGCCTTTTCTATTAATACCATATGGTATATTAATTTTAATTCAAATTGTCCAAGATCTCCAGCAGTAGACAGTAGATGCAGTATTCTAAACCTAATGATCTCATTCTATTGTGAAAACATTTTATTCCCATGTAAAGAAATAGTCTCATTTTTTTAGAGACCTCTCTTTCTTTTTGTATAACTATCAGCTATCTAAATCTGAGAAAGAAATGATTTTATTGATTTTATTCTAGTCATACAACTAGTCTATTTATTGTTGTAAAGTAATGTACCTATTTAATTATTTATGATATTGTTTTGTTAATAATGATATTTGATATTCTTATGCTTGTGTAAACGAATACTCTACTGACAGTATTGAATACCGTAATACAATATTAATGCAAAACATTGTTGCCTAAATTGAAGAAAATCTGAAACATTATTTAAAATATTAAACATACCAAATAACCGGTTCGAGGGAACCCGTACATGCTTTCCTATTTATGAATTAGTATAGATACCAAGAGAGAATATGTGTTCCATGGTAAATAATTGTCCTAGCGTTAAATTTTGGTTGCCTCGACATTCCCTATCCCAAAAGACAGAAGTGATTGATGAGAAGATTGCATGACCTAGAACGGGTGGACCAATTTACTATAATACAACTCAGTAATAATGACATGGTACCTATGTAAAGTATTGGGACATGAATTATCAATCATTTTTAATTCAAAACCAAAACTATTCTTGGGGACGCAACCTAGCCGGTTCTGTTACTTTGTTTATCACCTAAAATATACCTCAAGTTGGAAAGTCATTTATCATGAAAATTGAGTCTTTAGATTTTTCCACCAGAACCAAACTATCTGGGGGCAAGCGACCTATTACGTTTTGTTAACAGGGCGAATAGAAAAATCATTGGAGCCGTTTTTTAGAAATAATTTTCTAGGTTTTTGGAGGATAAACCCCCTCCCCCCCCCTCATAATTGAGTAAACCCAAAATAAAAAAAATTGGTCGCGAGGTATGATTTTTGTGAACTGAATTGAGCCAAAAATCCTACTCCACCGAGTAGGTTGCCCACAAATCGACAGACAGACAGAAAGACCACTGTTTGTGGTTCCAGGGACCTCGTTGAAATCTCGGAATCGAAAATATCGACCATCACAACTTTCCTTATACTAACGTATAAACAGGAAAACAATAGTTATTTGCTTTACGAGAAAGAAATTCTATGTTACAATAGTTAGGTATGTTGTATTGCGATTTCAATTTTTTTTTAGTTTGTAATGCTTACCTATTGTGCTACTCAATAAATCTGGTCGCTGATTTAGTTCAATATTTATTTATACAATCTCTAGTCGATGAATCGTGATATTAGCAAGTATCAGTTTAATAATGACTTCACTTTGTTAAATAAGAATAAAGCCATATTGATTATTAGTCATTTTCCTAATACCTGCAAATGTCCACTTCAAAATTTAAACTTGGTTGAAAATTTGCCACATTACCTGACTGCACGAATGAACAATAAATAAACAATCCAAGCAATATCTGTGTTATCACTATTATCAGTAGTCCCGGCGTTTTTGATTTGAGAAATGATAATGACAACAATGTACAATTACTACACTGCAGTGACTGATTGGGGTTTGAATGAAAGAGGATGATCGGAGGAGGTCCACTGAAAAACTGCCAGCTGTGGAATGTTTCTTCTGTTCCCCGAAACCAAACACAACTCATGGGGTAAATGAGTTTCTAATGTGCAGATAGATGTTTCATGGGAAGTTGAGCCTGTGGTTTGGCAAACTGCTATCGGGAGTACATTGGGCAAGGAGGTTACCCAAGGACCGTCTAAAACAGTTTGACATTACCTGCACTGAAATAGTGTTTGTGTACATATTGTGACCTTGCTACTGTAATTTTGTTAGCTGAATGGGGCTTGTTAGGGCTTCTGAGTGGAGAAATGGAAGGATTGGCAGAAAAAGAATTGTAGCGTTGGAAACTGTTTTTTTTTTTTTTGTTATCTGTATTGGGAGGGAAGGTTCCGCAGATGGAATAATCCGGACATTCTATAAATATGTGAGGAACTGTTAAGAGTGAGACAATTGTGGCATGTGAGTGGGTGGTGAGGCACCCTCTATTTGTTGGGTATAATAATTATATACTGTACCGTATATTGAATTACAGTATTTCAAATTGGCATTCCCGTTCTGAGATACGTTTTATTAAACAATGGATGGGTACTCCGGAAATGAATTCTTCTTCCCCCTTAATCAACTCTATACATTGCAAATGAGGGAGAGCTCAAGTGGACAGTCGTCCAGTAACTGCAAGACGCGTTTGATCCACTTCTTGACATAACTTGTTCCAAATTATTTATGCGAGGTGGGCTCATTAATATTAAGGAGTGGAATACGTTTTAATAATAATCAAACCTAGAATGAATCCATACTATAATAGCTAGTAGGTTTAGTAGACTATGATTTAAAAATATCTGATACTTTGATCCCCTGTGATTTCTTAAATTCTTCAGCCAAACTAGGAGACGCTGACTGGGTTTGTGATGTATTCTGGACAGCCATTTGCTCCCTTCGTGAAACTCTTTCACTCAAAACTTTTTCTATTGCCTTTTCCAGTGCCGCACTTTCATCTTCACATTCATATTTTAATTCATCATAATATTTTAAGCACTTCTGGGTATTGGTAGGATAATTTGTGTCCTTTAGGCTCACCGATCCGATAAATCCAGATTTTTCTTTGTGAATCTTGGCTCTGGTCGTGTCTTCTGGGTAGAAGATACTTTGCAGAGGGACATTAGGGATGGGTCTTTCAAATTTAGGTGGATACTTCGGTGGAAAATGCTGGTAAACGTCAAACCAAATTGGCTTGTCTTCTTCTTTTAAGGCTCCTGCGCGAAGTAGTCCAGTAATTCTAAAAATAATTCGATCTATTTAGGAATACTTTTTGATCGTCAATATTGAGTACTATACATTCAGTCATAACTCAGTTATGTCTCATACAAAAAACATAGCCGGGTGTCCTAGGTTTTTATGATTGATATCACAGATTTACAGTAATGTGGTAAATTAGAATTTACATCAGTGAATTCAATGACTGGTTAAAACCCACCTGGAATAAATGGTTCCGATCCTTTCCAATCTACTATTAGCCATTTTAAATTAATACTAATTTTAGTTTTCAAATTAACTGAATGTAAACAAAACTCGCATCAGTATTTCTGTTTCAGTGATCTTCTGCTTTTTACTTTTTAAGAGGACTGCCTAGTCTACGTAAGATGCCGCTGCCTTGTATAATGACTTTTTCTGTGTATATTTTCCACCTAGGGATCCAACGATACTACTGATATACGACTAGTATCGATACTTTTCTTTCGATACCACTGGTATTGATACCCAATACTTTTCATTCAATACTTGCAGGTATCGATACCTATTTGCTGGTATTGAATCAAATAACACCTACGACACAACTAAACTTTTTCCCGCTATTTTTTTTATTTTTCAAAGTAGTCACCAACTTGCTGTGTGAGCGTTCTTTCATAAGCTAGTATAGAGGTTGGACTAGGTTAATTTTGCGCGTCTGATTGTTTATAAATTGTAATTTGCAATTCCCCAGTTTTTTATATTGAATTTAAGTTATTTTTAGTCATATACGCGTCTAACATTATAGTTAATAGTTTTAGAGTATTTATTTATTTATTTAAAGAAGTTACCAGACCTTTTTAAAGGCCCCTTGATACCCTGGGTCCATGGATGCACCCCTGTGCAGTGTTGCCGGACGTGTCATATGAAATATCACGCCACTGACGTTCAAAATTCACGACATATCACGCAAGCAACTAATCGGCTAATATATATGCATATTAATATAATATATACATATAATACATAATTTATATTAAATTTTTTAATATGGTAACTAAAAAATATGTCATTTGTTTTGCTAATTTTATCTAACAACTTCTATGCTTAGCTTGTAGTGGGGCTGAAAAATCTGTGTGAATTATTTTTCTTACTTCCAGTGGCGTAACGATAGTTTTTCGAGGGTGGCGGTGTTTAATTCGCCCCCCCCCCCCCCATTTTCATGATAGTGTAGAATAAGGGGAAAACCGTTCTCAAGGACTTTCGCAGCATTTAAATTAATGACATTACTGTCCGTCGCACAGGGGCCCGGGGGTTCGGGAGACGTGAACGGGGGCCCCCAAGGGTCGTAATGAATATAAATACAAGCAAGGGGGGCCCGGGTCAAACTTTTTGAAAAATAAGCCTGAAATGATGGGGTTTTACGCAATTTCATAGGAGTAATGTTTCGATTTTTACAGGCGATGTATAAAGGCTAAATACGAACGAGGGAGTCTGGGGGTCGCCCCCGGGTGAAGATTTGTGTAAAATACCTGAAATACGGGGTTTTACGCATCTTGTCAAAAATGTTTAGATTTTGTAGATAACGACTTTATTAAGTTGTTACGTTTTGATGATTTTACAGACAATGAATATAATTACGAGCAAGGGGGGCCGGGGGTCTCCCCCGGGTGAAATTTTTTTAAAAATAGGGCTGAAATGGTAAGGGTTTTACGCATTTTGATAGGACTAATGTTTCAATTGTACGGACGATGAATATAACTACATACAAGGGGGATCGGGGGTCTCCTCCAGATGATTTTTTCTTTTTTTTAAATAGGTCTGAAACAGTGGGGTTTTAGGCATTTTGATAGGTTAACGCTTATAGATTTTCAAGGCAATGAATCCAATTACGAGCAAATTCTTGAATGATGAGCATGATGAAATGGTGGGGTTTCATGCATTTTGATAGGAGTAACGTTTCGATGTTTACAGGCGATGAACATAGGCTAATTCCAAACGAGGGGGTCCAGGGGTCTCCCCCGGGAGAAGGTGTTTGTTAAATAGACCTGAAATACGGGGTTTTACGCATCTTGCCAAAAATGTTTAGATTTTTCAGATGAGCACTTTATTATGTTATTACTTTTTAAATAATTCGGCCCAAAATATTGACTTCCTATAAAATCGTGGGGTTTTAAGGCTTTAAGTGGTCGCCTTATTCGCTTGAACAATAGAGTTCAACCTCTTTTGAGACATTGTGGTTCGTAAATAAGTAGTTTTTTTTATTAATTTTCAATCAGAGAAAGACCTCTCACACGTGGCATTTCTTTGTTCTATAATATGGATGTTTATTATCTTGTTCGATTTTGCGCCCATGTGGCGCAGAGGCAGACAAATATGAAATAATGAGCAAATCACAACGGCCGCCCGCCGGCTGAGTAGATTTGGAATATGATTTTTGGAGTTGTGTTGGGGTCTTGTCACTTGTGGTCTGTGGTCCTAGATCAGGTAAGGTAAACAGCATTTTTCGGCATTTTTTTTTTAAAGTTTTCATTTTTCCTGGGTTTTAATTTTTTTATTATTTTATTGGTTTAAATTTCAATATTTTTATTTAATTATAAAATCAATTTTGTCTAAAATACACGCACTTTACACGCACATCACGCAAGCTCTGAAAATACACGCATTTCGTGATTTTTCACGCAAAACGGCAACCCTGCCCCTGTGCTGCATTGGAAATATTTAACGTGTGGCATTTGATTCGATACCAATACCTCATGGTATCTATCGATACTTTTCTTTCAATACAATACCAGTATCAATACCTACAATTCAATACCGGTATCGATACATTTGTAAAAATTTGGATCCCTATTTCCACCGCCTTGTAAAAAGAGCGGGAAAATTTAAAATTTGGATTAATGATAGGCCTTATAAAGTTATAAATAATGGCCATAACTTTCAACCTGCACACATCACAATTATCGTTATCTTTAAACTGTATAGTTCCTTAGATTGTAACTCAAGAAGAAGATGAACGTGTAAGGAATTATATCAAATCCTTTTTTCCATACTAGTTACTACGCCTATTAAGGTTCAAGTAAGAGTCTTATAACGAAATTTCAGTGAAACGATTCTATTCTAATTGCTGACAAACGGTAACAGTTTCAGATAAGTTCATGTTTATATCCACTCGGTTCATCATCATCATCATGCTTTGGCCGTGCTGGTGTTTTACTGGATTCAGCTGGTTTCACAGGTATCTTTGCTTTCCTGCATTTATCCAATTCTTTCTTCTGCTCTATTAGGGCATTTTTCATTCTATTAATGCTTTCATTCAAATTTTCAGCAAGCTGATTGTTAGCATTCAAATCATTTGTCAAATTGCCAACGTCTTTGGTTAGCCTGAAGTGAAAAGATATTATAATTACTCTAAGCCATTTGTAATGAGGACGTCAGTGTGATATTTGCCTTTGGATGAAACAAATTCTATTAATTTCTTAGCCACTAATTTTACTCTACCACGACCTTTGCACCTTGGATCAGTCAAAAAAAAAAGACGAAAATATCACCAGGGCTGATGGTCAAGACTTTCTCCCAAACGTCTGCAAATGTAGACTGGGTTTTTAATTGACTTCATGGAAGCGAATGCTTATAACATTTTAATTTAATTTGATAAAATTATAGTATTTAAGGGCTTTGCCTTATTTCCATTATTATAACCAGCCAACCAGGGGCGTAAAGTTGGCGAGGGCACGGTCCATCTTGCCCCCCCCCCTCCAGCATTGTAGGACGTGGTTCTTGGAGACCCCCGGGCCCCTTTGCAGCAATATGAATATAAGCATTCCTTTGTTAGCTTTGTAAAATCAACAGCTATACTTTACTACTGTTAAAATCTATTAAAATGCGTAAAACCCTACTATTTTGCACTTATATTTTCAATTTTTCCTTATCCTGTCTGATGACGTCATAATTTTGCCCCGCCATAATTCTAAAACTTTACGCCTCTGATTATAACTATTATTAAAAACACCTCTCTTATTATAGATTACTCAACATTTCCTTTAGACAAACTACATCTTTCTGTCTCACAAGCCAATGGAATGCTTTTGTGAATGGCGTCCTATAACTAGCAGTCACAGTCATACTAACCTGTCCAACTGATCTTGTATGTTCGCCATAGTATGAGGATTAACCGCTATGCTCTCAAACTCAAACATTCGCAACTCGAGCTGATCAATAACTTTCTTCTTTTGCTCTTGGGCTAGGCTACTACTTGCGTCAATACAAAATTTAGCAAAAAACATGTCAATTTCCAGGTCAGTGTAACCAGCTCTGAAAAAATGATACTTATGTAGAATGCTTAGGTGATTGTTAGCCGATTAGTCTGTTTAACTCGACCAGCGGCCAAAAAATGGTGGGATTCCTATGAACCATCTGAACTAGTCATTATCAAATAAACACCTTTACGCATAAAATAGCACAATAAATCAGAAAGTTACAGGTTTCGATGTAGTCTGTATTTATAATATATAGGAAAGAAACCTGTCTTACACTCCGTTAAGATGACGCTTAAATACATAAGCTTACCATAAGAGAAACATACCTAGTTTTTGACTCCAAAAGTGACCATGTCACATGTTATTGATGGTCAAGCTAAACAATAATAAACTGCTAAATTTTTTAATAATCACGCAAATTAAAAGCTAATGTACTAAATGCAGCCCAGCCCAATTGATATTCAAATGCCTTAAACAGTTAAACATCCTATCCCTTATGACTGTAAGACAGACATTGAGTTCTTATGTTTCCTATGGGTTATATGTTAGAATAAGAGACCCACAGAAGGTCAAAGTTATATTGAGACTATAACACCAAACACTAGCAGAATGGACAAGTAGCCAAACTTGATAATGACGTTTACATCGAAATCAGATAATGTTGTGATTACATTCTCCAAAAATACGTCTCTAAAAGATGCGAGCGGCAAGTCATGAACAATTGGAGCAACAGCGTTTGCCGTTTTTAGACTTTTTTTTTTTTTTTTTTTTTTTTTTAATCCGTTTAAGTGCCAGGACATAGCTGGATTCACATCGTCAAAAATTGAAGTACAAAAAAAAAATGACTATCACAATAATATTAGCCTACATTACTATCACAATAATATTAGCCTACACTACTATCACAATAATATTACATTAATAATAAATATTACATTAATATTACATTAATAATAAATATTACATTAATAATTTACCACGAGGGTTTCGTTATCAGTGCATAGGCCTATACCTAACTCCAAACTAGTTCATAAAATTCATTTATGGAATATATGGGATGTGTTTTTAATATGTACTCAACAGTTTTTCCAAATTGGGGCAGATTTTCTGTCTGGATTGACCTCGGTAGGGAGTTGTATAACTTAATGGCCAAATTTGGGAAACTACTCTTTGTTTTTGTTAATCTGCACTTAGGGATTTGTAGGTGATGAGCTGTTCTAGTGGGGTAATTGTGAACATCACATCTGTTGCTGAAGTTAACTAGATTTTCCTTTATATATATAAGGCTATTGAGTACATATTGTGCATATATTGTAAGAATACCCAGGGTGGAAAAAATAGGCCTACAAGGCTCTCTAGATCTGCTGTTAGTTATTATTCGCAACACACGCTTCTGTAGTAGGAGTATATCCTTTGCAGCAGGAGCGTGCCCCCAGAGTAAAATACCATAATTTATATGGGAGTGGAATAATCCATAATATGTATTCAGAAGATGAGTTGAAGTAACTTGATTCCTCAACTTTCTGAAGAGGTATGTAATACGACATAACTTTTTACATATTTGATCAATATGGATATTCCAACTTAAAGTTGGATCTAAATGAAAGCCCAGGAACTTAACCGCTCTGTTGTTGTCTGGATATGCCTTTAGTGTCAAAACAAGATGCTGGGTTTTGTCTGCATTTAGTTGGAACTTATTATTAATGAACCAATCAGCTGTTTTTTCTAGAAGGGGGCGTCCTTCAGCAACAGCACCTTCAGGGGACGAGGCTCTTTTCTTCAGTGTGGTGTCATCCGCAAAGAGTATAGTGCTGTTTTTAAGATCATTTATCATTACGAGGAATAGTAGAGGACCCAGGACAGAGCCCTGAGGAACCCCATGTCTAACAGACTTAAGAGTGGAAGGTGCTCCCGCAACGGTTACTAACTGAGTTCTGTTTTCTAGATAAGACGTCAGTATTGTTAGTACTACGTTGCGTACACCATAGCGTTGTAGTTTACCTAATAATATTGGATGATATACACAGTCAAATGCTTTGCTTAGGTCGCAGAAAGATAGGCCCAAGGAGTCGCCTGCCTCGAAGCAGTCTAGAGCCTCCTGAACCATTTCTAAAGCAGCACTGAAAGTGGATTTACCTCTCCTGAAACCATGTTGACTTTCATTGAACAATTCATTTTTTTCAAAGTAGTTCACTAGTTGGATACACATAATTTTTTCTAGTACTTTACCGATAACTGGCACAATTGATATCGGTCTATAGTTTCCTGGAGAGTATACATCTCCTTTCTTATGTATGGGCACGGTTCTGGAAATCTTAAGCTCATCAGGGAAGATTCCCTCTTTCAGACTGATATTTAATAGAGTAGTAAGAGGCGTGGCAATAGTATCAATGATACTTTTAAGTATTAGCGACGAAAACCCATATGCGTCTGCACTCTGAGACGTCTTTAGGCCATTTACTATTTTGGTTACATCCTGACAACTTACAGGTGCCCAAGTGGAAAAAGATACATCTGTACTGGTAACTCCAAGTACAGGGTCCGTATTACTGGGTGGGAGGCTGTTTATTATTTTATCTGCCGCCTCAGAGAAATAGTTATTTAGTTCATCAGGGCTGATAGGACATAATGGAGTCTGTCGCTTTTTGGCCTGGGCGTTAACAAGGGCCCACATGGCTTTACATGGGTTTGCGGCTTTATTTATTGTTTCTACGTTATAATTTTTCTTAGCCTGCGTTAATTTGTATTTATAAATACTTTTAACTCGCAGGTATTTTCTATATAACGCTGATTTGGAATCAGTATCTAGGGTCTCTTTAAACCTATAGTTCAACGTTAGCAGATATTCCTTAATATTTCTGAGGTCTTGGGTATACCATGGATTTTTTGGCGGCTTATGATTTTTCTTTGTGACTAACTGAGGCGTGTGTATGTGTTTTTGGGGGAAGGTTTTATTAAAAATGTCGGTTAATACATTGAAAAAAGAAGTGAACTTACTAACAGCAGTTGGATGAGCATTTTCTATTACAATATCCCAGTTTATTTCATTGAGTCGCGAGATAAGAATATGAAAATTATTTTCGTCTACTTTCCTGGTTGTAGATATGTAATTGGCACACCAAGAAGGAACGCGTAACTCTGGTTTAAAGAAGTTTAATGACATTTCCACAGCTTTATGGTCTGCAACAGTAGGATCAGATACAGAAACAGTAAACTCAGTATGATTTGTAAAAATGTTGTCTATGCAATTATCCAGTCTTGTCGGCTCACGATTCGTCAAAAAAAGATTATAACTTCGGCATAAATTTGACTAATTCGACCAAGCTGAGAACGAATCTACCTGTTGTTATAATGGATTTTCGAAGACCTGTAATCACAGATGGCGGCATGAACCAGTTTCTCCATATCCCCCTTATTAGTTGACTCAGAATAATAATTTATTTGCCTATTTCGTTTTTGGAGAAGAAAACCTTATTGCAATCATCATAAAAAAAATTCATATGAAAATAAAATAAAAATTGTAGTTCTTGGATTCAAAAAAATCAGACTTTATACCGGGATTTGGCGTTTTTCTCCAACGTAAAAAGTGATTTGATTTTTTGTGGAAAATAATTCAATAAACGTGATTAAATTTAGCTCATTTTGAGCATAAAAGCAAACCTCTATGCTAGTTTTTCATTTGACAGACGTTCATTGGGTTGAATTACCGGTAATCTAAAAACACTGTTGCACAAATTGTTACATGACTTGCCCCTCGCATTCGCTTTATCGGAAAATGGCACTGGTCTAGTTGTGTTTTTAGCGAAAACAACTTTATTTAATTCGGAGTTTGCGTAGTCACTGAGGAAAATCTGAAAACTATTTTCTTATAGCATTATAAAGATAGCCGTACCTTTTCATTCTGGTGATTATTTCTTGAGTGGTGTTTTCTTCTTCTGTGCGTCTCTTTCTTCCGCAGGTGAAAACATTGTAAATAAATGAACAGATATAAGTGGACACTAATCTGTCTTTGATAGGAGAAACAGTAGCTCGAGCAATTGAATATGAGTGTGAAATTACAGAGGCGAATAACATCTGTAAAATAAAAGCACTCTCTTACATTGCCTCCAATATGAATTTTATCATAGACAGTACATACTGAGATGAAGTTTATCAGAACATCCCATTAGAGGCCGCGAAGGGATATGATAAGAAACGAAGCGGAGGGAGTAAATAAATAAATATATATTTCCGGTAAATTATCCAATCAAGTAATCGACAAGAAAGTATAAAGTAAAATCGTCAAAATCAGTCAGTTCTGTCATTGTGCTAGTGCCGCAGTGACAGTGTAGAAAGCTTCTCTAAAGCTGGCCATTCACGAGGGCTCCAAACGGACTCGCGCCTAGCCAAATGGCGCGCCCTGGTCCATTTGGCGTTAGCGCCATTTAGAGGGGTCATCACGACTACGCTGAACCAAATCTTTCAAATTATTCAGTGTAAAAGTACCTCTTCCATATCGTCATACTGTACAATTTGAAAGATTTGGAGAGACTGGTTCAGCGTAGTCGTGATGACCCCTCTGAATGGCGCTAACGCCAAATGGAACAGGACGCGCCGTTTGGCTTGGCGCGAGTCCATTTGGAGCCCTCGTGAATGGTCAGCCACTCAGTTCAATCGGGAGGTTTCTAAGGTGGCCGAAACCTTGTAATATAGGATCCAGTCGCTCACACTTGGCTGTGCGTGGTGGAAGGTCTCCCCTTCTCCTCGTGTTGTAGGTAGGGGCTCACGTATCACACCCGGGCAAATGGAGCTGATGAGTATTATAATGATTGTTAAACAGAGCTTCTTAGGAATTCATGGAACTGACTAAAAAAGAATCGGTCCTAGTTTACTCGAACATGCTTCCCTATTTATCAATAATATCAAAGGTTAGCATGAAAACAAGACTTTATAGTCTTATTATTCGCCTTTTGTTTTGTTTACAATAAAGTCGTATTTTCATTTCATTTCATTTCATTAGTATAGGTACCAAGATAGACAATATGAGTAATTCCATAGTAAATACTTTTCGTAGGGTTAAATTTCGGTTGCCTCGACATTCCCTACCCCAAAGCACTGAATTGATCGATGGGACGATTACATGGTCTATAACGGGCAGACCAATGCATTACAACATAGGTAGTAATAATGCCAGGGAATGCAATGTATTGGCGCATGAATTATCCATAACTCAAAAATTTCTGTTCAGTTTTGTTACTCTATCATCTGAAACGTAGACCTGATGTTGAAAGCATAGATAGGAGTCCCACAGAAAAATATTTTTAGTTTTTAATTGTTTTCCCCTCAAAACCAAACTATCAAAGGGCAAGCGACCTGTTGGTCTTTGTTTACATTAATAACAACTACAATATAGGCCTATGTGAATTTTTAGAACATCGCTGTTTTTTATTTAAAAAAATTGTAGTCTATTGCCCAAAATTGAGTTAGCCCAAAATCCCTTTCGGCTCTGACTCCACGTTCCATTTACTGTTCGCCCAGAAAAGTTTGCAAATGCACAAAAGATTTTCCCGTGATGCCTTTCCAAGCCCCGCCTCTCCATGTAAATTTCCTATGCTGCATTTTCAAATGAGATAGAACTACTTTGCATGTGTTTGTATACACAAAACTTATGGGGGTTCCATTACAAATTTAATGCATTAAGGTCACAAGTGGACATTGCTTATTTATTTGGCTAAAATTGTCGATTTGTTGCACTTTTTACGAATTCACGACTCCAATATCAAAATTAATAATTAAATTTTTCTGAATGTTGGTTAATTGTCTTCAACTACTGTAGTACCGTTAGTGGAACGGTCTTAAGGTAATCATAGAACAAAATCAAAGCAATATTTATTGTTATAAATATTATTAGTGCGTTTCTTGAATTTGAGAAATTTATAAAATTTTCTTCTTACTATAGTGTATTATAAAATGGATCAATTTGAAAGTAGACAGTTAATTTCGAAGTTAAGGGCATTCCGACCACAGAAAAGAGTGGTAAGTCTTACCAAAGGAAGCAGGCCTAGTAAGACGAAGATGGAAGGCCAAAGCAGTGAAACTGAAGCAACATTTCCGCATAAACCGTTTGGTAAGGCAAGTAAATTCACTAGCAGGCATGAATGATGATCTTAAACCTTTGCGAACTACTTAAGGAAGTTGAAAGTTATATCTGTGATTTATTGTCAGATAAGCGTCAATTCTGATATAACAGAGTCTAGGAGTCCGTCGAGGTATAAAATCAACAAAAATATAAAGGAAAAAAAGACGTCAATAATACTACGCGATCTCGACGAATGTGATGAAAGTATGATATGGAACCCCATAATTATGTATATTCATCCTAGAATGATTGCTGACTGTTAAGCTTGGACACCCTGCGACAAGAAATATTAGAGCTTGATGGTCGTTACCAAATGCCCAAGGAGAGCCTCCGCGTATTTATCACTAGGCGACTTCACTTCAGGTAAATTAACAATCTGTGCTCTGTAGTTACCATATATGAAAAGTACGTACATACGTACCACGTCAATGAAAATTATGAAATTGAAGGGCATTTCAATTTTACTCTATGCCATTGTTAAAATTGATCAATGATCAATTGATAATAGAGTAAAATCACAAACAATGAAACAAACAATCTAAAATTAAAAAATGGCGTCATGTGATATGACAAGTACAACTATTTTAATTGATTTCTCTAAAAAGAAAGCATTTCTGTATAAAAATTATAATAAGGATTAAATAATAAGGCGACGAAGAAAACAAATACAATTTCAAGAAGCAAATGCAAACAAATTTCAAAAATTTGGCGCATACGCTTCAATTGAAAATTGTCAATTTTTGAAAAAACATATGGAATGGCCCCCATCAATGAGAAATTGAAATGTCCTTCAATTTCATAATTTTCATTGACGTTGTACGTATGTGGAATGGGCGCCTTAAGATATTTGAATGATCAATTTTTGTGTCAAGTTTCCTCAAAATCGGATAATATTTACGGAAGTTAGAGTGTTTCCTAAAATCGATATCCATACATACAGTACATAATACTACCCTAACCAGCTCAAGTTCGGACACATGAATTTTTGTATCCCTTATTTTACAAAATATTTTTTTTTCTTAAATTGAAGATAATTTTTGTTTGACTAGGCTATAATACATTAAAAATATCAACCATTAGGTAGAATTTAAAGAAAATATTTTTAAAATCTATGGAAGGATAACCTCAGGGATAATATTTGTTTCCACCGTTGCGGGGACTATGAAAATGATCCACTTCCTAGGACCTGTTTTTTTCGTAAAAAAGTGAACTTACCGGGTCAAAAACCATCTAAAAGTTGAAAAAAATTTCATTTATACAATAATAGTTGAAAAATTTTCAATAACAAAATTTTTTTTGTGGTCATCACGAGAGGAGATTTACGCGAATGAGTGATAACGCTTTCGTAACTTGGGAAAGGTGTACGGAAAATAGCTGCTGGCTACTCCTGGCAGAAAGCACTGTTCAATATATTGCCTGAAAACACGAAAAAACCAGAGAAATCGCAGCTAAACCTACGGAAGGAAGCATTCGGACAGTGACGCAAGGGGAAGAAAGGGCCCTTGGACGAGTGGCCTGATGCAATAGAAGGAATACTAGTGATTCTATTAATCATAAATGGAACCAGCTCACTGGCAAAAAATACTGCAAAGATACTTGTTGCCAAACTTTGAAGAACATGGGGTTTCAATTTTACGCTGCTAAGAAGAAACCGTCACTAAGTTTGCGTCAAATGAAAAGAAGACGCGCTTGTGGAAATCAATGTTCAAATCTCGATTTATATATTCTGACCAAATTTTGAATTGATTTCCACAAACGCGTCTTCTTTTCACTTGAAGCAAACTCAGTGACGGTTTCTTCTTAGCAGCGTAAAATTGAAACCCCGTGTTCTTCAAAGTTTGGCGACAAGTATCTTAGCAGAATTTTTTTACCAGTGAGCTGGTTCCATTTATGATTAATAGAATCACTAGTATTCCTTCTATTGCATCAGGCCACTCGTCCAAGGGCCCTTTCTTCCCCTTGCGTCACTGTCCGAATGCTTCCTTCCGTAGGTTTAGCTGCGATTTCTCTGGTTTTTTCGTGTTTTCAGGCAATATATTGAACAGTGCTTTCTGCCAGGAGTAGCCAGCGGCTATTTTCCATACGCCTTTCCCAAGTTACGAAAGCGTAAATCCGCGGATAACGCGATTCCTCTCGTGATGATCACAAAAAAATTTTATTATTGAAAATGTTTCAACTATTATTGTAAAAATGAAATTGTTTTCTAGTTTTAGATTGTTTTTGACCCGGTAAGTTTAATTTTTTTACGAAAAAACTAGGTCCTAGGAAGTGGATCATTTTCGTAGTCCTTGCAAGGGTGGAAACAAATATTATCCCTGAGGTTATGCTTCCATAGATTTTAATATTTTCTTTAAAATCTACCTAATGGTCCATATTTTAATGTATTATAGTGGAAAAAAAATTACTCTGTCGCAATTTTAGAAAAAAAAAATATTTTGTAAAATATGTGATACAAAAAATCAAGTGTCCGAACTTAAGCTGGTTAGGGTAGTATGTATGTATATAAAATATATTAAACATTTTGAACGGAGGGTGGTTTTAGGCTCAGGGGGCCATGAAATGAAAAGTTGTGAAGAAATTTTCCGGAAGTAGAACATTGGTACGTATGCAATGCGTTGTACCCCCCATTAAAATCTCTACACTTTAAAGTTTTTGTTCTTTGACTATTTGAAAATAACGCCATAAAATTATAACAAACTTTGAAATAATAATAAAAAGTACAATTACTGTTTTACTGTTCACTTACGTCTTTAAATTATAAGGAAGAATTCAGTGTAAAAGTAGCCATTAGATCAGTTTTATTTATTGTATACAGACTGTATTTTATTGAATGCCTATTTAAATTTGTAGCTTCGAGCAATTGATCACTTACAAGGAGTACGAAGAACATAACGAAGGTGTAAAGGATGATGTATAAAGTGGCAAGTATAGCTTCATCATTGTAGATTTCTTCGAAATTGAAATTCCCCAATATAGCCGAAAACTGGAATGTGAATGCATCACTAAAACTGCGAAATTGGGGATCCTGCAAAAAATTAAGTGAAAACACTAATAAAAATGTAGCTCTATTCATTAAACGCATATTCCACGCACATTTAATGTTTTTTGAAAAAAAATTCACATTTTTGTAAGGAGCCGTGTAATTACTAATTAACTCGGGGCCCGAAAGCCTTCTTGGCTTAACATCGGAGGGGCGTGTTTTCGGCCAAAATTTCTGCATAAGTTGAAAGAAATTCTACCCAAATTCCTGTCAGTTGCTTTCAGGAACTGCGCTGTTGAAATGAATGATCTTCCTTATTAAGACTAACGTTTTGGAAGCTAACGGGCATTCTGGAACACCTATGCCATTTTCAGCTTTTCTAGCCAAGCATTTCTATGCCATTTTTCTCTATTAGTAACGAAGGTTTCTTCTTTGTATCGAAGCATCTTCTTAACATAGGGTAAGGATGCTTTTCTGTATGCCTTGAACTCATTCCTACAGTCATAAATTCTAAAGGACATGATGTTTTTGGTTTTTGAAAGCATTGCATTTCATGTATACCTGATTTTCGACACCTGTAATTCTTTTCCCTCTCCGATTGGCTTGTAAATAATCAGTTACAAACAACTTACTATATTGCCAAACAGCAGGTAACCCAATTGAGCCAACGCAAGTATCACAACTATGAAAATTATTGTTAGCCCCATCAGTGCTTTACGGTTCTGGAAAAAAGAGCAATTAAATTACAACGAGCAATAATGACAGTTCCAAGTCTCATGTTCACAAGGGGGCGGGGCCATTGGCGTCGCCCAAGGGGGGGGGGGGGTCAGCTGGGTCCGGACCCCCCCCAAATTTAGCAAAACAGCACATTTTTGAGATATTAATTTTATAAAATTCCCCGGGAAGACCCCGGTCCCCCTGTTTTGTTAATAAAGTTATCGTCTGCAAAATTAATTTTTTTTGCCGACAAACTATTTCAGGCCTATCTTTTAAAAAATAATCCCCGCGGTAGCACCCGGGCTCCCCTTGTTAGCTGTAATATTCTTCACATGTAAAATATGAACATAACTGCTTTCAAAGTGCGTAAATTCCACTATTTTGGGCCCCCCTTTCTTGCAGTAGGTTTACTATTCTTCGGCTGTAAAACCTCAACATTATTAGAATAGGTTACAAGACGTACTATATATACTGTATATGAGGAGGCTGTTTACAAACATGGCCAACTCCAAGTTGTAGAATTTTTCAGGAGAGTGGATTTTCTGTTGAAAATTGCATTAAGTTTATAGCTAACCCTAGACTTCTCAGCGCTTCTGTGCACAATCTGGCTGCATTTGTCACTTTATTTTACAACGTGCAGGTGGACATTAAAATTTTCTGCAAGGTCGGATCAAAACCCCATTTTGTAAAAAAATGGAGTTGGCCACGTTAGTAACCAAGCTCCTTATATAGCAAAACAGAAAATTTTTCAGTTATTTATTAAAAAAATTCCCCGGGGAGACCCCGGTCGCGCTATTTCCAGTTTTGTTAATAATGTTATCGTCTGCAAAATCAAAATTTTTTTGCCGACAAACTATTTCAGGCCTATCTTTTAAAAAACATTCCCCACGGTAGCCCCCGGGCCCCCATGTTAGCCGTGATATTCTTCATGTGTAAAATATGAGCATAACTGCTCTCAAAGTGCGTAAATTCCACTATTCCACCTATTCTTTTTCTAAATAATTCCCCCGGGGGAGACACCCGGACCCCCCTTTCTTGCAGTAGATCGACTATTCTTGGGCTGTTAAATCTAAACATTATTAGAATAGGTTACAAGACGCATGTACATCAAAATGTGGAAAACTCCACAATTTCAGGCCTGTTTTTTTCCAAGAAACCTTCCCCGGGGGAGACCCTCGGGTGGGGATATTAAAATCATGCCCCTAATTAGAAGGTATATCCATACGTCCATGAGAACGTCTTTCCTCTTTTTTTTACTGTTTTACGAAAATATGAGGGGGGGAGCGCCAAATGAAACACCACCCCATTCGAAAGCCTATCGTAAGGGGGCAAACTTTATGTATTGATGTTGTATGAAAACTATAGTCCCCTCCCAAAAAAATTATTTCTGGCTACGCCGCTGGGGGGGGGGGGCAGCAGCTAAGAGCAGTGAGAACCAAGTGTAAGTTTTCCTATTATGTGGAAAGTGAAGTAAAGTACTTACCAAAGGTAAACCTACATTCGGTGGGAGAGGGCCTAACTCGCATGCGTCGGAGGGTTAAGCCTTGTCAATTCTTGTAAAAACATGTTATAATTTGCTTATTTACTCCTTGGATACGAGTTTGTGAACGCCAGGAAACTGACGTCGATTACTAACGGTCAAATAGTGGGACAAATCAGTGATTGCCTTTACTGTGAGCAATATCGGCTAATGAGTCCATAAAGTAAACTATACTATTATAAGAAGCCATTAGCACAAAATATTTATGCCTACGCGCGATAGAAGTTTCTATAGGATTAATGCAAGATAACACGAACGTAATTTAATCTTGTTTTCTTACCTCTGATTCCCCAATTGTACGATATAAGGGCTGTATCCATTGGCAGTACTTTAGGTACAGCATGCCTCTGATCCAGGCAATGAACAACATAAAAGAACACAACTTATTGAAGTCAGCTTGAATGTCTCGGATAGGCTCAAAGTTTGGATAGGTGTCGTTGTGTGTCCTTGTCAGCTCAGCTGCACCCATCTCTGCCAGGAAGAAACGGGCAATTCCCAAACCGACACATGCCCACCCCAACTGGAAATAAATACAGAAATGCGTCAAGACCAACGATAATAAAATAGAATAGTTGGCGCCAAACCATAGTTAAGTATTGCTGATAACGGTGAAACGTAGAAGGAAATCTGGAAGCCCTGCGATGGGGGAACTGTTGTAGGGTTCCAACATAAAAAAATAATAATAACGGCTAATGAACAATTCAACCCGTGTAGTAAGTTTCTAAATCTAAATAACTTGCATTTGACTGAATTAGCCTTATGGCGAGTACCGCCCGCATTCACGAGGAAACTACTGCGGAATCGTTGAGTGGCTGAGCTCCGGATGCCCATCCAGCCCGCCTAGTCAAGACACCCAATTTAAGTTCGAATTATACCCAGGTATAGCAGGACAATAACTAACTGCAACCGACAGCGTCAAATTTTTAGGCATGCACATTGACAAGGACTTAAATTGGAACAAACACGTTGCTGAGTTATTAAAAAAACTAAATAGTGACCTGTTTGTAGTCAGGCGCCTTAGCTCCGTGTTTCCTCTACAGGTTGCTCTTCAGGCCTGCCATTCACATGCAATGAGCCACATAAATTACGGCTTATTGGGGTGGTGAGGGACTTCCGTCAGAAACATGGACGCTGTACTAAAGGCTTCAAGAGGGGGGTCTGCTTGCTAAAATTATGACCTTGCGACAGTTTTCACTCTCACTTCATGACTTTAAAAATCAAACTTACAACTTACAAGTGTCTAATTATAAAACTGAAACCTTGTTCTATTTATTGGTAACATTTTCAATGAGAACTATTAAGCGAAATTAGTATAAAAATACCAAAATTGGAACTTATAATTTATCATGGGATGTCCGAACATTTATGAAACCAACTTATATGTTCCATCGCAAGTGTATTTTTTAATTAACAGGTACATAGTGACAAGGTACTTACGAGAGTAACCACGATTGTTAGCATGACACCGAAATGCTTGAAGTAACGGTATCTACCCTGTATAAGCCCGTGGGTAAGAAAGGCCGTGAAGTAGAACATAAACATAATGAAGACACCCTCGCAGCCAAGGACCAAATAGTCGTTCGTCTCCACGTACCTGAAGAACTTGAGCGGCTCGAACCTGGCGTTGTAAATCATCCCACCGGTGGGAGGCGTCTCAAAGATGAACCTAAAGCAGATTTTGGATTTATAAGTAGATCTTATTTTCTGGACAGCAAACAGTATGGACACTCATATTCATTCATGTGATTTTAACGATTTTTTACGCAGCCAGCAAACGTCTACTAAGAGGCTAAGTCTTTTGACACTTAAGGCATCGATTTTGGCATTCTTTCCATTATGTGGTCGTTAGAGTACCGGCGACCAATCGATAAGATTATATAGGCCTATTTGATAAAATTGGCAAGACCAGGCAAGAATTGGCAGGACTTACAAGCCCCGTCTAGTCTTAGCTTGTCCATTATTGTGTGTAGCTAGTGAAGGTTGACATTGATGATGTGTACCAGTTTAAAACTAATGCTGAAACAATATAATAATGTTCAAAAACCCACAAGGTCGTTAGCATTGGGCAAAGGGACCACAATAAGAAGGACCTTATTTATTTATTTATTTATACAAGCCGTATGAAGAAGTAGAAATCCTGCTAAGACAGATAAAAGGACATGAAAACCTTATTCTCATGGGTGATTGGAACGCGATCGTGGGAGAGGGGGCCCAGAGACCTGTAGTAGGCCCTTACGGACTCGGAGGGAGGAACCCAAGAGGGGAAAGACTTATTGAGTTCTGCACGAAGCACAAGTTAATTATCACAAATACTTGGTTCCAGCATCACCCAAGGCGGCGGTACACGTGGAAGGCGCCTGGAGACCGTTTCAGGACTCAAATTGACTACATACTAGTGAGAGAGAGGTATAAAAATCAAATTAAAGACTCAAGAAGTTACGCTGGCCCTGACATCGACAGCGATCACAACATGGTTATGGCAAAGGGGATCCTGAAGTACAAGAAACTCAGAAGAAGAGCATGCAGAAAATGGGATGTAAAACTGCTGAAAAACGATGACGTGAGGAGAAGGTATGAGCATAAAACACACATGGCAGTAGAGATTGATAACGACGGAGGTGTGGAACAACATTGGGGAAACATTAAAACATGTATCCAAAGAGCAGCGGATGAGGAATTGCAGACAGAGAGACCTCGACCAAGGCAGAGATGGATCACTAATGAAATCTTAGACTTGATTGACAGGCGAAAGCAACTTAAGAATCTACGGTCCGATGAAGCGCAAAGTGAATACAGAGCTCTGAGAAACAGAATTAATAGAGAATCCAGGGCCGCCAAGGAAACATTTTTGCAACAGCAATGTCGTGAAATTGACAGCAATATTGAACATGGGCGTATTGACATAGCATATAAAATGACCAAAGAGTTTATGAATGAAGGCCGCACACAACTAAGAAGTAATGCCATTGAAGACGAACAGGGAAATGTCATTTTCGAAGAGGACAAGATCATAGACAGGTGGAGAAGGTACCTAGAAGAATTATACGAAGGTGAGAATGTAATTCCTAATGAAGACATACTAGAAGTTAACTACGATTTGAATGATGCTGGGGAAAGTATATTGAGGTCGGAATTCGATACTGCTCTACAACAACTGAAAAACAACAAAACCCCTGGAATAGACGGACTGCCATCGGAACTTCTAAAAAATGCAGGAGACGGTGCGAAGGATGCCTTATTCAAACTGATTGCCGATATATACGAAACAGGCGAAATACCGGTGGACTACACGAAGTGCTTAATTGCAGCCCTACCAAAGAAACCAGGCACCACTAAATGCCAGCAACACAGAACCCTTAGTCTGCTGTCACACGCTTCGAAGACCCTAACTACCATCCTGATGAACAGAATTGGAAATAAAATAGATGAAGAACTAACTGATGAACAGTTTGGGTTCCGGAAAGGCAAAGGCACGCGTGACGCGTCTCTGGCTCTAAGGGTGACCCTAGAGAAAAGGATACGAATAGATAAGAATACATATATTGCTTTCGTAGATCTTGAAAAAGCATTCGACAAAGTAAAATGGAGGAGACTCTTTGATATCCTGAAATCTCTAGGAGTCAAGTTCAAGGATAGAAGGCTTCTATGGAACCTGTACCGAGATGAGTTGGCTGTTGTCGTACTTGCTGACAGTAAGGCGGAGGCAAGAATAAGGCAAGGAGTCCGGCAGGGTTGCTCAGTATCCCCACCCTTGTTCAATTGTTACATACAAAAAGCCATTGATGAACTAAATGAAGCCCTTGAAGAGGTATCGGGAATAAGGATACAGGGTGTCAAGATACTATCAATAAGGTATGCAGACGATATTGCCATGCTCGCGGATAGCCCTGAAGAGCTGAACGAGGCACTCAACCAGCTAGCCAGGATACTGGAGGAATACAATATGAAAATAAACAAATCCAAAACGAAGGTAATGGCTGTTGGCAAGAGACCTCCCGGTAGAATAGATGTAACCCTTGATAACGTAAGAATTGAACAAGTGAATGAATTCACGTATCTGGGGGGAATAGTAACGGAAGATGGGCGAAGCAACAAGGAAATAAAGAATCGGATATTCCTGGGGAGATTGGCATTGAATAAGAAGATGAAGATATTTCAGTCTGGAAATATAACCCTTGACACAAGAAAATCTCTCCTCAAGTCTCTTGTGTGGAGTATAATGATGTATGGGTGCGAAACATGGACCATAGCGGAAACTATGCGGAGCCAAATTGAAGCCTTCGAAGTGTGGTGCTATAGGAAAATGTTAAACATTACGTGGATGGACCGGGTAACCAATGAGGAAGTACTGCAACGCATAGGGGAAGAGAGAAAAATTGGGGCATCTATTGCTAAGCGGAGAGCCAATTGGATCGGTCACACGTTACGCCACGATGGATTACTTCACACAATCTTGGAAGGGCATATGTATGGTTATGTCGCGATAGGCCGCCCGCGTGCTGAGTACTTGGACCAGCTGCTCAGAGATTTCAACTGCACGACGTACAGGGACCTAAAGAGGCTGGCCGAGGACAGAACGGAATGGAGGATCCGGAGCATGCTGCTGCAAACCAACCCCTAGTGGTTGTGCACCATAAGAAGAAAAAAGAAGACCCGCTGGCATAAAAAACGACGCGGCGCGAAAACCAAATGAGGACTGGCTGTGGATCCTCTCTCTTGAGCACGACTCTATTTGGTATGCAGTGGCCAGAAACATGTCTGGTAGCCGCGTTTTTCCCTACCCATATAGGTAACGTACCCAGAACCAGGCTAGGTGGACAATTTTTCCTTTTATATGGATTCTCGAACCTCGACCTTCCGTTTCATAGTCTAGTTCTCTACCAACTGGACTATTTCTGACCTATTATACTAACTTGCAAATAACGAATAAATTGGCATTGACGTTATAGACAGTGAAGTCTATAATAACCGCTCTAGTGCTTCTCGTGATCCACTTGTTTTGCTTAAGTTCGAGAAAAAGTTTCTGAGTCAGTGGTTTAGTAAACTCCAGATCGATATAATAACCGCCAGCACCATAAGTGGAGACCTGCCCATAGGAATAAAATGCTTCCGTTTCATCTGGTTGCGCATATTTCCATCTGTGAAATAAAAACACGACTCAGAAATCACTAATACTACATACCTGTATAGTACTTTCCCAGCGGCCAAGGAAACAATGCCAAAAAGTCCAGCCGCAGATTCCGGCACTCAAGTACTTAAAAAAAATTGGTTGCCTGTAAGTCGGTTTACAGACGATAGTTTAACGTGACAACGCCTAAATTACTAAATCTTACTTAAATAATATGGATGGAAAGAGAAAGAAATGTGGAAAAGCCCTTAAGTAGTTTGAATTTTTTAAATTGATAATAAATAACGCGGCCGAGAGAGGCCTATTTTTGTTGAAAATCGTACGCACCCCCTGACGTTTCCCACCCCCAAAGCCAAACCCCTTGCTTCATCACCACAAATATAGTATGGCCTGAAATAGGAAGAATATACGAAGACATGGGTATAATTTAAATCTTCTAAATCTGCCAAAAAAAATTGCTTTAAACCCGCCCATGCAAATCAAATGGGATTGCTGGAAATGAATTCTTCCGCGTCATTTTTTTTACAAATTTTGTGTCCCACTCGTGTTTAAGGGGTGATTTTCAAACTCTGTATTTATACTCGTTTGGAACATTAAAAATTCATTTCGGTTGAAAATTGCAGGCTGTGGAATTTTTTTACTCTATGTATGTAATTGGAGAACTACCCTTTCAACCCGTTTTCCGCCGAAACACGGACGGCTTATCATCTCACCTGAGCCTGAACGAAGAGACGGATAGTAAAACTGAACATATGTCTGGAAAGAGTAAGAAAGGTGGAAAAGAACTAAAGTAGTTTGAAGTTTTCAAATTGATATTAACACCCCCAAAACGCCTATCTTCGATGAAAATCGGCAAATTTGAGCCAAATTTTGGCGCACCTCCTCACGTTTCCTCCCCCAAAGTCGAATCCTTTGCCCTGTCACAACAAATATAGCATGGCCTGAAAGAGGAAGAATAGGCGAAGGCATGGGTGTATATTTTAAATTGAGATAGGCCCTCTACATCTGCCCAAAAAGATCATAATGGATGAGCGTCACCCTTCGGCATAACACTTTTTCGAACATGCACCCAGTCATATATATAGTATGTTGTTCTGTGCACCCAGTACGCCAGCCAGTGGTAATCGATTTATTAGACGTTGTAACGTCAAAAACAAAAACAAACAATACAAACTTTCTGCATTTTCAAGCATGAAGTCATTTCGAGCTTGTTCAATACGGCTGCGTATTTCCTAGCTCATCTCCCACTCATTGTTTACAATAACTATAAGTATCAATGGCGCATTGTGTCGTGACAGGCCCGACTCAACCAAGGTCACCAGACTACCACTGGAGTAAAATGGTCAGTCGGGCGCACGGCTTCGGAACCGTTATTTAGTGAATAATTAATTTATTGTGGATACTTACGCCGGTTCTGTATTTTTAATTGTTGATGCAGGACGAATGGCAGAAGTATCTTCAACCGATGAGCTGTAGTAGGTGATGCACGAGTTGAAGTAGTGGGTGATGCTCGGGTGGATAGTGCATGAGTCTGTCCGCACTCTCACCTGCAAAACACACAGACTGATAAAACGCATTCTGCTCCCAATACAATTTTTGCTTTCCTACTTATTATATGCAGAATAAGGAAAGCTTTGAGATGGTCCAAATTTTCGATTTCGGGATTTCTGTGGATTTACACGTTTTGAGGTCACAGGAACCCAAAAAAGTCGTTTTTACGAAACGTCTGTTCGTCATTTTGCGGGCAAGCTAGTCAATGAATTCTGATGAAATTTGGCAATTTGGTTCACAAAAATCATTTTATTTTGGGCTAACTCAATATTGGGGGTTTTACCCCCAAAAAACTAGGAAATTTATTTCTCAAAAACGGCTCCAACTATTTTCTTTAAATTCACATATATTGCAGTCATAATTAATTTAAACAAAATACAACACGTCGCTTGCCCCTTGATAATTTCCTTCTGGGGTTGTAGTTTCCCCTTGTAAGTCTTATTGTAGCCTGAGGCAAGCACGTAGCAAGGATGGAAGTTTGTAAACGAATTAGGTTACCTGTCTGATTCGGGGCACTCCAATGAGTTTACTTGAGAACATGACCTGCATATCGTCAACTTCACTATGAGCTATAGGATCTTCATTGGAATACCAGTACCTCCAGTAGATCATGTTTATAAATGTGGTATCTAAAAACTGTATAAATACAAGGTTACGCATTGATAGAAATAGAAAACGATCGATATTTGATTTTATGCACCTGTAAGGCGCCGATTCCACCGACCGGCTAGGGCTAAATACAAAAACGGTGACGTGGTAGCAGACATTCAAGACTTAGGCGGGGTTTCCACGACCTCGCATTGCAGAATGCAAATGACATTGACGGAAATTAGAATTTTTCTTTTTATAGAAATCTATTAAAATGTTTGTACTTAACATATCCCATGACGCCATTTTTTAATTTTAGTTTGTTTGGGTTTTTAGTGTATGATCATTGATCAATTTTAACTATGGCATAGAGGAAAACAAACATTTCCGTCAATGTCATTTGCATTCTGCAATGCGAGGTCGATGGAAACCCCGCCTAAGTCTTGAATGTCCGCTACCACGTCACCGTTTTTGTATTCAGCCCTAGCCGGTCGGTGGAATACCCACCTAAGGCTTTCCCCATTCCAGATGTTTTATGGAAGAATTTTAGAACCGAATTCATTTTCAAACTGCTGGCTTGTTCAAAGTTTCAAAAAATTTCAGAGTAATTCAAACAGATTGATTATTCTAAATATTGGACTTACATCCCAGACGTCTTGTATTGTCGAAGACTTCTGAAGGTTGCGCTCAACGAGGGCATTTTTTGCTTTGGCGAGAACGCCCCTCCAGTCGTAGCCTTTATACAACAAATCAGGGGACTCAATAATGGGAGAATCCATCCGCAAATTTCGTTTGCTTTCTTCCAGAACCAATGGATTACTGTCAGCAGCGTCATTTGTCGCCAATTGGTTGGCATTTTTTGATAGTGATGCTTCAAGTCCTTCATGGTCTGTACTCACAGTAGAAGACACTTCTATGCCGAACACAAATGTTTAGGGTAAATTACCCAAATACAGAAAGTATTATAGGCAACATCTATCCATTAGGTACCATAAGATAAGTATTAAAAGATTAAAGTCTTCCTCTTCTTGTAAATAGGGGTTCTACTAGCAGAATAGAATACTCAAATATTTGTCGTATCAAAAAAGTTGCATTCTCATTCGTTCAGAAAATTTCATTCATATCAACCTATTGCCTAAATGTGCCTAGGCGGAAGCAAATTATTAATTTTCTGCTGCCACTATGGTTCCTATCCAATTTTTATTATTATTATTTCATAATGTTTTATTATTTTTCAATACATTGCAACTTGTCCGGGGTTACTGGACAATGTAAAAAAGTGAAGTGAAGAGTTTTTTTTAAGTACGTAAGCCGATTTACATACATACACTAAGCCTTGCCAATGACATTAAAGGACATAATTGATATTGTTTCCGCAAGAATTTTTGGGCCGTTGGCAAGCTGGCCAACGTCCTATATGTCAAACCTACACCGGCTACAAGCGATAATGGACAAGCTGAGACTAGCTTCCCATTGACAGAATGTAACAGGCTTAAGCGTGGCATAGCCAAGTTCGGGTGTGAGTTTCTATCATAATAATAGTAAATAGTTTATTCACTTGAGTACAATGCATCTGAGATTTGTTATTGTTACATACCAAGGCTAAAAGGTGTAGACGAATCATCCGATCTGAAATCAATAAATAATTTCGATAATGCAATGACCAAAACTGTATGCGTGGATCTTTGGGCTTAGCGATTTTTATAGCTTACTCTTCCCTGTGTTTTAATAGGGTGTTTCCTTTTTAAATTTTCTTTGTCTTATGTAAATTAACATACAGATAGCTTCTTCTTCTCCTTTATATGCGTCTTCAAGCAAAGATTGGCAATCATCGTGGCGATTTGGACCTTGGAGACCGTTGCACTGAAAAGGGAAGCTGTGCTCTTGCCAAACTACTGCCTCACGTTTTTCAAACACCATGTTATTCTTCTGCCGGGTGTCTTCCCATGGATTATAACATGCAGAAGGCGATATATTCTTCGTTCGTCACCACATGACCGAAGTATGTTAGTTTCAGTTTCTTAACTGTCAGCAGCAACTCGGCTTCTGTACCAGTGTACCCATGCGTCTTTGGACTTCGGCATTGGGAACCAGAGCTCTCTAAGACATGCGCAGAAAAGCTTATCGTATGCTTTGTCACCCTAAAAGCGCTGTATACATATACGCAGGTTTTTTGACTGCGGTACGAGCAATTAAATAATTTCGTCCCTATTTTTTTTACAAAATATTTTGATGTCTTACTGAATGAGCCATGGCTTCCAGTCAGTTTCGGAACCTTACCTAGATTGGCCCATCTTGATAATTGAGTCAGCTGCATATGGGGTTGTTGGTGACTGTCTGACTGCCTGCGGTTTAGGTTTAGTAGGTTTAGGTGCAGGTTTAGGTGTAGGTGCAGGTGTAGGTGTAGTCTTGGGGCCGTCAGCATCTGAACTCACTTCCTCTTCCAATGATACAAAAGGTGTATCAACAAACATGATATGCATAGCGCGAGATAAATAAGCTGCACCTGTATTCTGCGTCTCCATGACAACTGTCAACATTAGAAAATAGGTAATAAACTAAGCGAGTATCTCGAGCATTTTTGTAATTTCCTCCTAAGCTTCCGGTCGCTGCGAGGCATGAAAGCAACTAGTCACAAATTGAGAGGAATGTATGAGTCCTAAATCTGTCCCATGGAGCATGATGGTGATCTCGTCTTGGTCGTTTTTGTCGCATTCATCAAATCGTCTATTCCTAGTCTTCTGCCTCTCGGTGCCGGCTCTACATGTCAGCCAACATCAGGCAACAACTCAATAGCTTGTTCAAATTTGTCAACCATCTTCTGACGCATATTGCTCAGTTAAAATAATGACTTGTAAAGTGTTGCAGTTGTGCTTAGTAATAATGTTGAATCCTGAAGTGACTCACATGTTTTTGTATTTTTTTGTGAGTAAAAGCTCCCATCACCATTAGCATAAATCATCTGACGTTTAATACCAACCAAACAATCAATTATTTTATTTGACTTTTGTAGGCCCCCCTGAAAGAGTAGGCTCACCAATCTATCACTAATCATGGGGGATTTTTACTTTTTGGAGCTGCCTGAACTGCATGAACTTTTCAATGCGTGCAATTTTAGCCCCCGTTAAGTTCATTAAATTTCAAAACCCTGGGATATTGTGAGTGAAATAGTCCTCTACAACTTCCAAACTTTCTTAACTTACGTTGTAAATTAAATAAAAATAACAACCGAATACCGGTAATCCAGGGGTGGCCAAACATCCTCTTAAATCGTTTGGTTTAATAATAGAAAAAAAAGTTCATAAATAAATTAATAGAAATGCATATATAGGGTCAGCTAATAGCGACGTGGTTAAAAGGTGAGAATTGAAAACACTTACTTATCGTGGAAATAACTAGGAAAAACAGAAACATAAACATTTCCTGAATTTTCTGTTTCACTGCTAAATCCAGTCTCTCATCTTCGGAAAGAACCGGTTTCTTCCGTATTTTGCGAGCTAAAATATTAATAAGAAAATAGTATTAGACTTGCTGGTTGACTATAATTTTTTCTAGGTGGAACTGGTAGCCGTTACTTCAGCATTATTGTAACCCAGTTCGCCTCTTTTTTGTAAATTGCGGTTTGACATTGTGTCTTCGTGGTTATACCTTTCCTTAGCTCAGGTATCTATGTCAAACCTGTACAATATGTATGCTATTAAAATGAGGCAACCAAACATAGCAGTGCCAGGATAACATTATTCCCTTGTTGACTTCATATCACACCTCGGGACAATTTTTATTTTTTTATTTAGGGCTAACTCAATTTAGGGGATTATTCTAAAAAAACTAAAAGAAAGCCTACAAAAATTATTTCTCAAAAACGGCTCCTACGATTTCTTTTAAATTCACATATATTGTAACCTAGTCGTTATTAATGTTAATAAAATGCGGGGGGTCGCTTGCCATTTCCTTCTGGGGGTAAAAAAATAAAAATAACTAAATTTTAATGAAAAATGACTGAAAAAAATTGATGCGAATCCTTCCTATCGATGATTTCTACCATCAGGCATGTTTTAGGTGTTAAATTGAGGAACGAAACCGGTTGCCGGTTCCACCGACCTAGTTTTTGAAAGTGAGCATGACATTGACGTGGTAGCAGACATTTTTAGACTGTCTTTAATGTCTGCTACCACGTCAATGTCATGCTCACTAAGGCGCAAATTCCACCGACAGTCTTTAATGTCTGCTACCACGTCAATATCACGCTGACAAACACAAACTAGGTCTTTGGAAAACGAGGTCGGTGGAATTTGCGCCTGAGGTCATCAAATATTTACCATCCTGTTTTTCCGGGCCCACATAGAGGAGATCATCATCAGGTGCATCCACAGGTACGTCCTTACTCTTTTGCGAAACTTTGCTGCTGCGTTTTATTTCTTTTTCGGGAGATTGTCCTTTTTTTCGACCTTCTTCCACTATTTAAAGGCAATGAAACAAAGCAAAAAAAAACTGTACAATCATAGAAACTCGTTTAGGCTACAATAAGGACCAAAAAATAATTTAATTTTGTTCTAAAAGAAAGGTAAAAGTTGAAGTCTTCGGTTACTTTTACATAATTAATAACCTTTCACCTTTATTATAGTTCATTTATTTGGCGTACGCATATTCCCAAACTATTGTTTCAAGCAAATCAGAGTACCCTCACGTTTTTTGTACAAAGTCGATTTTCACAGGAAATATCGATTGTATGTAGAATGCAGAGCCGTCAAAAATATTCGACAAATTAGCAGAAATGCACCTCTGGATTTCGATACACGACATGCGGCCTCCACTAACACCAATTGGCCGCAGTTTTTGAACTCCTTCCTTGGGACAAATCGAATTCAATAATTGTGGCCAATCTGCGTTAAAAAGGGGTACACATCATGCATTGAAATGTTCAAAAATGATTCTTCTGTTTGTCCAGACATATCTTTGACAACTCAACGACTAACATAAGATATTTAATTGAGGGGGCTGTTTACAAACATCGCCAACTCCAAGTTGTAGGATTTTTCAGGAGAGTGGATTTTCTGTTGAAAATTGCATTAAGTTTATAGGTAACCCTAGACTTCTCAACGCTTCTGTGCGCAATCTGGCTGCTTTTGTCTCTTTATTTTACAACGTGCAGGTGGACATTAAAATTTTCTGCAAGGTCAGATCAAAACTCCATTTTGTAAAAAAATGGAGTTGGCCACGTTTGTAACTAAGCTCCTCAATTGTTACATGCGGGTGCGGGAGCTGGTCAAGCTCTCTCGAGAGGATTGAACCAGTTTGCCAATGGTAAGAAGTTGTTTTGGAAGAGTTACCAATGCTGTCCGATAACCGATGGGGTCGTTGACAGAACAAGGTTCAATATGCCACACTGCGAATAGGAATACGACCATAAAACGCCCAACAACAATAATAATAGATATGGGTTCCACTATAATACAGGAACAATACAATCGAAAGCAGCCTTAGAAAATCAATTGTAATTACAGACTTTCGGGACCTACCCCAAAGATATAGAATAGATGGCGCCTAACCAAAAGCTAACTAAGGCTGATAGACTCAGACTTACACCCGAGAGGTTGTTTGTTCGAGTCCCACACTTGCTACATTTTCTGCCCATGCTTCGGAGTTCGGAGGGCATGTAAAGCAGGCGGTTCTGGGCTTTCCTAGTTGAGTGTAAGGGAGGGTTTTATAGCCGTAACTCCGCTAGGTTGGCTTAGTAATAGAAAAAAAAGTCATCATTTATTTATTTTATAGCTGTGAAACTTATGGGGATATTGCGGGGAAATATCAAAGACGGGTAAAGGATATTTGACTGGGTTTGTCGGGTTTTAACATAAAAAAAGAAAATTGCGGCAAATGAGAAACAAATGTGCAATTCAGCAGGCAGGGCTGACAACAGAACTGACGCAGTAACTTCTGCGCACTCGACCTGACCAGTTTAACAGCTTTATTGTGACTGTAATTAGCTTGTGGCAAGAACCTCCAAGCTTAATCTGTCACAACGTTTCGCCGTTTCATCGTTTACGCTGCGGATGGCGGAGGCCCATTTACCCGCCTGATCTCCTCTAATCCACAGCAATAATTATTTTTAATCTACTTTATATACAATTTAATTTTCAAGGATAGGTTTTATAATTCTTACTGTTTCCTTTATACTAGGGCTCTATATTAGGGTGTATAGTGCATTACTTTATACGGTAGGTATGTTTTGGCAATAGCCAGCACCTACAGTCACTATTTAAGAGTGTACAGCCCGTAGGCAGCCCGAAATTTAATACTTTTTATTTGTTATTTAATTAACTAGGCATGTTATTAAAGATTTGGCTCATCAAAGTTGTAGAAGACTACTTCATGCATATTATAAGATATTTCTAATTTTCGAAATTGTAATTTTTTCATAAGCAATAACTTTTCACGTAAAATCGAATTTATAAAAAAACTACAATTTTGAAAACTAATAATACCTTTTATATGATGCATGAAGTAGGCTAGTCTTTTACAACTTTGATGAGCCAAATCTTTAATAACACATATGCTTAGTTAATTAAATAACAAATAAAAAGTATTAAATTTCGGGCTGCCACTTTCCTATGGGCTGTACACTCTTAAGTTAAATATCCAGTTTACCTACCTTGAATGTTTGAATCATCATGTTTAATGAAAAAACGTTTGTTACGCGGTTGACCTGAATCAAAGCGCACTAATTTATCATTTTTGCCGAACATTTTCAGTTAAAAAGAATTCTTTAAAAATAAACAAAAAATATTTTTATTTGAAAAAGTAAATAATGACTTAGGAACAGTGAAGTACCGGTAGTCGTAAAATTGAAATAAAAAGCCGCAACTGGGAGTGAAAACATTTTCCCCGTGCAATGATCCTGCGTGTCTACCATGCCGTAAAGTAACAATTTAACTTGGGTTTAGGCGGCAATTCCACCGGCGAATTTACTTAATTTGTGATTTGAGATTTTTTGTTTGTTTTGTTTTAAGGAGACTATTATGTAGATACTTAACTTATCTATTATAAATTAAATTATAATATGGTAGAGACTTATTAATGATGTCTGCTACCATATTATAACTTAATGTATAATAGATAAGTTAAGTATCTACATGATAGTCTCCTTAAAGCAAAACAAACAAAAAATCTCAAATCACAAAATATGAAGTAAATTCGCCGGTGGAATTGCCGCCTTAAAAAGGCTAGCAAGACAAATTTAGAATGTAAAGTTTCATTCTAAATTGTTATGTTTACATTTTTAACCCACAGAGTAAGTTATTCTACATCGGCATGGCAGGCCACTGGATGTCATGCAGCTGATTCTTCTTTTATATTTACCCTCCCAAACATTACTTCCTGAAATAAATTAAAATAATTAAGCTACTATAATAATTATATAGAAAAGAGACACCAAAAAGGATAAATTGGGGAAAACAAATTGGGGTAGAGAAAAGAGAAATTAGGGTCGTTGGACCCGGTCCCCACGATATGGGCTCTATGTTGAGTGAGTGAATGTCCCGGCCTGTTTTTTGCTAGTCAAGCGGCAGAAAACTATTTAACCTTCTTCTTCAAGTTACAGCCGGCTGGCTAGTTGGCAGCAACATGTGGCTTCGATGCCTCTACTCCCCTCGATCCTGGCACGCCCTCTTCAGCTCCACGTATGTATTGGCCCCTACATCCTCCATAACTTGCTGCAGATACACTTTTCTCGGGCTCCCAGGTCGGTTGACGCCTTCTATTGTTTTCTCTCTATGATGCAGCCTACGAAGTACTCGTGTCGAAGCAAACTTTAAATCCAGTGAGCTCTTCTTTTACTTATCGATGCAACGAGAGTTTTTGATTCGCTTACTCTGGTTAGAACGTCCTCATTTGAAACGTGGGCTTGATAAGGTATTCGTATAATGCGACGATAGATAGATAGATTTAACCTACAACCTACTATTAATGTTGATATATGGCCCCTTGAAGTTAGCTCGCTCGCTGCAAAAAGGCGATATCAACGATGGTACACTTGTTTGGAAAACCAGCGTTTGCTCATCGAGAGCTCAGCGTTCTGAAGTAGACTGAGTTTTGGCACCCATTTGCTCCAATGACGGATTTCCCAGCGCGACTGCGGCGTAGAAATCGTCTTTGCGCATCGGGCCCGATTTGCACATTAAAACCTCACCATTAAATTCATAATTCAATTAGAATATTTCAGGTATAAAGCAAAACATAGTGCAATACACACCCAATTCGTTTGTTTTCTGAATTTCATCCAATATAAATCTCTTGGGAGTCTCAGAATTAATAATTAAAATCTATCATAACAAACGCGTTAGAGAACATCGTGCGGTGGAATGCTTTGTTCGACACAGGCTGCTGGTCCGCATTCTAAATTGTTAAGCGCATCTTTGGTGACATCATCAGCCGCTTTTATAGCATTGGCCATTTGGCGACCGCTTTTCTTAACTTCAGAAGAGGCCTCTTCAACTAAATGCTTCAACCTGAAAGAACGAAGATTTTGCAGGTTGCCAGCTACTCAATTGTGGTGACCTGATCAAAACTAGTGCGAGCTCTTGAAATAAATAAAGTTACACTCTTACACTCATCCACTAGGAAGGCCTGGGACCCAAAGCATGGTCAGAAAATGCAGCAAGTGTAGGACCCAACAACCTTTCGGGTGAACCACCACTCTTCATGTCCCGACAGGTACAGGATCATCCTTCTTGACCAATGCTCTATTTGGGATGTTGTGGCGAGGAACATTCCCTGCAGCAGCGTTTTTCCCCTACCGATGAAAGGTACCCATTAAGGTTGGGTGGACCTGCAGTTGGCGGAAATGTTTTCCTTTTATATCGAGTATCGAGCCTCAACTTCAACTCTCCTTTTAACGCTCGAGTTCTCTAACAACTGGACTATTTCCGCCCCTTGAATGTTCAAAAACCCTCAGGTTTTTAAAAGTACCCACCTACACAATTCGTCGAGCATGTAGGCAACCGTCTGCGGGGTCACACCTATATTCTCATACTGAAACTTGCGTTCCCCAAGCTTCTCGACCAATTCTGCCTTCTTTTCATCAGTTAATTTTTTTCCATGCTCTACGCCAAATTTGGAGAAAAACATGTCGATTTCTAACTCCGTGTATCCAGCCCTGGCCAACATTCAAAAAAAATTATCATTATAATGTAACAATAACACTTTACTTTTCACTCCGCTATAACTATAATGACGACTCTGATTAGACGCGGTTTCCACCGACCTCTAAGTGCAAAATACACATACGGTGACGTGGTAGCAGACATTCAAGACTTAGGCGGGGTTTCCGACGACCTCTCACTGCAGAATGCAAATGACATTGACGGAAATGTCAATGCCATTAGCATTCTGAAATGAGAGGTCGGTGGAAAACCCGCCTTTATTAATGATATCTGCTACCACGTCACCGAATGTGTATTTTGCACTTAGAGGTCGGTGGAAACCGCGCCTTAACCAACACTTACATTTAGACCCTTTTTCGATGAAATAACCGTGGTGTATAGAAGAATGTGCTTAAATTTACTAGGAAAATGCCTCTTTATGTTGGTTTTTTATTACCATTACTTCACCATATAGAATTTATTGTTTCTCATAGCCTAGTTGAAATTCTACTCCCAGAAGAAAACTTTTGTTGGTATCATTGTACAATGTAGTGGTGTATTAAATCGTTTTCTATTCTAATCTAATTGTCTCCAGTTCTCGTAAGTTTGATTTAAAATGGATTTTGTTTTTAATATATTAATTGGCGGGTTCCAAAAAGCGACACCCGGTCTGCAATCAACGTTGTAGTGCCTCTAATTCGGAATCTTCTAATCAGCCTAAATCAGACTTGTACTTGTGTTCTAAATACTGTAAATCGAAAACAGGGTTACTTAAGTGTGGGATCGGTCGAATTCAAGGTCAGCCTCACAGAAATTTATAAATAAAACCTAACGCTACCCTCAAAATCTACCTCTTGAGTTACAGATTTCGCGCCAAATTTCAAATAAGATACACGTAATTTTCAATTTTTTAATAATATGAAATTCAAGATGTTTCCTATTTAAACTATTGAATATATTTGTTGAAAAACATACAGTACGTGCTCTAATATTAAGTGTATTCACAAGGAAACTCTGAATCAGAACGTTTTTTTTTTTTTTTTAATTTACTGCAGAGAAACAGAAGTAACTTGTCACAAATACCGTGGCATGCGCAGTAGAGCAATGGGGACATATTCTACGGCTGATTTTGTTTACCATTTTTTAGACATCTCAAAATGTACTTCCCAAAGTTCATTAATTTTATGAATTGCACAGCACATTTTAAAATTCCTTTTGAAAAACTGGCCATCTACGTCAGGTTAGTGTAAACCTGATTTTGACGATTTTACTGTATATATTCTTGTCAATTACTTGTATTGTATAATTTAACAGCAATATATGTTTATTTATTTATTTTAATTTTGACAAAAACAACTTGAATAGCGTCAGCAGTGTTCCTAAAGCTTATGCCATTGTATTGATAATAATTTTGTCGCCTTGGGGACGACGCGCTCCTACACTTACGGGCCGCTTTCGCACCTTTCCTTTCCCCTTGCTTAAGGAATGGCTGGAGGGGACAAAAAAATGTATAATAATAATAAAATGTAAAAAATCAATATCATATGACATATCTTTAGTCGAGCTATCAGTTTTTAGTATAAAGAAGAGATGTTCCTCTATATTTCGAAATAATATAGTATGTGGCTGTTACTGCAACCAATTGGCCAAAGGCCATACCAAGTTGAAACCATCAGAATGAAGCCTGTTGAAAACTGCAGCGAACTTGGTGCTGTGCACAGCGTTGGCAAGGAAACATGGTGGGACATGATAAAACGTTGACTATATACCAGTCAGTCTAAGTGCGTGTCCAGTCCTGCTCACCATAATCAGCGCATCCACTCTGTCAGTCAATACCCCTTCTCCATGAGGGTGAAGGAGTCTGCCATTAGGTGCCCATTCCATTGACCGGCTAGGGCTATTTCCAAAAACGGTGACGTGGCAGCAGACATTCAAGACTTAGGTGGCGTTTCCACCGACCTCGCATTGCAGAATTGACGGAAATGCTTATTTTCCTCTATGCCATAGTTAAAATTGATCAATGATCATACAGTAAAATCACAAACAAACTAAAATTAAAAAATGGCGTCATGGGATATGTTAAGTACAAACATTTTAATAGATTTCTATAAAAAGAAAAATTCTAATTTCCGTCAATGTCATTTGCATTCTGCAATGCGAGTTCGGTGGAAACGTCACCTAAGTCTTGAATGTCTGCTAACACGTCACCGTTTTTGTAAATAGCCCTTGCCGGTCGATGGAATGGGCGCCTTAGGGTGCTTCAAATTAAGAACCAGCCTCAAACCCTCCGTCAGGCTCACAGGGTTGCTTAAAACACAGAAATGCTGCAAGCAGGCGTTGGGAAACAAAATAAAGCACCGATGGGCTGCTGTCATGTAAATTGGTAAAAAATAAAAAAAACTGGGTGGCCGGTGGGACGATTTACATCAAAATGTAGAAGAACAACTTTTATTTCTACTAATTTTTCAAAAGATAGCATCACGTTTGCGGCTGATATTACGTGGGAAATTTGACTTAGTGGAAAAACCTGATTACATTGTAGTATTATATGGTATATACAGTATAACACTGACATTAAATTAACTTTGGTTGAAGAGGTAACCTCCTCGTTATAACCGAAATTAGAGGATATGGAAAAAACTGGGCTTGGCGGGATTCGAACCCACGATCTACGCCTAACCGGGGCGTCGTCTTAACCTCTGGACTTGTGGTGGGGCCCATGTGTTCGACTGTATCTGAAGTGTTACCTTGAAAGTGCTGAACGAATATGCTGTAGAGTGCGATCGTCGTCGCTATTACCGCCTCTTATCCCAAATGTTAAAACAAACGTCAGATATGAAGTTATTATCCTGTCTTTGATTGGTGGAACAGACGCTACAGCCATTTCGTACGCGTGTGCTACAACAGCTGCAAACAGCATCTAAACAGGCATTTTTATTGCAATTAATTAATAATCTGAACGCCATTGTTTAATTTTAGTTTGTTATTAAGCGTGATTTTATTCTATGATCATTGATCAATAATTTTAACAAGCGGAAGTTAAAATGGACAATGACATAGAGCAAAACAAAAATCTCATCAATTATTGACGAAATATTGACAAGTGGAATAGCCGGCTATGAAGATAAAACATACTATGTAAAATTATGCGTGTTTTCTTTTTGTTTTCAAATTTTTACTTTTTAAGAAGATAGAACAAAAAATGATGCGTTTTTTTTAACTTAAATAAATATTTGCAAGCGTTAGACGCAACTATCCCACGCTCAGCCACTGATGTTGATATAACTTGAAATGGTGAAGTTTAAAATTTAAATGTACTGTGGATAGCCTACTGTACATACAGTATATAAATGGACTAATTATACTTACCAGAAGAATGAAGAAAACTATGAAGGTGTAGAGAATGAAAAATACGCCGGCAATTGGAGCGTTGATCCTTTCCATTTCGAGGTAATCTATTTGTCCAATAACGGCTATAAAAAGAGTAGCTATTGATGTCCTCAGAGTACTAAACTGCTTCGACTGAAAATAAATGAAGAACCGGTAGGAGTGAAGTGAACCCGTTCATGCTTTCCTATTTACAACCCAAAGGCAGCATAGTTCGCACACCTGAAAAATTACAACTCCTGTTTTTAAAAATAATAATAATAATCTTATTATATGATATTATAAAGAGTACTTGCTATCAGTCGATAGAGGACATGATAGAGTATATCTAGCTACATTTACTTAAAATATAAGAAGTATTGTCAGTTCAGAAAAAAATTATCTTTATCCGTTTGTGAGGCATATTAGTTCGCACACTTTTACTGAACCCCCTTTGGGCTAAATAAAGGCCAAATTTTACTGCAGATTGAACAATTTACACTTCTGTTTTTATGTTTAATACCCGAAAAGAGTTGAAAAATATTGCAGAAACAACATCTACAAAAATGCCTAGTGAAAAACCAATTTCTGAAGAGACAAGGAAGAAGATCATGTATCTTCACCAAACCGGCGTATCTGCGAGGAACATTGCTCAGCAGCTGCTTCTACCACCTTCAACAGTGCAGTCAATTATCAGCCTGTTCCGTGAAAGAAGCAGTAGCCATCCTAAACGAAAAACAGGCCGAAAAACTCACATTTCTCTGAGAGAACGCAGGCACCTGAAGACCTTAATTCCTCTGAATAGGCGCGAAACGTTGAAGGAAATCACTGAAAAGTAGAGGGAGGCTATTAGTGAAGCTTTCTCTATAAGAACTTGCCGAATGGTCATGAAAGAAATAGGTTACAGATTGTTTTCAGCGAAGAAAATAACCGCGCTTTCAAGGCGTCAAGCACGAAGAAGTTTACAATGGGTTAGAAACTTTTCTAAAGACCGCTGGGAAACAATTATTTGGTCCGATTAGTCACGGTTTGTTCTACATATTATGAGCAATCAAGGACCCAAAGTCATCAGGATGAAGCCTGAAGCTTATCAGCCACAATGCATAAAACAGACGGTCAAGTTCCCGACCAGCGTAATGATATGGGGATGCTTGAGTTCGAAAGGAGTTGGTCACCTGTACTTCGTAGAAGGCACTGTCAATGACCCTAAGTATTTAGAAATTCTAAACAGCCATCTTTTACCGTCGATAAGTACCCTACATCCCGATGGCAATTTTGACACTTGTGACACTAAAAATTCTGCTAAACAGTGGTTTGGTGAAAAAAAAAAACATTTCGGTTTTGACATGGGTAGCTATAATAGCCCAGATTTGTCACCAATTGAAAGCCTTTGGCCCACCATGAAGATGGTAGTAGCCAAAAAGAGCCCGAAGACAAAGGAAGAACTGAAGATGTGTGGAGTGGTATTACACCAGCGATGTGCAGTAATATTGTTTCTTCAGTGCCCAAAAGAATTGCCGCTGTTATAAGAAAACAAAGGAGGGGTATCGCAGTACTGATAGACAATTCACTTTGACTGTGCGAACTATTACGCCTCCCAAGTTGTTGAAACAAATATTAATCCTGAGTTGTTCTAGTTTATTATGTTTGAAGTTTCTACAGCTAGATGTACTTTTTTATCATGTCCTCTATCGATTGAGAGCAAGTATTCTTTATAATATTATCTATTAAGTTGATAATTAATTTTCTTTTAACTCAGTTATAAATTTTTGGGGTGTACGAACTATTCTGCCTTTGGGTTGTATAAATATAAATTAGGATAGGTACTGTTATAGTTCCTTGGTAAATAGTTGTCCTAAGGTTAAATTTCGGGTTAGGTTTAAATTTCTAGTTTCTTTGTCTCAAAGCACTGGATTGATCGGCAGGACGATTACATAGTCAATAATGGGCAGGCCAATATAATACGATACAACACATTCATAATCGCAGGGTAAGCATTGTATTGGGGCGTGAATTATCCATGATATCTTCAAAAAATAATGCTTAATTCTAAGCCAATTCTTTATTTGGGAAAATAACAACCGGTTTGGTGCTCTAACTCTATTTACCACCTAAAAGAAGTCAGAAAACATAGGTTTTGCAGAAAAAGTACTTTAGTCATTTTCTTGAAAATGAAAAGCTTTTTATTTTTTCTACCCCAGAACCAAGCAACCTATTTGGTTTGGTTTACATTAATAACGACAACAATATAGGGGTCTATTAGAAAAGCTAGTAGTAACTATAGTAGTCTCTATTCACATGCGTATTTATTCTTATTCCAATTATTACATTACTTACATCTCATTAGTCTATTTTGTAATCATGATTGCCTACTGGTCTCCCCGTTCCGACCAGCTTCATAAGAGAGGTTAAGGGTTAAATTTATATTGTATTCGGATTATCAATATACTCGGGTTAATTCGTGAACTACACCCACAAAGGTAAGCTGTTAATCTTTTTCCTTCTCAGCCAATGTAGGTATTTTAGGCATAGTAAGCCATCCTGACTAATTTTTGTACGTCCCGCCCAGACGTAACATGATGTAGATTAATGTAGTGCTTTTCTTAATTTTTTTATTTTTTATCGGAATCTGTAAATACTGTTTCAGGAAGTCACTCAGGACGCACTTACAAGGCTATTGAAGCCCAGGTCTCACAGAAAAACGGTTTTAAAGATACATTTATAATTAAGTCCAGCTTACTTGTTCCCCAAAGACTAGGTATCCCAATTGAGCCATGGCAAACAGCATTGCAGAGAAAAGCAGCGTTAACCCAAGTAGAGCGTTTCTGTTCTATAATTGAACAATAAAAATTATTTCTGAGAACATGGTTGATAACTCAAAAGACTTACTGACTAAGGTGAATGTGAGCGGTGCAACAGACGCAAGGGAAGTTTTGTCCCAACTAGATCTACTGCACATAGAAAGGCTTGCACTTCCATGTCGGTATAAGTTATATTCAAGTTACCAAGTTGGAATTTTAAAGGGACCTATGGGCCTGGGTCCATTAAAAGTTGGAATTTCGAACTCCTTCAATATCAGGTTTTCTGAAAGCGAACGATTGAAAGGCCTGTCAAGTCTTAAAAATTCCGATACTTTTCAGATCAATTGTAATGTTTGAGTTCTATATAGGAGAGATGGGACGTTAGGACATTTCATGAATTTCTGGTGCCACGTCTTCTTTGCTACATCCAACCATCAAACCATAAGGTACGTATGGCCAATAGTTATTGAGATAAAGGTGGTATGGGACAAAATCGTCGTATAGGGAACTATTAAGCTGGCCATTCACGAGGACTCCAACGCGCCAAATGGCCTGCGGCCGGATGGTGAATGCGAAAAACCAGGAGACTTGGCGCGGCGGCGACGGCAAATCGGAAATTCAACCTGCCTGAAATCCATCGCGCTGCGCCAATTGGCGCGATAGCCCGTTAAGAGCGGCGCCCCCGTGAATGTGGTAATCTGGCGCGCCACGGATGGGATTCTTTCAATTCTCGAACGAATCAAACAAAATAGGTTTTGTTTACATTTTGAAAAAGCGTGAAAACTGACAATAAAAATAAAGATTATAACATAATTAATTTTAAGAATGAGTAAAATCGCCGAGCGACAATTTGTGCTTGATGTTCTTGAGCTATATAAAGAGTGTCCATGCTTGTGGCAAGTGTCGGACCCAGATTACCATGATTAAGTGAAAAGCTAGGGGTCTGGCAATGGAGAAGCTGGTAGAGCTGTTCTAAACGCAGGACCCTAATTCTTCCACACTGGTGGTGTCAAAAAAAAAACATCTATCTATCTCTGGAATAATCACTCCAAGGCGTTGTGCTGATATTGCTGTAGGAAATTTGAGTTCTTCATACTGTAGCTCATTCCGGTAGCAAGGAATCGTAGTGTAGCTGCCAATCTCTCATTAGGAGTGATGCCTTGCCTCATGACTGTATCTCTTTTTTTAATTAGAAGAGTAAGTAGGTTAAGCAAGTAATTGTAGGCTATCTCGTCCTTAAATAGTTTCGCCAATCACAGTGTTCAAGCAAAAGGTCCTTGAATAAATTAACGTGTGAATTGCGGCCTCTATTCAAAAGCCACTGTTTGCACCATTTCTTCGGCTTTCTTCCCTTCACATATAAACAAATAGCCACATAATGCAAAAGTTCGTATTCCATATCGTCACACTGTACACTTTGACAGACTTGGAGCGACTGATTCGGCGTAGTCGTGAATGACCCCTCTAAATGGCGCTAACGCCAAATGGAACAGGGCGCGCCAATCGGCTTGGCGCGGCTTCGTTTGGAGCCCTCGTGAATGGCCAGCTTTACTGGATTTTAAAAATAGCAATAAACATTGCCCATGCGCTGGGGGTTTCCTGCCCTTTAAAAATCATGCATTTAATTGAAAACAAAGCCAAAGAAATGTACACTATAATGCGCAGAACACAAACAGTTCTATGAAGCTCTGTTTTCGACTAAAGTGAATGCATGTCAATCGTGTTTATTCCAGTATGTTGTACTACATTTTTAATTTTATAAATACTCGCCTATTTGTGAATTAAGGTCTAATTTAATTTTTTTAAATTGGACTTTCCCTTCATTTCACGAATGGTTAATTTAATAATTATGTTAATTGTATTATCAGAATGGTCTTAATCAGCTAAAATTTCATTGAAACTTCATATCATATGCTATGTGCCACACATTTTACGAATATGACGGTCCAGTCTTCTGCTTGTTATTTTTGGGGCTAGTGACAGTGACAGTCTCTATTGTGGTATCATAGAATTGGAGTATTTAGACTTATTATGCTATATGTCTATGTACTACTACTACTGAACCGTGATGGCCCTGCGATTGGTAAATTATGGTACCTTTGGTATATTTCAACTGTTTATTGTAGTAAAAAAAGTTTGTAACTTTTTGAACCCAAAATTTAAAGTAACACCATCAAACGTTGTTTGTTAGTTTTGGTCAATGTCTTATTGTGATCACTTTTTATTTATTTTAAATTCCATTAAATTGCTAAAATATGATATTGTTATGGGGCGTATTATCTGAAGAAAATGTAAAAAATGTTCTTTTTTTGGATGAGTAAATTATATTTTTATGTTTGTAATTTCTACTTTTTAAATTTCGGTCGCCAGTTGCCATAGGGACAAAAAAGGGGAAATCAGACCAATCACGCACCATAAGCAGTCTATATACCCCAAGAATGTATAAATGATATAAATCAGAACTTCATCCAATTGACACGTCGTGTTCTGACCAATCAAAGCACGACGGGATTTTTATTAAGTTGGAAACATAGACATAATAATTATATTAACTGGAACGGTAGGAGCTATAATTTCCCTTGCGGGCACCCGTTAACCATAAGCGAACTACCAAAGATAAGTACCAACGCAAAAAATATCGAAGTCTTAAACATTGCAGCATGGCAAAACCGGTCAAAAACTCTGTACTTAGCTTGTGCAGGCTATTCACCCAGCGGAATTGCGTACTTATCTTGTGCAGGCCCACTAGCCGCCATATTGGTAACAGTCTACAGCCACGCGACGTGACAGGTGGCGGCAGAAATGCTAAAAATAGCCATGTCCCATCTCTCTTATAAAGGACTCAAGGTCGAGTTGTCCAGCAAATGAGTTTTTCAATTTGGGAGAAATTCAATTTACCTCTGCATCTCCTACGGTACGGAAAGAAGGGAGTATCCATGAGCAGTGTTTGAGATAGAGGATACCCCTCATCCAGACCAAAAAGAGCAAGGCGGCAAGCATAGAGTTGAAGTCAAACTGGAAGTTGACAGGAGCCTCGAAATTGGGATACGTGTCGAAATGTCTTCGTATGAGGTCCGAGACTGCCGGCTCAATGGCGAAATACCGGTAAAATCCCTGGGCAACGCAAGCCCAACCTAGCTGAAAATATAACAAAAAGATGAAGGTATCAACGCGCCGACAATCCTCATAAATTAATTCGACATAATGTTAAGTAATTCAATTCGATTTTTTAAGTTAAAGCAAAGCTCATCCAGCGCCGGGCTAAAACTGGTAAGGCGACTAAATGTAGGTAGGTATATAGCCTATTGTAAATTTTTTAAATATTAAATAAGCTAAATCTGTTTTAAATCTTCGTACTGCTCGAACTGTACGTCTGTATTTTCATGTTTTTTTTTTTTTAAATCATTTAATACGGTGCAAACCAGCGAACCCAAATTTCTGATATTCACCAAACTTATTTTTTGACAAGAAGTTTTAGAGCATGTGATTGTCCTAGAAACAATTACAAGTACTTCATTACTCAACTAATGGAGTTTGATCGGCACCCGAAGGTCCAAACGAACAACAATTCAGTCACTAACACCGATTGACTCCAGTTTTCGAACTCCTGCCTCCGGACGCCCTTCCCAACACTTTATTGATCTAATCAAGTTTAATAATTCGTAGCCAAGTAATAATAATAATAATAATAATTTCTTTTTTTTCTGAATATGTATACATTTTCTCCATAATACAAGTAAGTGTTTTGATATATATCATGTATTAAAATGTGGAGGAAAATTTCTACTAAGGGATGTGATATTTTTGACACCTGCGCAAACGATATTTCATGAGATAGTTGATTTTTACAATAGCAATGTGGAGGGGGACTCAGCTTGTGTCTTAAGGTTAACCCTTCCTCGCCTACTTTCAACTCAAAAATGTATCTGCAACCCTTTCGATTTCAATTCTTACCAGTATTACTATGAGCATTAAAATGCCTCCAAATTCCGTCAGATGGCGAATACCTTTTCTACCGATTTTTAGAAGAGTAAGCACAGAGAAATAAATTAGGAATAAGATGAAAATTAATTCTGCTCCAAGCACAACAAAGTCAGCGGTATTCATGTAACGGTACAATTGCACCGGGACAAATTGAACGAAAGGGTACACACCTCCTGTTGGTGGCATTTCGAATGTAAATCTAAAACAAAAAATTACTTATTAGCATATAAATACAATGTGCACGTTAGTAACCACGAAAGGGAGAAGAGAAGGGGAAGCTCAACTAAGGAAATGGGTAGCAAACCTAGAAAAAAAGCTGAACAAAAAATTAGTGCTTTATCCCAGGATTAGGCCTTGACACGGTCCATGCTGTTTTGAGTTCTTATTTTTATTGTTGTTTTTCTCGTTTTTGTTTTGTTTTGTTTGTGTTTTTATTGAATTAGGGAAACTTTGGGACAATACTAACAACACTAGTGTTAATCATTCCTTGCCTTGCCTGGGTTAGCCCATAGAAGACTTTCTAGTCTTATGGTTCGCCCAGGTAAAAATAAAGTCGTTATTTATTTATTTAATATCACTTGTTATAACTAAAGTTAGTACAACTGAAATAATCGTTAAATCGTTAAGAAATTAACTTCGTCAAAGAAACACACTAGCCTTAGTATAAAATCCTGAGCACTTTCAGTAAGAACTGCCATCTACACAGGCATGGCCGTGCCCAGGGGGGTCCAGACCCACCCCGAAATCAATTTTTGTACGTAAACCTGTGTGGTTTGGAGAATTTATCCATTAATTCATTAATAAATTACGAAAAAAAATTGTGGACCCCCCCCCCCCCCCGAAATCAAAACCTGGTCACACAGGGAGCTACTAGCACACTAGCACTATTCACTATTACACCTTATCAATGATTATAAAAAACCCCCACCTCCCACCTGACGTCACTGGAGGTGAAGTAAATTCTAGATAGGTCAGACCAACACATTACCACACAGCAATACTGGCAGGGCACGCAATGCATTTGAGCGTGATTATTCTATCATTTTTTCAAAAAAACATTTTTTTGTACAAATCCAAATAGTTTTTTGGAAAAGTAACCTGCCCCGTTTCTTTACTCAATTTAACACCTAAAAGATACCTGAAGGTAGAAATCATCGATAGAAAGGTTTCGCAGAAAAATTATTTTTTAGTAATTTTTCATTAACATTTAGTTATTTTTATATTTTTACCCCCAGAAGCAAACTATCAAGGGGCAAGCGACCCCCACATTTTATCAACTTTAATAACAACTACAATATATGGGAATTTAAAAGAAATCGTTTTTGGGAAATAATTTTTTTTAACGTTTTTTTTTTTTTTTTTTTTTTTTTTTTTTAGTTTTTTGAGAATAAAACCCCCCAAAATTGAGTTATCCCCAAATAAAAAAAATGGTCTCGAGGCATCATTTTTGTGAACCTACAGGCCGAATTTCATCAAAATCGAACGAGTAGTTTGTCCGGAAATCGACGCACAGACCGAGCGACAGACAGACATTTCGTTCCTGGGACCTCAAAGCGTGTAAATCCGTGAAAATCTCGAAATCGGAAATTTCGACCATCATCAAGCTTTCGTTATACTACGGATAAATTGGAAAGCAAAAATGGTCCCGAGGTATAATTTTTGTGAACCTACATTCCAAATTTCATCCAAATCCACCGAGTATTTCGTCCACAAATCGACGAACAGACTTTTCGAAAAATTGTGTAAATCCACTGAAATCCCGAAATCGAAAATTACGGCTATCACAAAGCTTTCTTTATACTACGAATAAATAGGAAAGCAATAATGGAAACAAACCGGCTTTAAAAGTTCATGGCGCTTACTAAAACGTAATACGGACTATAGGAGATAAGGAACTAAAGAAACTCGAAGCTTTCGAAATGTGGTGTTACAGAAGGATGCTACGTATCAGCTGGAGGGACCATGTGACAAATGAAAGAGTGCTAGACGCTATCGGGGAAGAAAGACAGTTGGTAGCCCAGATACGAATCAGGAGAGCGAAATGGATGGGGCATTTGCTAAGGCACGAAAATCTGGTACACACTATTATCGAGGGCACAGTAGAGGGAAATACCCGAAGAGGACGGCCGAAGAAGGAATTCATGGATCAAGTAAAAGAAGACGCAGGAGCAATATCATATCAAGAACTGAAGAGGAAGATCGAGGACCGAGTAAACTGGAGGACGATATGCAGGGAGTTGCTGCCAACCAATCGCTAAGATTGTAACCTTAAGAAGAAGAAGAATACTGACTTACCGACAATATAGGAATAAGTTGACGTTGGCGTTGTAAAATGTTAAGTACAGTATGACAGCGCGTGTCGCCCTGGTAACCCAGTCGTTATCCCTGAGCTCCTTTATGATCTCCTTCGTGGACTCCTTGTCACGAGTCAGATCGAAGTAGAACCCGCCAGGCCCGTAATTCGAAAATTTTCCGCTAGTGGAAAATGCTTTTGTTTCAGAAGGCGGTGCGTGCTCCCATCTAAAACAAAGAGGGGAACTAGAGTTACAATGTCACATATATGAGAGATGGGGCATTCGCTTCCAGCCATAAATATGTTTTTTAATTTCTGGGGCCACTCGCCACGCCTCCTACGACCAGCCATTGAAAAAACGTAGCAGGTGGCCCGCTTAAATGTCCCATCTCTCGTATATAGAACTCCAGAATATATATTGTAACAATGACGTCAAGTCATCGTCTTGTGATTAAGGCAAACAACTCTACCTAAGGCGGGGTTTCCACATACGTCAATGGTCAATGAGAAATATGAAATTGACGTTTTAGCAGACATTAAAGACATACTAAAAATGTCTGCAACCACGTCAAAACCATATTTCTCATTGACCATTGACATATGTGGAAACCCCGCCTAACTCAGAGACACTTCAATTCTATTCAATTATATTAATACCAACAACAACATTAAAATTTATGACAACTAATTGACATGCTCCAATGCATTGTCCCGTATGCGGTTTAATGTTGGTTACCTAAATAAATATATTTCTGTTACATTTAGTGGAGACTAGAGAACGGGCAATTTTTTTTAACATCTTCCTATATACTATTAAAAACATATTTTCAAAGTTTTTATAAATATTCATTGACTGGCCCTGAATTCCGAGGCTTTTCCAATTTTTTGACTTACGGCGCTCCAATAATACTCAATGTATCGAGAATGGGGGACGTGATCTAAATGTTTTGATCTGCGGAACTATGTACGCCTAAGACAAAAGTGTATAGTCCCACCTCTCGAGCGAGACCATAAACACTTCGCTACGACATCCACCGACCGAATGGCGCGCATTACAAAAAGAGGATGTTATGCTGCCACACCCTGTAGTTAAAAATTGAGAGCGGGCAAAAAAAATTTTTTTAACATTTTTCTATATACCGCTATTCAAAATTTTTAAAAATATTCATGGACTGCCCCTGGATTCTGACGTATAAAGCTTACGGCACTCCACTAATTATACAATACCGTACAAGTACAAGAGAGTATAAAATAAAATCGTCAACAATATCGTCAAAATCAGGTAGTTCTGTCATTGTCATTGTGCTAGTGCCTCAGTGGCAGTGTAGAAAGCTTTCTCTAAGAGATGGCTTCCAAGCAATTTAGGGAAGTCGGAAGCATTTCTCGCCGCTCTCAGTTCAATCGGGAGTTTGCTAAGGTAGGCGAAACCTTGTAGTATAGGATCCAGTCGCTCACACTTGACTGTGATCTTACCATATACAGTATTGGTCATAAATCCTGGAACAAGCACGTTTATGATAAGGAAAGAAATTTAATAATTTTATTAGCGAATTTAAATAGGATAATCGGATATTGTAATTGAATTATTGCATTGACATCGGTCTTCGACAGGTGCGCAAAGTTTGAATTAAATCTGATCGTTCAAAGTAGGGCAAAAGCGAGCCCAAAGGAGTCGGTTACAAACATACAGGTGAAGCTAATAAAAAGCGTATAAAAAAGGAAACATGTGGCAAGAGGTGGACTAGAGTAGATGTACAAGAGGCAAAGAAACTTGGGAGGTAAGTTAGGTTAGGTTTTTCTATTTCGATGATTGGTGGAGGTATCCTCACGCTGAGCTATTTCCCTATTTTCCCTTTTCAGCCAACAGTGAATAGGTACCCCTAATATAGGTTCACTCCTAGGTACCTATGTACAGACAAAGGTTTTCATGAAACTTACGCTGGTATTGTTAACTTGACGGTGTTCTTAGGCTTGATAGGCGACATGTCTTCCACAGAGGAGCTGAAGTAAGTGATGCACGAGTTGAAGTAATGTCGGACGGTAGGATTGATAGTACAGGAGTCGGACCGAACTTTCACCTAACGAACAAATATATTCTTTACCAATCATTTTTCCATAGAATGACCGCAATGATGAATTAATTAATTAATTATCTGCTGGCACGGCTTGAAGCCACAAGCAGAACGATTTATTGGCAAAGGATGGTCGCAGTGACCACCAGTAGACCAGGTTTGCACGAGCAACAACTAATACCGGTGCCCCTAACAAAAAATCCCTTTCGGCTCTGGCCGATCAGGTGTAGGGAGATTCCGCAGACCCTGCTTTTCTTCTACGCTATGTATGTAATAAAAAATAAAAAATACTTCATTATTTTCCCGACCACAACGTAACACACAAAACACTCGTGTGTTCCAAATTTCGAACCACAATGGCGACTATGAACTTTACTCAAATTATTTTCACTTTGACTGGACGCCATCTTAAAATGGTTGATTTGTCGTAGAAAGGGTTGATCACCATTATCGTAGATAATAATACGGGCTTTCAGTCAGATTTTATTTCATTCCTCTGCGATCAATATTAACTGAGATATGAATTGTATGAGGTTTCAATCGGCCACTATCTTGTAACTTAACTGTGAATCTAGCTGGTTAACGAACTCGAACAAGACATTTGTATGATCAATTTTTGTTCAAAGGTTCATCAACATCGGATAATATCTACGGAAGTTAGAGTGCTTCCTAAAAGCGATATACATAAATACATGCATACATACATACTAAAAAAAAGTACGTATACATATATATATATATATAACATTTTGAACGGAGGGTGGTTTTGGGCTCAGGGGGTCATTAAAAGAAAAGTTGTGAAGAAATTTTCGGAAACATTGGTCGCCATCTCAAAAGGTAGATGAATCACCCTAAAATTCTTTTGGTGTAAAAGATAACCGGGTTCGAGCCCAGCCAAGGAAAAATGTTTTATCACACGAAATAGAAAGCTACAAAGTGGGACGGATGCATATGTGTATTGATGAAATAGTAACATAGCGTAGGTACCTGTCTCAAACGAGGGACTCCCAATAATTGACTTGAGAAAAGTAGCTGCTTATCTTCGCCGGTGGTCTCATCAATAGGGTCTTCGTTTGAATACCAATTGTCCCAGTACAGTACATTTATGAAAGTCGTCTGTAAAAACTGAAAGGCAAATTAAGAACTGACATTAGGCCGATCAGCTGGAAATAAAGTAGGCTAAGCTATTGGTAAAAGTTAATAGCAATGGTGTAATATTATTCAAGAAAGGGTTAGCTACATTGCCTGTTGCATTAGTATTACACAAGTATTAGCTTCTAATGACTACTAATACAAGAGGTCCAAATACACTAAGTCTAACTAACACTTTATTAAAAATATAAGTAGGCAAAGCATTTATTATTTAAAAAAATGATAATATTTTCAACTGTTCAGAATTTGCGTATGATACCTACCTATTAACTCCTACCGAATTAATTAAGTTATTCTATGCGGAAAACCAGCAAGGAAACCTCAAGTTAGAAAAAGGAGGTGATGGCCGGGTTACAATAAGTCAGGACCTGCAGAGTAGTGGTACGGACTCCGACTTTCCCCCGAAAGGTTGATGGTTCGAGTCCCACACTGGCTACATTTTCTGGCCATGCTTCGGAGGGCATGTAAAGCAGGCGGTCCCGGGTCATCCTAGTTGAGTGTAAGAGTGGGCTTTATAGTCCTAACTCCGCTAAGTTAGCTTAGTAATAGAACAATAAAAAGTCAAGATTTATTTATGTATTTATTTAAGCCAAGGGCAGTAAGGGCAATCAAACCGGAACGGAAGAAAGAAAACCGAATTGTCTTATGCCAAACTAATTTTAGTGCAACTTGACTTTTCACTGCCCGAAAACGGAAGAACACAATTAAACATACAAAAAACAGCCTACTTTGCCGAGATATTCAGTAATCCTAGACTTTTTTTTAGGTTTATTTACTGTAAGGTACTGCTACTCAATTAATTAAAGAAATATATACAGTATATGCTACACCGAAAATAAGCTCTTTTTCGTCAAAAGCATACCCGTCTTTTTTTAAAAACTTCAATTATCCGCATATTTGATCATCGTAATGGGGGACTTGTTCCGATTTATTCGGATTGTGGATAATTGGAGTTTTACTGTATTTTTGAGAGTCTGAAGAACCTCTCCGGAATGAATACATTCATCAACCAATGAATCAAGCCAGAAGCAGGTTTTGCGAATTTCTAATAATTGTACAAAAAAGCAACGTTGCATCGGGCGAGAAAACAAATTTACTTACACTCCAAAAATCTTCCATATTACAAGCCTTCTCGAGAGTTTTCTCGCTAGAGAAAGCCATTGCATCAACCAGAAAGCCCCTTAAATCATAACCATCCAATGGAACAGACCTCAGATCTGGTTCTTCATTATTTCTCTCATTATTGTTCTTATCGTCTTCCAAAATTCCGTCAAAAAGGCTTCGTAGTTGGTCATAACCAGTGCTTGGCGAGGGTTTCACAGAATCTGCAATAAGCATTAAGATGGAAATCATCAATTTTTTAAAAGCCTTAAGAAAATGGGATTCATTCATGCGAAGGTTTTTTTAAGGCGCCCATTCCACATACGTCAATCGTCAATGAAAAATTGAAAAATGACGTAAATTGACGTGGTAGCAGAATTTTTAGTATGTCTTTAATGTCTGCTAAAACGTCATTTTTCAATTTTTCATTGACGATTGACGTATGTGGAATGGGCGCCTAAGCGGGCCGTACACGATCAATATTGACGATTCTTTTTGATGCCATTTCCAATTTCGACGGCTGTCTGGTAAGACCTCGTAACTAACATTTGTTACAGTCTCAGTCTCAGTGCGCGGATCTTGTTCATAATTTGAAAAGCCACATTTTCATAGTGGAATCATAAAAATATCTTATAGTCATCTTAAGAGAAAAAGCAAGAAAAACTATTTCTTTTAACTGACCCGATTTTCCATTCCAAATTCAAGGAGAAGGTAACTAACTAATTGAGACTGTAACTTTGAGTATTTTCCCCGAAGGACGAAGGTAGTCCACAACAAATGCAGTTTCCTTCTCGCTATCCTCTCCACGAATGGTTCTGCCACTCTGAACTCTCTTCCCATCACCTCATAATATCTAATCCTATCCCTTCTTGTCTTCTCATGGCGATTTGGGATTATTATTAAAAATACCGGCCATGACTACCTTCAGGCCCACCTACACCGCATTGGCCTTGCCGCCGATGACACATGTCCACTATGTCACGGTGGCAGAATGGACGAAGACCACCTGAGGGACTGCACGGCTCTCACCTAGCCGAACGATGACTTGGTGAACCGCTATTGGGAAGCTCGGCGACGAATGGTTGAACTACCACGTTCGGGCGTTGGATAATATAAAGTAAGTAAGGATTATTATTAAACCAGGGTTTATTCAACTGTTTTAAACAAATGAATGCAAAATGCGCGGGAAATTCAAATTGATAATTTAATATTTTTTGTTGAGTTTTAAATTTTATTCTCCCTTAGGTGTAGACGCATTAATTAAAATTCTTCTTATATTTCAAAATTCTATCTGTACATTTGGATGTTAATTAGTATTTCCTTCAATTATTAAACAATGCAACCAATCTCTTTTATTGTAATAATTTATTAATTTGAATTTCCGCGCATATTTTAACACATGACACCTTACTACTGCGGTATTAAAAAATAAACCCCGGTATTATAAAAATCCTAAATCGCCATGATCGGGCTGCTGATGAACTTCATCTCAGTCGCAAGTATTTTACTATCTTGTTTGTAATTCGCGACCACTGTTTTACGTACATGCTACTACCCTAACCAGCTCAAGTTCAAACACTTGAATTTTTGTATCAATTATTTTCCAAAATATTTTTTTTTCTTAAATTGCGAGAGATTAATATTTGTTTGACTATAATACATTAAAATATGGACCATTAGGTAGATTTTGAAGAAAATATTTTTAAAATCTATGGAAGCATAACCTCAGGGATAATATTTGTTTCCACCCTTGCAAAGACTAGGTACGAAAATGATCCACTTCCTAGGACCTAGTTTTTTCGTAAAAAATTAAACTTACCGGGTCAAAAACCATCTAAAACTAGAAAACAATTTCATTTCAGCAATAATAGTTGAAAAAATTTCAATAACAAAATTTTTTTGTGATGTGGCGTGAGGAATGCGTTATCCCCGGATTTCCGCGAATGAGTGATTAACGCTTTCGTAACTTGGGAAAGGCGTACAGAAAATAGATGCCGGCTACTCCTGGCAAAAAGCACTGTTCAAGATATTGCTAGAGAACACGAAAAAAAACAGAGAAATCGTATCCAAACCTACGGAAGGAAGTATTCGGACAGTGACGCAAGGGGAAGAAAAGGCCCTTGGACGAGTGGCCTGATGCAATAGAAGGAATACTAGTGATTCTATTAATCATAAATGGAACCAGCTCACTGGGAAAAAATACTGCAAAGATACCTGTCGCCAAACTTTGAAGAACATGGGTTTCAATTTTACGCTGCTAAGAAGGAATCGGCACTGAATTTGCGTCAAATGAAAAGAAGACGCGCTTGTGGAAATCCGTGTTCAAATCTCGATTTATCCGACCAGACAACCCTGTGCCAGTTATCTTCCGACTTTTGACGCAAACTGGTTTCTTCTAAGCAGCGTAAGATTGAAACCCCATGTTCTTCAAAGTTTGGCGACAAGTATCTTTGCAGTATATTTTACCAGTAAGCTGGTTCCATTTATGATTAATAGAATCACTAGTATCCGTTCTATTGCATCAGGCCACTCGTCCAAGGGCCTTTTCTTCCCCTTGCGTCACTGTCCAAATACTTCCTTCCGTACGTTTAGCTACGATTTCTCAGGTTTTTTCGTGTTTTCAGGCAATATCTTGAACAGTGCTTTTTGCCAGGAGTAGCCGGCGTCTATTTTCCTTACGCCTTTCCCAAGTTACGAAAGCGTTATGACTCATTCGCGTAAATCCGCGGATAAAGCGATTCCTCTCGCCACATCACAAAAAAATTTGGTTATTGAAATTTTTTCAACTATTATTGCTAAAATGAAATTGTTTTCTAGTTTTAGATGGTTTTTGGCCCGGGAAGTTTAATTTTTTACGAAAAAACTAGGTCCTAGGAAGTGGATCATTTTCGTAGTCCTTGCAAGGGTGGAAACAAATATTATCCCTGAGGTTACGCTTCCATAGATTTTAAAAGTATTTTCTTCAAAATCTACCTAATGGTTCATATTTTAATTATAGTCAAACAAAAATTAATCTGTCGTAATTTAAGAAAAAAAAAATATTTTGTAAAATAAGTGATACAAAAATTCAAGTGTCCGATCTTGAGCTGGTTAGGGTAGTATATTCATGTAGTTATCACTGATTAACAATTCAAGGTGCTACTTTTACCTTTTAAGTTTTGCGTATTCCTTTTTCCATGCCTAAAAACAAAGAATAATCAGTCTAAGATTTAAATTGTCACCGACTCAGACGTTACTTAGTGCAGTTTCCACAACATTCCTGAGAGTAAATGTGACTAACCCTACCGACAGTGAATCAACAATAAATTAAACATTCCAACCTAATCTGACTCTCAACCAAGCTTACTTCAGTGGACAGCATTTACTCGCAGGAAAAGGAACCTCTATGCATTGGACCATGGCAATGCCGCCCAGTATTCCTCACAGACACATTTTTAAGAATGCTGGGTGGGCACGGCCCTTAGAACGCCTATTTTACAAAAAATCCTTGCTGACAGAGTCACCATAATCAGCCAAGTTAGCAGCGATTAACTTGGTTCACATGTCATAAACCGGTGGAATAAACCGATGCAAGTGTTGACGGCAACCACTATCAACGATATAAATAGTAAATACCGAACAGATCATAGAGGGATGCTTCTACGACCCTCCAGCAGTCGACAGTTCAATAAAGCTGACCATTTAATTCATTGTCGTTGCCATTTTTTATTTCTCTACCATCTTATGATGTGGATGTGATCAAATAAGGTCATATAAGAGTCATTATCAAAAACATTGACAATTTCCTGTCCATTGTATATTAGACTATCTAGTGGCGCTTTGTAGTTGGTTGCGGGAATGAGATTGGTCAGACTTTGTTACCATACTCTTAAACTAAAAAAATTAATATACATTTGTGTAAAATAACCATTTTTTAAGTATTTGGGGCATTTTTAAAGTTGGAAAGTGGGCTGTGTCCACACTGAAAATAATATACTTCATGATTTTTTCTCGCCTAAACTAAAAGACTGATCACTTTGGCGGTAGTGTAATATATTGCAACAACTATCCATCTTACATTTTGTGATGTCTTAAGAGTCCTGCATCCAGTCTTGAGCGGTTAACACGAAGTTTTTGGACTGTCTGTGACATTAGACCTGATTGCTACGTCATGAGTGCAACGTTAAGAAATAACTTAGAAAGGCGCGTGAAAACGTATCACTAGAGCAAAGTCGTCGCCATACATGTTCGCATTGTTATTGTCTACCTATAGACGCTTCTGCAAGTGTTTTAAAAATTTTATAGCAGTTACTAAAAAAATGCGTTTGTGTATTTTTATTTGATCTCATGAGAGCAACATAAGGTTCACCTATAAAAATTAAGAATTGTTTGTTGGAACATAATTATTTTTAACAATGAAGCCATTAAGTTTAACTTCACAACTAACCTAGCCCTATCAGGCTATTAATACCGGAGATATTTTTAGTTTTCTCGGTTTTCTCATGAGTGCAACGAGTCATGAGTGCTACAAAGCCACTCGTGACACTCATGATCGAGCGTTGCACTCATTATGGACAATGGTAATAAGATTTTTGAAAGTTCATTTTCTTTTATAAATATGACAATGAGTAGTGCAGAAAGCAAGAAAATGCCGAATGAATAGAAAATTGGACCCAGAGCGAGAATTACTACACAAGACAAAGCAGAAAATGAGGAATGATAGAAGGAAGAAGGTAGAAGATTTGACAAAACTTGAACAGAAAAAACCAAGAATTTGTCAGCCTTCACCATCCCATCAAGGTGTCAAAAAACTAGCAGACGATCGAGCAGTTACTGCCGACAAGCTACAAACCGGAAATCACCTACATGAAAAACGTTCCATTATGCTGCGGTTGCAAGAGAAACTGTCGATGACGATGAAGGAGAGAAGGTGGTTGTTTTCATGAGGGTGTGCAAGAATAACATATTCCGCTTGGGCGATAATGATATGGCATAGGGCCTGCATCAAATTCGATGATATTATTGAAATCTCTTAATATTCAGAACAAGGGGAAAAGAATTTTTAAGTTTCAAAGCGACGTAAATTTCTTCGAAAAATAGAAATTTCGAAAAGATACCTTTGTTTCTATTTCTTCTAGTCAGTCAAACCTCCACCAGTCATGAGTGCAACTAGATAATCATGAGTGCAACGGGCCTGTTTTAAATATTTTTCCAAACTTTCTTATGACTTTTCTTAGACGGGGTTTCAATAAATTGCTATAATTTGTAAGGTCTCATACGTTTTTGATGTGTCTTTAACTTTTCCCTTACGTTTAAAAATATTTTTCAGAATTGAAGACCTTCTCATTACAAGCAATTGTGACATTCATGACTTCGATTTAGTAAAAAATTGAGCAACTTACAGATATTGAGACATTTAACAGAAGGGCAGGGGGATAGGACACATGGCAAAACTAATTGGGTGGAAAAATGCTTAAGGAAAGTTTTACGTAAGACGCAAAATATTTGAAGTTGTCTCGTTGCACTCATGACAAATTTCGGTAACTCCTAATCTTCAAACACGTTTAAAACTGCTATTGTTAAAAATGAAGACAAACCACGTCAGTTATAGGTAAAAAGGATATAATAGGACCCCAAAAAAATATTAACGGGCAATTTTGAGTTGATAAAATAATTAAAAGTAAGCAATTCAGATTTGTCAATGTTTTTGATAATGACTCATAAATAGATGCTAGAAGCTAGAACCTGAAATGAGAAACTCATAGCGCTAGTGATGGCAATGCATTTGAAGACCACCACCACGCTGAATTTATATACCAAATTCACTTTTTGTTCAATTTTTGCCGCAGTGAGCTTTCCCTTAAAACATTACCTTTCTTCCCAACGTTTAAGAAGATCTATGGCTCGTTTTTGCGAATAATCAGGCTCAACTTGGTGCTGCACAAAATTTTGTAGCAACCTTGTTTCGTTGGCGAGATTCGTGAACGATGATTTCATAAATGCGGTTCTCACGGCATCTGAATATAGAGCTCCAGCTGGTGCTGATCCCAACATTACGACTGCAAGTAGAAAAACAATTTAGTTCAATAAGTTTCTGTAATGGTGATGAAAATGGATCCCTCCCCCCCCCCCGGGGGGGGGGGGTAATTATTTTATCCTCCTTTTTTTTCACTATTCCTCTTCTTTTTTTTCTTCTCTATTTAATTTTAATTCATCTATAATACAATGTTTTAGTTTTTAAGGTTAGCATGAAAACAAAACTTTATAGTCTTATTGTTCGCCATTTGCTTTATTTGCAATAAAGTCGTTTTTTCATTTCATTTCAGTCCAATATTAGAATTGATGCAAAGCCAAGGCGGGTCCACTGGTCAATTTTCCCGCCAAATGTGATTAAAAAAACTTAATTTATAATAGATAAGTTAAGTATCTACCGTACATAATAGTCTCTTTAAATTAAGTTATAATATGGTAGCAGACTCTTGCTAACCACATTTGACGGGAAAATTGACCAGTGGAATACCCGCCCAAGAGGAAGAGAGAAGAATTTGTGAAATTAATCCATAGGCTGCCAAAGCCTAAACAAATGAAATTAGTAGTAGTAGTGTTCGTCGGGTTAATAACGACTTAGGCCTCATATTTGGGCCCATAGAGCGACTCCGACTTGACTGTCCTATGCCAGCCCATACGACAGTGGGCCTCCTGATTATAGTGGATTCCAAACCACTTGGGAAACACAGTGAAGTCACACGATTAGTTCGGAGGTGACCAGGACAAGTCCTACCATGTTTCCCTACCGGCACTGTGCACACGACCAAGTTATCTGCAGCTTTAAACCTGTTCTGGTCCGCTGGATTCAACTTGGTATGACCGCCGGCTCCGTGAAATCAGTAGACAAGCCTAATAAAATTTAGACTACCACGTAACCAGTAACCATTGGCATAGCTTGTGCAAATACGGTGGTTCTTGACTTAGAGCAACTTGTGAAAGTGGGCAATCCGAACACTGTGCATCCTACAGCTGTTCCTATGCAAAAAACAAATATTATGGATGATTTAAGATTCTCCCTTAAGCCTGAGTGTTTAAAATGTTTTGTAAACAAGAAAGTTTGCTGAATTTTTGACGAAAATAATTTATTGCTCGTTCCACAGATACAAAGATAACATAGTGACCAGATAAAAAACTCATAAAAAATGCAAGTTATCGCAGGAAGTTTACATTTTCTGAACTGAAATATTATTAGGTACATTAAAAAAATGTGACAAAGACCCTTGTGAGAGTTTCCTTGGTGACTTCGTGGAACTTGGAGAACATCATGAGTAGAGGAAGAAGAACGCAATGATCCACAGTAGAATTTTACTGTGGATCATTGCGTTCTTCTTCCTCTACTCATGATGGGACAAAGAGCCTTAAACCCATTTTGTAGTACAGTTGTAAATCTCTAGGGGAAATATACAGCTTTCACAGAAAGCTCGTATTTTTTAAGATTTTTTCATCTGTTCCCTTTTATATCTTTGTGGCTGTCGAACGAGCAATTAATTAATTTCGTCCAAAAATTGCGATAATTTCTTGTTTACAAAACATTTTGAACACTCAGCCTTAATTATATTGTATATTGATTATATAATTTGATAATTGATATTGGTCACCCCTGGAATAAATCTCCTTTTCTTTCTTTTCCTTGTCCAGTATACCCTGGACAAGGAGCATATATCAATCATGCACGAGAAAAGTGACACATTTCTAAATATTGACTTTTGAGATAATTCAAATTTTAGTTCTGACCATTTTTTAGTTTTTACTTGTAGTACTATCGAGGCACTTAATACTTTTGAGATGTGACAGCTTACTTGAAAGAGAAGTGTAATTACCACGTCAATGCCTGGAGCACATTCCGAATTATGTCAGTATTGCCAAACCCGAAGTGTCAAACTTGACAATGGATCAGTGACAAAACGCAATCTTATGGAAACAAATTGAACTAGATATGCGACACTACATTCATAAAATTCGCTATATTTTCCTCGACGTTTTTGTCTAAATAACTCAATTTTGCAATTTTTTGAAATGTGTCACTTTTCTCGTGCATGAGCGATATTACGAAAATACAATACATAATAATACCATCCCGCATCCCCAAGCTAGCGCTTACTTGGGACAAAAGACTCATTGACCAACCATCTTTTTATACCCGCTTTTAACTCTCCCATCTGTTTAAATTTTTGCTTTCCAATTTATACGTAGTATAAGGCTTTGTGATGGTTGAAATTTTCGATTCCGAGATTTCAACGGATTTACACGTTTTCAGGTACCAGGAACCCAAAAAAGTGGTTTTTACGAAATGTCTGTCTGTCTGTCGTTCTGTCTGTGCGTCCATTTCCTTCCGGGCAAACTGCTCGGTCGATTTTGATGAAATTCGGCATGTAGGTTCAAAAAAATCATACCTCGGGACAATTTTTTTATTTGGGGCTAACTGAATTTAGGGGGGTTTTATTTTCAAAAAACTCCAAAAAATTGTCAAAAAAAATTATTTCCCAAAAACGGCTTCAACGATTTCTTTTAAATTCCCATATATTGTAGTTGTTATTAATGTTGATAAAATGCGGGGGGTCACTTGCCCCTTGATAGTTTGCTTCTGGGGGTAAAAATATAAAAATAACTAAATTTTAAAGAAAAATGACTAAAAAATAATTTTTCTGCGAAACCTTTCAATCAATGATTTCTACTTTCAGGCATGTTTTAGGTGTTAAATTGAGTAACGAAACCGGACAGGTTGCTTTCCCAGAAAAGTATTTGGTATGGAAAAAAAAATTTTTTTTTGAAAAAATGATAAAAAAAATTCAAGCTCAAACGCATTTGGTGAAATTTAACCATAAGAAAATTATTTACCATGAAATTACTGATTTTCTCTATCTACTAATATTGATAAATTGGAAAGCATGTTCGAGTAAACTCGGACCGGTTCTTTAATTTGTGGAGGAAGTTCATTTAATATCTTTGGTATAAGTACTTTGTTTAATCTCTTTCCATATTTGCTATATGTTATCTCAAACTTAAGCTTTTTAGGGTTTCTTGTATTATACTTCCCTTTATCATCTATTTGGTATTCTTTTCTTAAAATTGTTATCTCTTATTAATTTATACTTGAATAATTTAGTTATTGGCAAAATGTTAGCATGTTTAATTTCACGTCGTATTGTTTGTATTTCTTGTTGATTGTATTTGATAACAGTTTTTTATTATACGCTTTTGTATCATTTCTAATTTGTAGGTGTATGTATTTCTTATTTTTTATTTCTTATTTCTTATCTTTGAAGTATACTGTTATACCGTAGCTTACTATGGATTCGACCAGGGCGTGGTACGCTAATTTAATTGTTTTAAAAGGTACTAATAATAAGGTAATAATAATAATAATACATAAATAAATAAATAAATATATACTCTATGTATCAACATACAAAAAGCAGCGATTAAAATACTCTTTACCTAACTTCAAGTAAACAATTGAACTGCAGTTAGTCCAGATTGGGATGCTTCTAGCCAAACCATCAATGAAGAGGGATGATACCCCTTACTTAGCTGGGGGCTATTTCACCGGTTTGTTGACTCTTCCGTATCCACTTTTGCGTACCTCGCGAGTAGTTTTCTGCTTCTCTTCAGCCTCATTGTCTTTAACCATGCATGGGTTTCTTTCTCCGGTAAGCATAGAACGTTTTGATTTATTGTTGATGGCTTTATCTTCATTTCTAATACCCTGATGTTCTGGTGACGGACTGGGTTACGCCGGAACGGCGATTGCGAACGGACTGCTTTTTAATTACAACTCCAGTACGAACTCAGCGAGGACGTCCAGATATATCCAGGTCAGCAACACTGAGTATTGGTCCATTGTTTGATTGTGCGGTAAGCGGTAAAGTTATTTCAAGTTCCTGGAGCAACTTTAAAATGATGTTCGGAGAATGACTACTCTAATGCAATACAATAACACACCCTGCCCTCCATTTTGCCCCAGTTCATGTCTAAATATTTACCAAAATCAGACATGTTTGACATCAAATGACAGCTCACGTACTGATGTAAATGATGAGCGCATTTTGTTAATGTTTACATACAATTTTTCTAACATTTTCCAGTGTTTGACAATGGATAATGACCAACTAGGTACATAATAGTCTCTTTTATCAATGATGGCGATTATCATGGCAATGTGGACCTTGGAGACTGCTGCTCTGAAAGGGAAAGTCGTGCTCCTGGCAAACCACTGCCTCAGGTTTTTCCACCAGGGTGTTATTTTTCTGCCGGGAGCCCTCAGTCCTATTTTCCCTTGGACTATTACATGCAGAAGGTGATACTTTTCGTTCCTCATCATATGGCCGAAGTATGTCAGTTTCTTATCAGCTAGCAACAACTTGGCTTTTGTATCCATTCGCCCATAGTTCTCCATAGTTTGTGAATTCTTAGCATTGTTTTATGTTATAACCAGTCGTGAATGTTTTATTTTTCCGTAAAACTAAACAAAGAATTTAAATATTTCCCATGAGCTTTACTAAAACATTAAGAAATAAACTAGGTCAAAGAAACCCACTTAAGTTAACATAAAATCTTTAACACTGTCTTCTACATTGGGAACCCTACCACAGTTACACCTTATCAACAATATGAGCCTTGCTAAAGCCGAGGAGAAGCTGCACATTTTTCCTGTCCTGACTACGTTATGATTTCCTGCAAGCTTTCGCAGAAGCAAGAAATAACTACTTATATCGCACAATTGAACTTGTATTGATACTTACGCACTGTTGTAGTAATAAGAAAGAATAGGTATAAGAACAGTTCTTGAATCTTTGCTTTGGCTGCGTAGTCCAACAGCTGATCTTCAGATGGCCGAACTTTTCCCTTTTCTGTAATTAAAAAGTAAATCAGTCAAAAAGAAAAAAATAATAATAATAACGTGAAAATCGACAGTATACAGATTGCAACCACATGCAACCGATGTGTCAAATAGTGCATGTGTAACTCCAGACAGGTTAATAATTAGGCTAGAAGACGTAGAATAGCATTCTCTGCCAAGTTTGAGTAGCACAGGACAGTAGTACACTAGTGTAGTAGTTTTGTAGTGATTACGGCATTACGCATTCAGAACTCAAGTGATGAGCAATGCATGAAAACACTACCCGTATGTAAACGCAGTGCACCGCAGTCATTTATTGATTCTTCAATTTATATTGATTTATTTAGCGTTTTGTGCCATATCGTAAGATGTATTCTGATAATTAACCTGAAAACACGACAGTTCACCAATGAAAACTTACTTTTATCTTTCTTTTCAGTAGTTTTTCCAACCCACACTTGCTCAGCATCGTTCTTAGCATCTTTCTCTTTTTTGTTCTTCTTTTTCTTGGGAACTGATTTTGAAGGTGCAACCTTTTCATCTAAAAATAAAGATACCATAATGTATTGTGTTGGTGGGGCAGTAGTAGGCTTGTGCCCACTTGTGCTAAAAAGTGAGATAAAGGACAAAAAGTGCTTATACTCTCATGATAAAAAAAAAACTTGGTTCCCGCTTGAATTGGGCATGTATTCAAACGACGGCTCTTTAGTTTACTACTGTGAGTTACCATGTTCCTGAGGAATATGCCATTTATAAATTTATAAGAAAAGAGTAACTTTAGCCACTCGATTACACATTCTTAGTATGTAACGTAGGACTGAAACATTAATTACAATGTCTCAATGCACTTTAGGAGAGGTGCGGTGTTAAAAACAACAATCCTCATTCACAATCAATCAATCAATCAATCGTGTATTGAAATGTTAGAACCATATATGGCGTTTTATATGGCATTACGTCTTTTTTATCAATTATGTCCTAAGTTAAATATAATATAATAAGTAGAAGATAAAGATCCTTGTCAAATATTAAGACAATTATAATTATAACTCTCCCAGCCTATCCTCCAATGCCTCGGTCAGGGAATAGTATGCCCTCATTATGAGAGCCTTCTTCACCCGAACCTTGAAATTGCTCTTGCTCAGTGCCTTCTGAAAAGCAATTAAAAAACTTTATGCCCCAATAATTTCCGCAATCTTTGACTCAATTTATTCTAGTAGTAGTAGTGTTCATCGGGTTAATAACGACTTAGGCCTCATATTTGGGCCCATAGAGCGACCCCGACTTGACTGTCCTTCCTATACCAGCCCATAGGACAGTGGACCCCCTGATTACTTGGGAAACCACTTGGGAAACACAGTGAAGTCACACGATTAGTTCGGAGGTGACCCAGGACAAGTCCTACCATGTTTCCCTACCGGCACTGTGCACACGACCAAGTTATCTGCAGCTCTGAACCTGCTCTGGTCCGCTGGATTCAACTTGGTATGGCGGCCCTATTTATTCTAGGGAACTGCACCTGAAGATTTCCAGCATTTCTGGTGTTATAGTTATGCACGTCTGAGTCTGTTACATAAGAGCTTCGTTCATCGAAAGCATACAACAGGCATTTTAGTATGTAGGCACTGGGCAGTGTCAAAATTTCAAGTGAGATGAAGTCCTCTCTGCAGTCTTCCATGTAGCCTCTGGAGGCCAGCACTCGTATGCTTCTCCTTTGCAAGCTGAACCAATACAAGCGCGCTAAGAAGATTCACTAAAACAACCTTTCCGACCGTCGAAAATCCAGCCACTAAGTGTAAGGGCAGCTTATCTCACTATAAGCTTTTGAGGTCCCTATGAATGAGGAGTGAATGTTGCATCCGTACATACCTCATTGTTTTTACCATTATGTATTTATTTATTTATTTTTATAATAATATTGTAATATTTTTGTAACAATATTGTGGGTTAATTGTAAGAGTGGGCCGAAAGGCCCAAAATTCGCCTACATGGAAAATAAAGACAATTTCTTTTTTTCTTTATACTTAGTGGCTGGATAAGGTTTGTTCGCAGGAAAGGGCCTCAGTGTACTCATAATAAATCATAACGAATGATCTAGCTACAATAAATGTGGCAGAATGGATCGGTACAACTAGTAGGCTATCTGAGTAATTATTCACATTAATTGACCCCAGCAGGACAAAAGGCATGAACGGATACGAGGGGGGGGGGGGGGGTGACTGCCCTCCCCTCCCAAAATTGTGTAAATATATTATATATTGGAAGTTAATTTATTACTATCTAATTTAATCACACATGTTATTTCTGTTTTCTAACTACCCCCCCCCCCCCCCCAAGATGGGAAAATGGGCTCGATCCGTCCCAAATCAAAGACGAAGCATGAAGCAAAGAAATTTGAGAGCAAAGAAATTTATTGAAATGACACTCTATATAATAGTATTTTTTTGACTTTTCAATACCAATAAACATCGTTTTCATTTGATATTCTTTCTTCTTCAATTTAATGTTCTACAGCCCTATGGCCTGCATTTAATTATTTTTTGGTTGCATCATTGAAGAGTTATCCAGTCAAAAAGTTCAAAAGATGTTAGGAAAAAAAATGAATTTTTCTCAAATTACTGATTTTCCCGAGCAGATATCTCGAAAACTATGCAAGATATCGAAAAACTTCACTTCATATAACTTATAGCAAATCAGCGTTAACTTGGTATAGAACAGAAATACCGTTAGGGCGCGTAGTTTCCGTGATATAAGCGAAAAACCAAAAAAACTGTACCACCCAAATGATCTGTCTTTTTGAGAATATTATTTTTAAGTTATAAATAATACTCTATTAAATTTTCAAGCTGCCTCAAATACATTTTAATTGATTATTTTTTTTCCATATTTTAGACGCGTCTGGCAATGCTAAAGCCCCCACTAAATCGTCTGGCATATTTGTTTTTGTATTCATTAAACATTACACTGCAATATAAAAATTTCATATTGCCTCAAATACATTTTTTGGGGGGTGAAAAAAACAAGTTAAAAAAATTTATAAGTTGAGTTCGCCCCCCTGCTCAAGAGCCAGATCTGCATTACCGTATTGGGGTATAATAGGAGATGTATGTGACAAGTTTTCAGCTTGCCTCAAGAACCTACTCCAAATTTGGTGCAGCTCTCCCACTAGTACTGAAAATAATTACCGCCGCCTTTACGCTGTGATTCGTTGATGCTTTTATTTAAAGTATCTTTAGCACTTTTATCTAGTGACTCTTCACTTGACAGCGGGTCAGCTACGAAAAATCTCAATTGAACTGGTACATTGTCGTTTGGCGTCGCTGGCTTCTTTCGCCAGTCCCACATAATTGTGCAACAATATTAGAATTATTTTCGGGAATAAGTTATTTATATTTTTTGTTTTGTTACAAACACATGTTTATTTTGTTAAAGAATATTTCGAAAGTGAACTGAAGCATGAGAAACGCAAGAGAAACGCTACTTATGTTAACTTATAGAAGTAAGTTAATTAAGGCTGAGTGTTCAAAATGTTTTGTAAACAAGAAATGTAGCTGATTATTGGACGAAAATAATTTATTGCTCATTCCATAGATACAAAGATAACAAAGTGAACAGATAAAAAACTAATAAAAAATGCAAGTTATCGCAGGAAGTTTATATTTTCTGAACTTAAATATTATTGCCTTAAAAAAATTGGATAAAGAGCCTTAAACCCATTTTGTAGCACAGTTCTAAATCTGTAAGGGAAATAGACAGCTTTCACAGAAAGCTCGTATTTTGTAAGATTTTTCATTTGTTCCCTTTATATCTTTGTGGCTGTGGAACGAGCAATTAATTAATTTCGTCCAAAAAGTACGATAATTTCTTGTTGACAAAACATTTTGAACACTCAGGCTTAATGGTGGCAAGTTGGCGCCTGAACCAAGTTTCTGTACCCCAACTACCTATTAAGTAAATACGTTAACTTGATTAACGAGTATTAAACCAAAAATGCACAATAATGGTAAGGTCGCACAATGACAATTTTCCCTGCCCTAACAATTCAATTAAACCTATAATTAAAGTAATATATTATATAATATTATACAGGGCCACCCGGACACACTAATTATTACGGTTATTATGAGTAATGTTGAAATGTGATAAAAAGTTCGATAACAAAGTTGTGGTTAAACTATATTTTGGGAGGAGCCAACGGTCATACCAATTTGAATGCACCATAACAGAGCCTGTTCCAAACTGCAGCAAACTTGGTATTGTGCACAGCGTTGGCAGGGGAATATGCTGGAATTTGATAACGCAAAGAGCCAGGCTTAAATCAGACGTTGGAAAACAATCAAACCAACATATTTTGGGAAAATTCAAACTTTTTCCGATGGTGGGAAAGGGTAGTACAATTAGTGCGAACATGTCAAAAATTTGATCTTTTCATGCTGCTTTTCCAGAATGAGTTTTTTGCTTTTTGCACCCTAGATGAAAGATGTTTTAATCCGATGAACTCAATTTCGCAAATAACATTAAGGTACAGGCACAGTCAGTACAAAATTAAAAAATTGTGTCAGTTAGAACACTCCAACACCCAATTTATCTCGGTTATTATGAGAAATTTTGAGAATTTATTAATTGACAAAGACTCAGGGCCAACATTAGAAACTTAAATAGTTATGGAGCTATGTAGTAATAAGATTTTGTAATAGTCGCTGTACATACTCTAGGTAGGCTACCATAAGATGATCATTCGTCTAGTTTTCCTGATCTGGGTCTCTGTACAATGTCGTTGCTGATGTAGTGAAAAATTAGCAATGTCTTGTATAAGAACAGGTGCCGCAGCGAGAATAAACCGAGAGTCGCAAAGGGCGGGAAGGTTTTTTGCCTATTGTTCTAATGATGTATTTTTCGGCAATTGCAAGTGAATTTGAATTTTCAATGGAAATCCCAACTCACACTTTGGATGTCATAAGGCGCACATTCCACATAAGTACAACGTCAATGACAATTATGAAATTGAAGGATATTTCAATTTTACTCTATGCCATTGTTAAAATTGATCAATGATCAATTGATAATAGAGTAAAATCACAAACAATGAAACAAACAATCTAAAATTAAAAAATGGCGTCATGTGATATGGCAAGTACAACTATTTTAATTGATTTCTCTAAAAAGAAAGCATTTCTGTATAAAAATTATAATAAGGATTAAATAATAAGGCGACGAAGAAAACAAATACAATTTCAAGAAGCAAATGCAAACAAATTTCAAAAATTTGGCGCATACGTTTCAATTGAAAATTGTCAATTTTTGAAAAAACATATGGAATGGCCGCCATCAATGAGAAATTGAAATGTCCTTCAATTTCATAATTTTTATTGACGTTGTACGTATGTGGAATACCCGCCTAAGCACACCTAGATTCACAAATTCAATCCTTAGCCTTATTTACATACAGTCATGGAAAAAATAATAAGAACGCGGAGCTTTTTACGTTTTTCTCCGGAACAATTAGAGATAATTGCACCATACTTGGACATGAACACCACCACCTAGAGGTACTTCATTAAGGTTACCATCAGTTATAAGCAATGCTTACTTCTTTAAAAATTGAAGATAGTTGAAAATGGCTGGCAAAAATAATAAGAACACGAGATTTATTTTGTTTATTTGGGCTATGACACGATACATTTTTCCTTACTCGGCTGTTAATAAGTTAAACCAGTGTACTTCTGAAGATATGGAGAGATCACAGTATTGTTCGGCTGAGGAAAGGAAAGGAAAGTCATTTTACTTCTTCGGAAGGAAGGGAGAAATGGCGGAAATAAGCAATCTCTCACAAAAATAGGAAGAAATGATTTTTCGAGCTTTGATAAAAGACCCAAAGAGTGAAACGAGAGGGCTGAAAGTGGAAGACAACACCGTATTTTGACCAATAGCTCTTAAGGAATTCGAAGGCGACACCATTTGCAAGTTCTCGAGACCTGAAAAAATGCCTAAACGCTCCCGGCAGCGAACGAAGTACTAGGGTACGGTTGCTAGAAGGCTCCCTGCCCAGTCGATCTCCAAAAAATGTTCCACTTCCATCTAAAAAGAAAATACAGACCATCTTGCCTTCGTGTCTATGAACTGTGATTGGGGGACATGGCGCAACGTCTTGTGGGGCGATGAAACAAAAGTTATCTCTACGGTGCTTATAGAAAACAGATTTCAGAACACCGCCCAATGCTGCTTCAAATCCCGGGAACCCCAAGAAGACCGTAAAGTTCGGTGGCAGTAACATATTGGGGTGGGGCTGTTTTTCGTCTTACGGATTTGGCCCAATGCATCGTATAGAAGATATCATGCCGAAGGAGAGGTACAGAGACATACTCCAAGACGTAATGCCACCCTATGCTCACGAGAAATGACAGTAAAATGGGTTTTTAAGCAGGGCAATGACCCCGAGAACTCCTCCAAACTGGTGAAGTAGTGGTTTGTGGACAACAGAATCGATGTTTTATCGCGGTCAGCGCAGTCACCCGGCTTCAACCCCAACAAAATCTTGTGGAATGACCTGACGAGCCGTCTACCCAATGAAAAAAATTTGAAGAAGAAGGACTAACTGTGGCATGAAGTGAAGAAGACACGGTAGATCATACCCATCATTGTATGTCCATACTTGATGGTGCTGTCGATGAATAACCGTGCAATGCTGTAATGCCGAACAATGAGCAGACCACTATATGTTAGTTTAATGGAAGTTCTTGCATAATAAAGCTAAAAATTGGAAAATTTTTGACCGCGTTCTTATTATTTTTGCCAGCCATTTTCAATTATCTTCAATTCTTAAAGTAGTAAGCATTGCTTATAACTGATGGTAACGAAGTACCTCTAGGTAGGGTGCTCATGTCCAAGTTTGGTGCCATTCTCTCAAATAGTTCCAGAAATATCCATAGTGAAAAGCTCCGCGTTCTTATTATTTTTTCCATGACTGTATATATGGGCTATAGCACAGTGCGGCAAACTTGTAACCTACAAATATTTTCCGAAATTATAAGGTCAGTTCCTGAAGACTTTGGATGGTGTCTCAAGCTCAGTACTCCATTTATGTAAATCGTTCGAAGAAAAGGGCATTAAAGATGTGATCCCATATGTTAAATTTTTAATATTGCACCGCGAATTTCCTTCCCACAATTAATTTCGATTTCTATCATTGATACAATAAATTTGTGTCCCCTGGGGCTGTGTAAATTTACTTATTTTTATTCTCACGTACTGTATCTATAAAATATAATCTGTGTCTAGAAACTGACCTGGAACTAATATATTATTTATTCATTCAGACTTCAAAAGAACAATGACTTGACTTAGGTAGGCGCACCCAGACCGGGAGGACCTTTGGCCGCTGCCACTACACCACGCCATCTCGGACGATCTTCCACCTCTAGCTTCCAGCCTCGGGTGCCGGTGGCGTGCACATCAAAACATCAAAGAGCAGAACTTTAATTGAAGTGATGCCAAACCAGCCTCGATCAATGTGAGGGCTTCAAAGAGATATTCGGCCCAATAGCTAAAAAACCTACATTAAATGTGGACAAGGCGCCACTAGCCTTAAATATAATCAATTAAGACATCGAACCTCCCTACATCTACAGAATGTCAGAGAAGAAGCTTTAGTCTCCATAAAAGGAATCCCCACCCCCAGAAGCTCTCACGTGGTCAGCATTGCTTCAAAGCAAACATCAAGTTATTTCTAGTACAGGACACAGCCGTGCTGTGTTAGAAATAGTTACCTGTTTCCCTAAGTTGCTGTAAGTTACAGTCAGTTACACACATGGCATGCCACTTCTCTCCAATTTTGAGTAGGCCTACCTACTACCTTACGAAGTTACGCAAGTTGCCTGGTATTTATTACGCTTACTATTTGACTGCATTTAATATGAAAACCAATTATTAAAGCCTCATCTCAAGTACTCATATGTAATCCATCAGCAATTACCTAGACGATCATCCACAGTCCTCTGGTTCTAGTTCCTCTCCAAACCCCATTATTCCAAAAACAACACAAACAAAGATACATATCAATTTATCATATGGCAAGTGGCAACCGTATCCGTAACATAGCAACTAGCAAAGCAAAGTCAAAGAGAGAAAGGGGCCCTAAATAGCTTTTTAGGGCCTTTAGCAGAAGACAAATGATTAAATATGTAAACAAATTAACAAATAATAATAATAAATAACAACCCGGGGTGTAATTCTATACATTTAATGAATTTATTAAAATGGATAAAGACAGTAGACCTAAAATATATTTTAGTGACGAAGAATTAGTCAAAATGACAGAATATCTAATGTTTAAGAAGGATATGAGACGCGATAACATTATAATACCGCGGCTCTTAGGTCAGGCTAGCATGAAAACAAGCGATGAAGTAAGGATCGAAGCTGCATTTGAAAGTTGTGCTTTTAAGTCGCTAATGAGCTGTGTAATTGGTAAGTAAGATAATATGCCGTAGGTTAAATTTAAATAAAACCTGACTTCATTGAGAACCGCTCGTTTAAACACAACCTTTAGTCATTAAGAGTCAAATTTTTCATATAATATCAATCATAGTGAAGGTAAATGGTGTAAGTGCCGGCTATGGATCTAAATGTAGATAAGAATCGCCTCTACCTTATGCCATCTAATTTAATTTCAACATATTTTCATAAGAAATGAGTCTTTATTAGATTGGTGACCGGTAAAATAAACAAAATTGAAAGGAATGTCATTTTAATTTAATCGTGACATCGTGATTATGACTATTTAAACAGGCCCCTAAATTTAATTTTTCTCTATATTGAAAGACCAAAAAACATTAACCCTTCTCCCTACTGTACCTTCCTTATTACAGGATATGGTCTCGGATTAGCCATTGGTCTTTTCTCATCTAGTGTTAATCCTCAAATATCAGCACCTGACGCTCCTAATCAATCTGTTCGCGAAATATTTCGTGACATGAGAGCCACTTCGCACGGCTACGGAAAAAATTTTGCCGTAGTTGGTCTACTCTTCTCTGCAGTAGAATGTACAGTAGAGTCGGTGAGTTTGTGAATTTTTAATCCCAGGCTAAGATAAAAAAATAATCGCCATAGTAGGCCCGCAGGAAAACATTAGTGTTTTTTTACGAAATATCTGTCGATTTGTGGGCAAACTACCCGGTGGTAGGTTCAATAACATAAAATCATATCGCGGAACCATTTCGTTAATAGATTCCGATCACAATTGATATTTGCGATAATGCTGGATATCCTCCGGGACCATCTTACTTTATTATATTATATATATATTACATAAAATGTATCCTCTCAGCTTATATTTCATGTGATTTGACTACTTTCTTGTTTTCTAGTGTCGAGGCAAAACAGACTGGAAAAACGGGACTTACGCTGGGGGTATCACTGGTGGTCTAATTGGTCTGCGAGGTAAGACAGTATTCAACAAAGCTCCCAGCATATTAATAATGCACGTTTAAGATCTGGCCTGTGGATGCGAAAACATCTCATTAGTAAAGCATAAAACAGAATAGGGAACACTAAATTATCAAAAACACTATTTATAGGATACTTACTTACTTACTAGGCAACGCCCACCCTTGGCATGTCAGCCATTTGGTGACGCGATGACCAGTAGCGACGTGCGATCTTTTCGAACTCGTCTTCATTTGTCGGCGTGTGGTCGATCGCCGGGCATGACGCGAGGTGTTCAGCGTCCATCCGGGGGTGTCAACAAAGGTCGTATGCGCAGGAATCGCTGACTCCAATGCGGTTGAAGTGTGCAGCGAGGTAGTCGTAACCCGTCGTGGTCCTGAACGCTGCAACACTGATGGCCCTGGGTAGACTGTGTGGGATTGGATTTTTAATTACCTTCGACCAGGGCTTTCCTGCACTGGCTTCAGTGTTTTGCCTCTGGATCCGTGCTTTTATATTCTGTCTGATGGCGGATTTAGCAGAGGATTTATAGGATATAAGATAGAATAATTTACTACGGAAGTTAATAAATAATGATTTGATCAATGAAAGTTGTAGAGGACTACTTCATACACAACATCATTGGGTATTTTTAATAATAATAATAATAATAATAAACGTCTTATATTTACGGGGCGAGACTTAAGACTAGAAAGTCTTTTTCTGCCTAACCCACGTCCAAAAACAATACAATTTACAAAATATATAGGCTTAACGTAAACAATCTTATTCTAACAATGCATAAAAATTTAATTTTTGGTGTTTTAATTATTCAAGACTAAATTTTACGCAAAGTAATGTTTATGGAGAAATGGCAGCACCAAAACGTAAAAATAAAAAAAATGTCTATGAATCTTTATAGCTTACGTTGTAAATTAAATAAAAAATAGAAACTGCCTGACTTTTGGGGGACCCCTTAGCCAACGGCCTTACCATGTTGATTCCATTAGAGCAGAGCATGTTTCAAACTGCAGCAACTTGGTAGTGTGCACAGCGTTGGCAGGGGAACCTGGTGGGACATGATAACGCGCTTAGGCAGTATAAGTCGAGCCCTGGTCACCTCCGATTTAATCGTGTGACTTTACCATGTTCCCCAAGTGGTTCGGAATCCACTATAATCAGGAGGTCCACCCTGTTAGTCAACTCTCCTTTCCCCGAGGTGAAAGAGTCTGCCCTTAGGGTGCCTCAAGTTAACAAACAGACTCACTCCACCCGCCAGGCTGACAGGGTTGCTTAAAGCAGAAATGCTGAAAGCAGGCGTTAGAAACAACAACAAATTTTGGGGGACCCAGGGGTGATCAATATCTACGTACCATATCCTCTTTATAGAATACAGTATAGTTTAGAAAGAGGGCTAGCAATAGTATATGCAAGCAGAAGGCTTGTTATCCTACATAAATGTAAATAACATTTACCTGGTGTACCTAGTTGGTTGATAATTACTGTCACAACTAAAACTAAGAAAAACGTAAAATAGCCTAGGGCTTGTGGTCCAGCGCAGCGGTTAAGACGACGCCCCGGTTAGGCGTAGGGTTCGAATCCCGCCAAGTTAGTTTCTTCTATATCCTCTAATTTCGGTTTCACAGTGTAGAGCTAAATCTTGATGCATATATACTTATGGGCGGTCATTAACACAGATTATGCTATGTATAGAAATGTGTTATTGACGACCTCATACTATGCATAAAAAGTAACCTGAAAAAACCACTATACACTAATTATTATTATTATATTTTTTGTTGCAGCTGGAGTCAAAGCTGGTTTAGTTGGAGCAGCGGGATTTGCTGCGTTCTCCACTGCCATTGATTATTACATGCACCGATGAATTCAGCCAAGTCGCATCCTAGTTGAGAGCAGACACCCTTACTACAAGTTTTTTTAAATCAAGTCTAATTTCTCATCAAATATATACAGTATATATATTATATAATATCATCATACAATCATAAGATAATAATAATGTAAAATAAAATGTTCCTCTACATTTTAACACATAGTATATAGCCTGCACTAACACCGTTTTGTTTTTGTTTTTGGAGGCGAGCATAAAAGGCAAGGCTACGTTGGGACCACGCCTTCCAAATTTGTGGCCAAATGATATTAGTGGCTACCACACATTACTTTTCAAAATTTAGAGGAACGTTTCTTTTACTTTATGGCCTCTTAATTATGGCTCTATGATCGATTTTGGATGAGAAATTTGACTTTGTAAAAAAGCGTCTAGTTGGGTGTCCGATTGTCTCTTAATAACTAAATTCATTCGTCAGTAGCCTTGTTCCTACTCCCATGCCATTGCTAAAGTGCAACCGCCCTAGAATTGCTTTTAATGATTGCCTAGCTTCGCAGATTAGCTTTGACTGTGAGTGGCGGTTGATCATGGGTTGGACTTCTCACTTGGAATGAGGAGAAACGATATGTGATTGTCAAAAATCGTTCCCGATATAGACTACAACAACCGATTGAATTTAAGAAGCAGAGCGTAAATATTACAGTATATAAATCTTCCTTCTTGAAGTTGTATTTCTGCAGTAATAGCCGCAAGCGCACTCTATATTTCAGGATATGTAGAGTAGTGGAACGGACTCCAACTTTCACCCGAAAGGTTGTTGGTTCGAGTCCCACACTTGCTATATGTTCTGGCCATGCTTCGGAGGGCATGTAAAGCAGGTGGTCCCGGGCTTTTCTAGTTGAGTGTAAGAGAGAGCTTATAGCCCTAACTCCGCTAGGTTGGCTTAGCAATAGAACAAAAAAGTCGATATTTATTTATTTATATTTGAGATATAGGTCCGGTGCACACGCACAATTTGGTCGCCAGTGATCCGATGAGAAATTTGTCATGGGAGAAAATGGGAAATGGTGCAAAACCGCAGTCTACTGAAGCCGATATTTGTAGCTGGTTTATCGCATCTCCCATCTGCTGCGGTTTTGCACTGATGAAAAATTAACATCCAAGATATTAATTATCATAATTTTGTTTATTGACAAAATTCATTCACACATAATCGTTTCTTAAGAAATTCAAGAACATACAGAAAACTAGACCTAATTACTTATCTAGGTTTACAGTAATATTTAGATACCATACAAACATATCATAAGTAATTGGCAAAGTAAAAAATTAAAACATCTCAGTGAAACTCAAATGAGCAAATTATATCAGTCTTAAAATAAAATGTTACAACCGGCCGAAACGGAAAAGCGGGTGAAATTAAAGAACTGTAATATCAAGTAATTAGCTTATAGCCTATCAGTATGCATAGATCTCGCAATCTTTTGGGCACCATTTATTAGATTAATAATTACTAAAGTATTTTTCGTATTTTACTTCAGTAAATTTTTCATTATTGTTTCTGCATGAACTTTGGTTGTTGTCAAACCGGTACATGTTCTCGTCCTCGATATCAACCTACACCGACTGGAAGCGACAACGCAAAAACTCAGAAATTCTTACAATTAACAGATTTTAGCAAGCGTGAGCCAGTTTTAATCAATCAGATCCGCGGAAACCCATACATAAAACCATAAGTTTGTAGAGGACATTTCCCTTCTCTTTTAATAAATGTACATGTATCTAGAAGTCGTGTTCAATGAGTTGCGAGAACTATAATAGCTTGGATATCGTTGTATCAATCGGATACATTCATTAAATTTTTTATGTATGCTATTAACCATTTTGAAAACTATACAAAAACAGCTGAGTTTATAAAATTTATGGTGATAATCACATAACTTAACTACATATTTTCTTATGGCGTGTATTCCACTGGTCAATATTCCGTCATTTGCGCATCACTAATTGATGAGATTACATAAAGTAAATGAATACTTGCACCGTTTCCATCTAATCGAATCTCCAGAATGCCGTGCATGTGGTCTAGCTAATGAAACACTGGAGCACATACTCCTGCAGTGCTCGGCCCCATGCACACTACGGGACAAACTACGGGATCAGGTTGGACACAAGGAGGGCGGACATCAAAAGATCCTGTGCACGCCGAACATGTGGGCACTAGCGTCAAGGGCACGAAGGAAGGAAGGACATAGTGTAAAGAAAAAATCTCATCCATTATTGACGGAATATTGACCCGTGGAATACACGCCTATGCAATGGTTGCTTCAAGGCAAATGTCTCACATTTCAATCAATATATAACACAAAATAACATTTTTAAACTATTAAGTGAAAAAAAAGTATAGTAGGTAGTACGAAAAGAGAAAATTGTTTCGATATCAAATGAAACTGCATAGGAAATTTAGTAGGCACGGTAATTTAAATTTATTAAACATAGATCGAGCACAAAACATCAGACAGATGGAACGAAACATAAAAAAAAGACCACATTATTTCATAGTTAAAATACCGGTTGAATTATTTATTTATGCAATCTACGAACATAAAAGTTAATAAACTACCTACTAAAAATTTATTTAAAATGTAATTACCAAAAGGTTTCGAAATTGCAGTATATATACTGTAGGTGCGATTAATTATTACTTTAGCTACAATACTAATAATAATCAATTGAAACCCCGATTTGTCTCCTTATAGAACAAACTGGTAGACTAATTACTGCATTGGCCGTGTTTCATCTTACAACCCATTTGGAGCTGGAAGGAAGACATGTAGTGTATCGTGTTGAATAAACGTTTTGCACGGATTAAAATACCCAAGTGCAGGTTCAAAACGGTACCGGTTTTGACCAAAGAGTAATGGTTCTATTGCACACTCTTATTAGAGAAAATTGTCTTACTTCAAGGCCATGTGATCAGTTGGAAGCCATGCAGACAATTTGAGACGACGGTAAACAAGTTTTTAGAACTGAAATACGATATAGCATAGCAATGTATAGGGCAAAGTGCTAAACTCAGTGACAAGTTAGAAAGCAAAATAAATGAGTTTTTATTGCATTTAGCTACGAACTATTTTATTTCCTAATTTAGCATTTTAACAGAGTTTAGCACTTAAACATGGGATAGTGCATACCTCTGCATAAAATCAAAACTGCATAGGCCTATGCAGCTACCGCCAGTAACGGAGAGATACCTGAAGTTTATTAAAGCAAAGATTTCCAAATATTTTGTACACAAAGCAGACCTGAGTACTTTATACTAAACTAATTAATTCGTCGTTTCAGTCTAAATGATCTCGTATGAAAATGGTCAGATGAAAAATTCATAACAAAAATACAAGTTTTCCCAACTGTTTTAGACAAAATATTTTGAAATCTCTGCCTTACAGAGTGACTCCTCAATCTGTTTACAGTGGCCTTTCCCATCAGAACATATTTGAGGGAAATTAGAAAAAGGAAGATATAAAAAATCGGATGGGAACGAAAATCGAGCCTCTGCACCCAGCCGGGTTGGTATTCTGACCCCTGCATCAAGCAACTCCTTACATCTTCTGCGTTTGAGGGATTCTTAATCCTAAATGGAAGTTTGCATACTGCCCAGCTGCGCACTTATTAAGTTGTATTTTCCAAAGTGTACTCACGTGTTTACATTTCTTGAATGTCACAGCTGGGACAAAGTAGAATAGTTCATCATCCTATACATTTCAAGCCAGATTATTATAAATAAAATGTCCCCTATTTTACTGGAGGTACATCTGTGTCTACGCTAGGCACTAACATTATATAAACGCAGGATACAGAAAATCTAGGAAAGACTGCAATGATGTAAGAATTATTTCTTACGACTTTTTTAACGATCTGTTAATCAAGACGATGGCAATATTTTGTGGAAATAATTTAGTAACTATCTACAAGATACTGACATAAAATGTTACATAATAAATAAAATCACCTAACATTATTATTTCAGGGTATTCGATATTTGGACAATGTGATTTTCATTACATTTTAGTGCAAAGTCGCTTATGGATCTTATTATCCAGAGAATGTGGAAATGAATCTTCTGAAAGCATATCTGGTAAGTCTTATACTGAGTATAAACCCACACAGAAACATGCTAAAATATTGGCAGATGCACGACATAATTATTAGTAATTTCCTTTCGTTTTTTCCCATATCAGAGCGTAAAAGACGTTAATATGGCATAAAATAGGAAGACTTATGGCAATGATCGGAAAAGGAAACTGCATAAAATCAATGTAACAGCAAAGGCTTTCAATATTCAATTCCATCAGCAAGGCATAACATCAGATTTTCGGGGTGTCCGATTTGATGAGAGGTACTACTCCGCTTTTATCACACAAGTAACAGGCGGACGCATTCCTGAGCCGTAGTTACAAATTATATTCAATTATTGCGTTGAATAATCACATTTAATATGTGATACTCGTATACAATATGCACTTCGAGAATTTCAATGGGCATTGGAAGATACAAGTTGTCGAAGTACACGTACACCTATTTACATACAGTCTAGACTAAAACTCTTAACTAGTATCTTGTTGTGATGTGACGAAATGTGATGTAAATTATTATTGAACAAAGACTCCACATATCTAAAAATCTGTAAAACTCATCCAGAAATCAGCAGATCAACTAATAACTCCACAAGTTTCCCTTACCTTTAACATTTAAACTGATTTCGCGCTAAATTCATTTTAAGGGCCCAGAAAAAGAGAAAGGCGACCTTGAAAGAAATGATACCTACTCAATAGAAGGAGGATTAATCCGTTTTAATTCATCCTGGTCTTGAATTTTATTGTCACCGGCCCCGTTGTCAATATACCTAATCTTGTCAGGCGGCAGATACTCTTCAATGCAACGAGGAGCGTTTTGCTTGGCGCAACACACTTCTCTCATATCAGGATATATCGCTCGAACCGAACTTATTATGCCAAAAACATTTTTCATTATGAAAATCGACGAATTGTGTTGAAACTGCACCCATAAGTAGAGACGCACACACAAGAACGGAACATCGATGCAGCAAATATGTAGGATCGTCTGCAGAAGACTTATCGAAACAGGCCAACGGTCGCAATTACGGTCACCTAAACTCAGCTTATACAAAACAAGAATCGGCAGCAGAAAATTGATACCGGAGAGTATGACGATCAGTGTTTCAAATTCTGCAGACAGGGTTGCCGAATCGGCATCTAAACCTGAGATAATTATGGAAAGGAACGAAACTGTGTCGAGAACTTCGATGCCGGTCTTGCTGCATACGGAAGTCACGTAGTTATATCTGGGAGACCCGCGCTCTGCCCAGTTATGACTTTCAACCAGTATGAGAAATATAATACCAGATAGTCCGATGGTCACCTTGAGCAGCTGTGGACCAGCTACAGCTTTGGTGCTGAGAGTGTCTGGAATTTGCGAAGTAAAAATGACGACAAGTTTGGCGAGAAGAAGGGTAGCGTAGAAGGCCCATGAAACATAGATGAGAGGAAGAACGCCGAGCTTTGTGATAGGATACTGTGAGATTAGTCTTTTCGGTGAATATGCAAAAGTTTGACTGGAATTTTGCTTTTTGTCGTACTCCACCAAATATCTGAAATAAAAGCTTTATTGTTATTAGTATTAATGCTAATTCAAACATGCTAACATTCTGCCAATAACGAAACTATTCAAGTATAAATTAATAAGAGATAACTATTTTAAAAAAGAATACCAAATAGATGATAAAGGGAAGTACAATACAAGAAACCCAAAAAAGCTTAAGTTTGAGATAACATATAACAAATACGGAGAGATTAAACAAAGTACTTATACCAAAGATATTTAATGAACTTCCTCCACAAATGAAAAAATTTAAACAGATGGGTGAGTTAAAAGCGGGTATAAAAAGATGGCTGGTCAATGGGAGTTAATAATAAAAATAATAAAAACTGACATTAAAATAAAATAAAAATAAAAATAAAATAAACAATATAAATAAATAACAAAAATAAATGATTAAGCCTTGTTTAGCAGCACTGTATGAGTCTTTTGTCCCAAATAAGCGCTAGCTTGGGGATGCGGGATGGTATTATTATGTATTGTATTTTTGTAATATACGCTCCTTCTCCAGGGAATACTGGACAAGGAAAAGAAAGAAAGAAAAGAATTATTTCTGCAGCTCTTGACTAACCAAAAGCGTTTATCTAATTACCAGGCGGCTTATTTAATACTAAATAATCATCAATGACTTCAATATCTCTCATATATTAGCCGATATTAGAAAAAAATCACGAATTTAATTAACTTATTAACTAAGATGGTGCTGATGCTGGCCGTAGAAATCCCCCAACCCATAAACACATTTATTATTTAATTTACTACGAAAGTTAATATTAAAAAAGATTTAATCCATGTTAAGAATAGAAGGCTATCTCATACATCATATTGTACATACAATTATACATACAACTTGTACTATATTATATATTGTATAAGGTATATTTTAATTTTTTGGGACATAGTTTTTCAATTAATTCAAACATCGGTAAATTTCTGTGCCTTGTCAGTTTAACGGAAAAAATAAATGCCCGAAACTAAAAAATTCCTTACAGTACTGTATGAAATAGCCCTCTCCAACTTGGGTGGAATAAATCCTTAATAGCTTTGTGTTGTCTTTTTTCCGACTCTACGACATTGGCCTGATGGATTTCAGTGTGTTGTTGGTAAGTCATACCTTAAATTTAAGCACGTACCTGTATGCAATGGTGAGGGTGCCAGCGAACGTGAAAACGCAAATGAAGTCCCCCAAGAAGAAGAAGTAGGAATTAATGCCTGCAGAGAAGTGGGAAATGATGTAGTAGTTGAGAAGAGCTCCTTGCGTGACTACTATTATACCCTGTGTGATTCCTAGGAATATCTGGCACAACAGCCGACTATTACACCCATCCATTCCTAAAACTGTAACAAAAATATCAACGGTGTAACATCAAGAAACTCAGCTGGTTAAGATTACAATTTATATTTCAGTAACAGTTGCCTTAATGCGAATGTTGACATCGAGAACGTATACCAGTTTGCCAATTGCCAAAAATTCATACGGAAACAATACAAAACATGTCCGAAATCCATGAGGTCGCTGACAAGGGACCTATGGGTCACTATAAGTAGGCCTGGGTCCATAAAAAGTCATTCAAAAAATTAAAATATGCATAAGGGGAATTAGCCATCATTGAAGGGTTTGAAGATGGTTCCTTTTATAGTAAACAATGACTCATGTACTGGCAGCGGACCGATGGCTGAAAGATTTTTGGTGGACGGTTTCCCACTGTTGGAGCTAAAGAAGAAGTGGCGACAGCTTCAATCTCACAGTCTAGAAAATCCGATTCAAATTGAAGATTTATAGATATATGTAGATAGTGGCAAAGCAGGAAGAAGACGACGCCAACATAAGGAAGGACGGCTCTGTCAGCTCCATGGACTTGAAATTATCGTATGTTGTTAAGTTTGAATTGTAAAATACAAAATTAAAAAACACTTTAAAAAAAAATCTAGCCACCGTGGGATTCGGTCTCCCCACCTTTAGGGTGAAACTCCGCTTGATTATCCAGCAAACTCTTCTGACTGTTCATGACAGCGGTCCGAGCCTGAAGACGATCGTTCTAACAAAGAAACTAACCTGATAATTTATTATGACGCATCTTCACCTGCGCCGCGTCAAGAGAATCTACTACGGACCATACACAGAGCCAGGGTCTTAGACATTGCGTAACCCGAGACAATGCTCTGTCTTACGCATGATAAAAGTTTATATCAAATTATTACATCGGTACAGTATTCACAATGTAGGGGGCACAATAAGCCAATAGTTTAAGAGGAAGATGGCCACTGACATTGGCCACCCTTGGATTACCCCAAAACAGCTTTGTTCATATTTTTCATTTAATTTAATGCTTAAATTATAATGATTTGGTCTCGTCAACTGACATCCATACACCATCCATATTAGCGCGTTCGCGGTTTTTTAAATTTGCTATAATTTTTCCATGAACTTATAATGAGGTAAATTACTGCGGCTAAACAGTTTCACGCAACAACAAAAAAACCTGCACCAAAACTAAAAACTTCCTCGCTGTACTATGTATGAAATAGTCTTCTACCAAATAACTTTATAAGTGTTAAATAAAATAAAATATATAAAGCAACCTTTTTTGGGGTGATCCAGGGGAAGAAAATGTCAACGGCCAGCTTCCTCTTAAGCGACTACATAAAATTACAGATCTATTACAGTTTTGATACAGCCTTGATATTTTTGGTTAAAAGGCCTCCAACTCTAATTTATTATATTATTATTACTATATTAATAATTTATAAAATTTACATTTAATGTAGCAGAATCATGCACAGTTCATTTTCCTGTAGAGTTATGGGACACTTTGCTAGTCGCTAATTGCACCCGGACAGTACTGGAAAGTGCGATTTTCATCAACTAGTCGATAAATAGCATGCGGCTAATAGAAGTAACGAAGTTTTAAAGTTACGAATTAACACTTTTTATGAACCAAAGATTGATGATATACAAGTCATGGATGGATTTTGACACAAACTTTAGCAGCCTTTTGTGTAGAACATTCAGGCAGCCAACGATATATTTATATGCGAAATTATATTTTTTTGCAACACGGCTATAGTCTTTCTGACGAAATTAATTCCTTGAGCTGCAACGAAAATTGGGAATTGAAAATAACATTAAAATACAAGGTTTTGTAGCAAATTTAAATTTTCTCACCTGAACCATTATTCATGAGAGAGTTTCTCCAGTTCTCCAGTGATTTCGTGGAAGTGGTGTATGACAAATAAGAATAAAATTATAAATAACTTTGCAATTTAATAAAAAATAATAAATAAATAAAATAAAATTTTATTTTGTGGAATTAAGTGCAGTTATTTATAATTTTATTCTTATATACAAATTTGTATGAACCATTATTAACCAAAAAATCCAATAAAGCGCTCTAAACTGATTTTATGCAAGATTAGTACGAATAGGCAACTCCCACGGAGAAAGCTTACATTTTTTTAGGTATTATTCAGACCATTTTCATATCTTTACGGCAGTGTACGAGTAATTAATTAATTTGTCAAACAAAAAATTACTGCGTAAAGTTAAAATAAGCCTTAAATTGGTTCTAAATAAGTTCAGAAAAAATAGGTTTAGCCTATAGTTCTTTTTATATTTTATGTTTAGGCGGCTGCTCCGCATTAAATAATTGAGAACTTAGTGCGAATGACAGAAAGCGGCAATTTGCATGTCTTCATTTTGTAGTTCGATTGTAAAAAAAATTATGAGTTCAAAACTGGTAGCCGAGAAATGAAACGAAGACAGGTAGGTCTAAATATATTTATTTCGGGCATTTACGCTAAGAATTTTTAGTTAAGGAAAAGTTATTGAGATACTTCGTAGGGTAAGTTGACATTGAACTTGAGCAGGTTACATTACCGTGAACTTCGCGAACAAATGATGACTTTGCATTTTTTAATATTATGTCATCTTTAACGCTATAAGCTAATTACTTTATTATACTTTTGTAGTTTTTGTACCTTGTACCCTAGGCCTAGCTATTTGAATCAGCCGTTATTAGAGCTATGCTAGTGACAAGTTTGGCACATTATCTGAACCAGGTCTAAAGAAGAAGGTAAGCGGTAATGTAGCAATTGATAAATCTACACAAACATTGTTATTAACTTAGAAAGTACGACTCTAAAAAATTTAACAGGACTAGGCCATAATATTTGGGGACAGATTTCTTAAACTAGCTGGACAGCAAATCTTTATCGACTGTCCAGACTCATCAAGCCTGGCTAAGTATGCCTGTCCATCATCGTGCTCCTGACCCAAACACCTATCTTTTGATGGGGTACAAAATAAAATAGGACACCGCAGAGCAATCAAAATAGTGCAACCCTAGGCGAGGACATTTCTAACGGTTGGAAAAAATTAGTCGGCTGCCCCATTGCATCAAAAGTGTCAACTGTTTAAGATTCAACTTTGCCGTAGGGGACCCAAACTGCTTAGATATTTCAGCTAAGCTATTCATAACAAAATAATAAATAAATTGTTAAATTGAACCAACTTTTCTAAATTTCTAAGGTGGCTTGGTGCACTTGTGCGCCTTATGGTGCTGCCTATATCTTAAGAGCCAACCGGAAGCCTTACGGGTGTAAAATATCAAACTTCACAAGAAATATCGATTGTTATGTATTGAATTGTTCCCCTGTACTTTGATGTACATTATGTGGCCTTCACTTATTATCTACAGTTCTTGAACTTGATATATAAAACATAACGGACACTGATGATGCAGGAGCACCAAGGAGTAGGTATCAAAACTGAGGGTAACGACGCCTAGTGACGGCCGCATATGTTACCAAATGTTGAGGAAGATTTCTTCTACTTAATGACTACAAGACGATTATTATAAAAACGGACTGTGGGGTGTCCGATTGTCCCAAAACGCGCCCATATGGAAAATAAAGACAATTTCCTTTTTGTTATCTGTATGGTAGCTTTAAAACTTTCAGACGACCGCTGAGCTACAAGTAAGCGGTGCCAAAATGCAAAGTTACTTTTTATTAGCTGGCTAAGAGCCTAAGACCCACTTTTAAAAGTACATAACGATAAAATAAACACACCACATTAAATTAGTCGTTTAATATTGGAAAAGTACTGAGAATTATTATCATTCATCACCTCCCACCATTCAAATTGTGATACTTTCAACAAAGAAAGAGAACTGTTCTGTAGCTATCCTACTAATGAGTAATGACCTGAAGAAACAGCTGATAGGGACCAGGGGGCTGTCAACGCTGTATAAAATGGAATTTTGCCTTTCTTCCACTAAGAACCGTCTTCTGCTAAGTGGACGGAGATTATTTTTTCCGCACCGCGGCGCTTGCAGCGTTCCCGCTTAAATTCAAATTTTGGTCTGTAACATTTTAGTTGCCATATTCCAATGGAGATTAATATTATTTTTTTTATATTCCATTATAATGACAGTTGACTGTATTACAACGCTTATATTATGTAATGTGCCATTGGCAGTGTAAAGTCTAATAAGCTTACGCATGATAAGTAGATAAGTATCGGTAATACAGTAAGCAGCGTTAGTCAATTGCAGTTCAAACGTTAAATTTCCACATTTCAATTTTATTCATATACTTTTATACTGTACTGAACATTCCCATTAATACGGTAGTTTATTTTTACTCTTTGGCGCTACAGTCTAGAGCCCGTAATGTCCTAAAAAACTTTTTCATAGCCCGTACGTAGCACATTGTTTATTACTCTAGATTATTATTAGTAACCCATTCGTCCTATGTCGAATGCCTAATACCAACGACCAAAATTGATTGTTTTTTCCATTAGCAATCCGTTAAACGTCTTCGATGTCAACTTATGCTATCTACTATACGAGGGATAATGGACACGATGAGAGAATGAGCCATGCTCAACAAAATGTGCATAAACATAGCATAGTCGTATGAATGACTTTACCAAGTCAAAACTGAAACCCATGAACGACCTTGGTCTACTAGGCAAGCCACAGCTACCCCGATGCCTTGTAGCCATTGCATCCGTGGTCGTCCCACTACTACCTATTCCTTCTCCCTAGGACTTATCACCCTTTTGACTGGCATATTAATTGAATTGAAACAGCCCACAACCGAGCAATATCGGACTCTTCTTTTGCTAGCTTTCGGCATTTTTCTACTAAAACTAAAATCTAAAATATAATAGTGCCCAGTTGAAAATGTAAACAAAACAATGTCAGTGACAGTAATGGCTTTTGGCTGGTAGGCTGGATGGCGTGCGTCCTTCAGTCCTTGATTTTGGACTATCTTTTTGAAAATATGTTTCAAATTGAGATTTTAGTGATAGTTTTAGAATTTGTAAAAAAATCATTACAATTTTTAAAATACATTTTATTCCCATGAATATTTAATTTGATATTTAAATATTTACAAAAGAATTTAACTTGAGCTCTGTTGTTCAAGGAAAGTGGACGGAGAAAAAATTTCCGCTGCGCGGCGTGGCGCTGCTATCGCGAACTGAATCCCTATCCCGGTGACGAGTCTAGTTATCTGTTGTCTATGATAGGGACTACTCTTGATAAAACAAAAGCAATTTAGATATAACTATTAATAAGCATAACTAGACTTAATTATAGTCTAAATAGGAAATGATTGCTAAATAAAGCAGCCAAGCATTAATTCTTTGATACGGTAAAAAAAATTGAATGCAAAATTTGGTTCCTAACTTTTATTATTTTGAGATCAATGAAAAAGAACAGAAACATATAACCCCTAAGTTTATAGTTGTATATATTTATTAAAATAATGGCTATAAAGTGTACTTGCCTTTATGTAGTCTTTACATATAATTTAAGAAGAATTAATAAATTAATTCATTGTTCTGGAGATGTTGACAACTGTTCTTCCTCCATGATACAAAATGGCGGTTCGACATCCAGACTCCAGAGCTGCCAACGTGATTTCTTTGCGCCAATTTTATGCAAGAATACCATATATTATTTGAAGTTTAAAAATTATGTTAAAACGCTATTTTATCTTCATTAAGCATTAAGAATTTGAATTACGACTTTGGCCCTGATAAAAATATATTTGAAGAAAAACTATGTAATTTTACCAATTTAATTCTAAAAAGCTACATCTAAAGAAAATTGAATGCTTATAGTTTAAAAGATATTATTTTGCATACGTATGGAACTGCAGGCGCACCATTGATATCTTGTACAATAGTATCATTGAATATATATTGTATTATATATATGTATTCAATGATAGTATGTTCGCAACTTCGAATCCGTACGGTAAAGAAGATGTTTCCATTTAATTTCAGCTTTTAAATTTATAGAACACAACAGCCTATCTACTACCATTATTATTCGAAGGAATGAAATTCAAACTAACCGCATTCATATTAAGTTGGATATTTCATCTTGGATTGCTAATGCAGAATATGCCATCAACTGATTCTCCTCAAGTCATTAATTTTTTTCAGCGGCTGCAAAAACAATTTTTTGGAGGCACTGTCTCAAAAGAAGTTTTAAAAAAATTGAGGAATATTGGGGTAAGTAAGTAGGTACAGAACTGCTGGTACGTTAACTAATTTATTAATTTTATGTGGCTCTCATTGCCGACATTAGCTATCCAAACCTATTAAATTGCAGTGACTTAACGTAATGTTTAATAACGTCCTGCCTATATATACTGCGTATTTGATAGGTAGGTATCAATGCTAAGCCTGAAGCCTACAATCCGTTTTTCAGGTACCTATTGCATATTATTCAGCGTTTATTCGAATTCTTCTTTTATTATTCCTATGTTATATGTTTTAAAATACGCAAGTTGCAATAAAAACACTTCTTCTGCCATGTATACAGGGTGCCCCAGACCATCCGTCCGGGCGTCCGAAAACGAATGACGTCAGAGGTCTGAATTTTTTTATGTGGCTTGAACTTTCTGAGTGAGAAATAAAAGACCTAAGTACTATTATACAGGGTGCCCCAGACCATCCGCCCACCTACTTTTCCTCGCATGGCAAGTGACACCTCAAATGTAAGCTCATGACTCCATCATAACAATAACACAGAAATTTTAGTACCTGAACCAGCGCCTGAACGAGGGGGGGGGGATGAGGGGGAATCGTTCACCCGAAGCATTGCAAGTGACACCTTAAATGAAAGCTCCCGACTCCAGCTTAACAATGATACACAAATTTTAGTACCTGAACCTGTGCCTGAACAGGGAGGGGGAAGGGTGGGAATAGGTCACCTGAAGCATGGCAAGTGACACCTCAAATGAAAGCTCATGACTCCAGCTTAACAATGACTCACAAATGTTAGTACCTGAACATGTGCCTGAAAGGGGAGGGGGGAGGGTGGGAACAGGTCACCCGAAGCATGACAGGCTGTACCTTAAATGAAAGCTTATTAGAAGAGTTATCAAGTTAATGAAACAAACCGCCTTACATTTACAATACCACCAACATTTTAAGAACTAACCCTTCAACTAGAAACAATGAACATGTCGATAAATACTTTTTTTTATATTGGTAGGTACTAAAATTTGTGTCATTGTTAAGCTGAAGTCATGAGCTTTCATTTGAGGTGTCACTTGCCATGCTTTAGGTGACCCATTCCCACCCTTCGCCCCTCTCCCCGTTCAAGCACAGGTTCAGGAACGATTTGTATAGTTAACTTGACAACTCTTGTAATAAGCTTTCATTTAAAGTACAACAAGCCATATGATGTTATTTGATATTTTAGAGAAATTTAATCTCAAACTTTAGCTGTTTACTGTACGTGAACTGAAAAACTCAGGTACACCAAGGTATAAGATCATCAAGTACTCCTATTTTTTCTTTATCAGAAAATCTGGTTTTGACTTTTAGCATTCAGCACACTAACAGCCCACAGGTACCCAAAGTTTGACCTTTAAAGACTCCCTGTACCTGAACCTGCAGGGATACAATCAAACCTTTTGCAAATTATGAATGAACACTTTATAAGCTTTCAAATGATGTGCAATTTGACTTGCCTTTACATTTGATTATTCCGAGAAACAGCATACGGACCCCCCCCCAAAAACCCCCTTCCAGGTCCCCAAAAAATTGCAAACTAATTTCCAGAAATGCATCAACCCCCCCTTTGTAATGATAAAAAAAAATTCAGAACTCTGACGTCATTCGTTTTCGAGGAAAAGTAGGTGGGCGGATGGTCTGGGGCACCCTGTATAATAGTACTTAGGTCTTTTATTTCTCACTCAGAAAGTTCAAGCCACATTATCTTCAGAAACCCCCTTCCCGTGCAGTCTGGTCGATACAAAGTCGAAGGAGCGACCGGATAGTGTCCACAAACTGAGACCTGGAGACATTGACATCGTAGCAGGCATCGGAGATTCCTACATTTCTGGACACCAAATGGTGTCTTCAAGAGCCTCCCCATCGGCTCTGGGCAATAGAGGCTTTTCGTGGGCTGCAGGTTGGTAGGCATATTTAGTTTATTAGGTGCCTATTCCATTGGCCGGCTAGGGCTATTTCCAAAAACGGTGACGTGGTAGCAGACATTCAAGACTTAGGTGGCGTTTCCACCGACCTCGCATTGCAGAATTGACGGAAATGTTTAGTCCTCTATGCCATAGTTTAAATTGATCAATGATCATACAGTAAAATCACAGACAAACAAACTAAAATTAAAAAATGGCGTCATGGGATATGTTAAGTACAAACATTTTAATAGATTTCTATAAAAAGAAAAATTCTAATTTCCGTCAATGTCATTTGCATTCTGCAATGCGAGATCGGTGGAAACGCAACCTAAGTCTTGAATTTCTGCTACCACGTCACTGTTTTTGGAAATAGCCCTAGCCGGTCACTGGAATGGGCGCCTAAGGCCATCTCTATGGGCCATTTATTGGAGAAGATGAAAAATGAAGCTATACCGTAGGTAATGAAATTCAAGGATAGCATGATGCGCGAAAGAGCATATATACCCGTACATAACATAATGGGATTGGATGGATAGTTTGGGATTGGTTGATGGTCATGTCCAAGGCCGTGGCTATAGATTTTGCGACGGAGGGGGGGGGGGAGTAGGTATGGGATAAGCTAGCCTAAGGGCTACCATAGTAGCTTATACCTTATAGCTAATAATTTAAACAGTAGACTAATATATGATACTAAATATTATACCTAGGTATATACTGCATATTAGCCTAGCCGTCTATTCCACATGTCAATTTTTCTTCAATAATTGATGAGATTTTTTCTTTACTCTATGTCATCTCATCAATTATTGATGCAAAATTACGGAATATTGACAAGTGGAATAGCCGCCTTAGCATATTCTTAAACTGTATTTGTAACAGAGATAAAAGAGGTGTGTACAATAGTATTGTATAACCGTACTTAAAATCATTTATTGTCTCATATATAGGGGGTTATGGAGATTGGCGAGAAATTTTGACGCTTCCAAACATTTTGAAAGTTTTCAACCCAAAACTAATTGGATATTCTTATGGAGATTCGTTCAGTAACGAGTGGGACTCTCAGTTCAACGTCGCAGAATCTGGAGCTCAAGCAAAGTATGATCTTATAATCCTACGACCTTCTTGACGATACTTCTTGCAAAATGTCTCGAAACGTAATCAAATAGCTACATACTGTATACAGTAGCCTATGTATTAAAGGCCCTATGTTTAAATTGATTATAGCGTAGGTATATATGCTTAAAATATCATAATTGTCTAACCCGTTCCTAGTGAGTATATTTAGGCCCGATCAGATGATTGATATATAGTACCCTTAAAATTTAATTGTGATGCTTATCTCGTTATTGATGTTAATATTGTAATGGGCTACAGGTTATATTAGCGTATGAGAAGAAAAGATGAGAGAGTTACTTAATATACCTACCTATACAGGCAAACAACAGCAGCTGTTGATAGACAAGAGTGATGAAACTATTTTTGGACCCGAATAAAAAGCCTCAGAGAGCGAGCCCTTACTTCATTTTTCCTGTTTTGATATTTATTCCGAAATGACCTATATATAATATTTTCAGAGATATGGAGTACATGGCGAAAATCCTTGTAAAGAGGATGCATGCAGACAAGCGCATTGACTTCGAAAAAGATTGGAAAGTAAGTCAGCATCAATGAATATAGGCCCCCTTTTCAAACATTTATACCAGCAATAATGTTTGCCCCTTATATGTGCTAGCTTTACCGTAGGATCACAGTAATCAGTCTCCTTATTTTTTCGTTCCTATACTCATTTAAAGTATTATAGCCTAATTAATTCTGATGGGCTTTTAGTCTGCCTATATTGATAAATTATTATTTACAAGACGTATAGCCTATGTAATTTACAACTTTACCGGATTTGAGGAGGCTGTTTACAAACATGGCCAACTCCAAACAGTAGAATTTTTCAGGAGAGCGGATTTTCTGTTGAAAATTGCATTAAGTTTATAGCTAACCCTAGATTTCTCAGCGCTTCTGTGCGCAATCTGGCTGCTTTTGTCACTTTATTTAACAACGAGCAGGTGGACACTAAAATTTTCTGCAAGGTCGGATCAAAAACCCATTTTGTGAAAAAAATGGAGTTGGCCACGTTAGTAACCAAACTCCTCATTTGTATTAGACTATCATCAGCACTACAAGACACTTGTTTCAATGACAAGTCATCATACGAATAGGCTACCTAAAAGAATTCAATTTCTATTAACTTAAGAAGTTACGGCAAATTATTGTATTACAATAAAAACAATATTCATCCTTATACTGTACTGTTGTTTTTATAGCTAATAACATTAATGGTAGGAGGCAACGACGTTTGCTCGGACCTATGTTACTTACCAAAAGAGGCGATGGAGAAAAGTCCAGAAGCTTACCGTAAGAATCTTATTCGTGCATTGGACTACCTGAGGGATTATCTGCCTAGAACGTTCATCAGCATTGTCTCAGCTCCAAGTATGGTTTATTCTTTCTCTGTTACATTAATACAATATTCAGTATTCAGTATGTATTACAGTATGTACCAGCAGGAGATGCCTAATCTGCGTTATCAGTCCTGGTTAACAGTTACTCATATACTGTTAACCAGGAATTTTAGGTGAAATAGGTACATTACCGAGTTTTATTAATTTCTATGAATGTGTAGCTAGTCGAAGGACGATGCAATTGAATAGGCAGTGTAGACTTGAATTGGTTTGTATTGCAGTGCTTCGACTCAAGTTAGAGTAATTTAACACACAGTGGTTACAATATGAGCTGTGAGGCGAGAACGATACATGCTTACAATTAATATTGAATTTGATCCAGCCTGCTTCCATATAGAAAAACCAACTCTGTGTCCACAGCTAAAGGAGTTGATGAGACACAGAGGGTAGATTAAAGATATTATTGAATAAGAGAAATAAATACGTAAAAGGAAGATTGAGGAATATTGAATTATCTGAATGTGAACCGCGCCATCTACCGGGAAAAAGGTGAAGCTGGAAGCAGACTGGTTATTACACATGTGGGACTAAGTGGTCCCCACATTACCCCCCTCCTAAGACTGGAAGTCGGAGAAATGTCGTGGAACGTGGACGTGACGACCTGAGCGAGTGGTGCGAGTCGGTGGTGTCGGCACGACGTCAGTGGCAGGAAGTGGTGAGGAGACCTTCTCCTGAGGTTTATCTTGAGCAGGATGCTGATGCGGGGGGTTGATCGTAGACTGGTGAGACGGTTCGTCTGTACTGGCATTAATGTAGGCCGGCTTGACCCTGTCCATTGACACAGTAACCGCACGACCGCGGCTTGAAATCGTAACTGTTTTGTCGGTGCGACTTAACACAGGGAATGGTCCCGCATAAGGACGTTCGAGGGAAGCACGGACGTGGTCTTGTCTCACGAAAACGTGCGTGGCCTTGGCAAGGTCTTGTGGGATGAATGTTTGATGAGCCCCGTGTCTCTTGACGCGAGTGGGGCGTAGTGAGTCGAATTTCCTTCGAAGTGAGATGAGAGTGTCCGCCGGACTCTGATTTGAAGGAGGAGTTGTCAGCATCTGTCCTGGTAGTTTTAATGGTTCACCATAGACCAGATCTGCTGGAGAAGCTTGAAGATCTTTCTTAAGAGTGGCGCGCATGCCCAGTAAAACTAGCGGAAGGGCTTCCGTCCATTTGTCATTGGCATGACACATAATGGAGGCTTTGAGTGAGCGGTGCATACGCTCTACCATGCCGTTGGATGCAGGGTGGTAACTGGTAGTCCGTGCATGGTGAAATCCGCATAATCGGGCCAGGTCAGCAAACAAATGGCTCTCAAACTGTCGGCCGCGATCTGTAGTAATTGTCTCCGGGCACCCAAACCGGCTGATCCAGCAGGAAATGAGGGTTCTGGCGACGTTTTCGGCGGTGATGTTCACCATAGGAGCGGCTTCCGGCCATCGCGTGAAACGGTCAACGAGTGTTAGCAAATACGTGTAGCCTTCCGACGGTGGTAATGGGCCTACAATGTCGAGGTGTATGTGCTGAAACCGTCGGTCAGGCTGAGTAAAGGTTCCAATCGCAGTGAGGGTGTGTCGATGTATCTTGGACAATTGACAGTTGACACACAGACGAGCCCAGGCGCGGCAATCCTTACGGATAGAAGGCCATATGTAGCGTTGGGCAACCAGGTTAGCAGACGCTGCTATTCCTGGGTGATGTAGGCTGTGTAGGTGCTCGAAAAGTTGTCGACGTAATGGTTTGGGCACAAATGGGCGTTGTATGTCTTGACTAGAATCGCACGTAAGGACTGAATCAGAACCCGGAATGGGAACATCAACGAGGATGAGGGACGTCTTTCTACTGGACCGAAGCTCTTTGAGTTCTCTGTCGTCTTTTTGAGCAGAAGAAAGTTGTTCAGGTGATACGGGAGTAGAGATTGCTTCGATTCTTGAGAATGCATCAGCGGCCAAGTTGTCCTGCCCAGCGATGTATTGGATGTCCGTGGTGAATTGAGAGACGAATTCCATTTGCCGCATTTGGCGAGGTGAGCAACTTGTTTTTGGATTCTGAAAAGCGTGCGTCAACGGTTTGTGATCGGTATATACGACAAAAGCGCGCGCTTCTAGCAAGTATCGGAAATGACGAATGGCGTCGTGTACCGCAAGCAATTCGCGATCGTAGGCGGACCATGTTCGTTGGTTTTCTTTAAGTTTCTGCGAGAAGAATGCCAACGGCTGCCAATGATCGTTGATCCGTTGTTGGACTGTAGCTCCGATACTGGTGTCTGATGCATCTGTGACTAGTGCAATCGGAGCCGTATGATCTGGATGCGCGAGTAGGGTGATGCGTGCCAGACTGTGTTTGCATGAGCTGAAAGCTTCGGTAAGCTTTGTTGTCCATGGTATCGTAGCGTTCCCTTTTACCTTGTCTCCAGATAACAACGTGTTGAGTGGTGCTTGTTCGTTGGCTGCATTTGGTAGGAACCGGCGGTAGTAGTTAATCATGCCAAGGAAACGGCGTAGATCTTTGAATGTCTTTGGAAGAGGGTATTCAGTGAGTGCCTTTACCCTGTCTGGTAGGGCTTGTGTGCCTTCTGCTGACACGAGGTAACCAAGAAAGCTGATTGACCCAACGCCGAGGGTACACTTGCTAGGATTAATGACCAGGCCATATTCTCGGAATCGTTGGAAGAGTTGACGTAGGTGTGATTCGTGCTCCTGCTTATCACTCGATGCAACCAGTACGTCGTCGATGTATGAATATGCCCACGGGAGGTCGCGTAGGATGTTATCCATGAAGCGTTGGAAGGTTTGAGCAGCATTGCGAAGACCGAATGTCATGAATGGGAATTCGAAAAGGCCGAACGGAGTATTTATTGCTGTCTTTGGAATGTCACCATTGGAAACTGGTATCTGGGTGAATGCTTTGACCAGGTCTATTTTGCTGAATACGGTTTTTCCTCGCAATTCTGCACTGAAATCTGCGATGTGGCGGACTGGGTACGCGTCAGGAATTGTTCGAGCATTGAGCCGTCTGTAGTCCCCGCATGGGCGCCATGAATGGTCGCTTTTAGGTACAAGGTGTAATGGTGAGGCCCATGGGCTGTCGGACGGACGACATACGCCGGTCTGGATCATGTCGTTGAACTCCTTTTTGGCGATAATAAACTTGTCCGGGGCCAACCGGCGTGGGCGAGCGGAGACGGGAGGTCCGTCTGTCGTTCTAATGTAGTGGACCGTGGAGTGTTTGACCTGGTCTGTGGGTTGTCTCGGCCGCGTGAGGTCGCTAAACTCCTCAATTATTACTTTTAGACTGGCCGGGGTACTGTGCGGTATTGTTAAGGTAGAAACGCTAGGTTGCTTGGAGGGGCTTTGACACAGGTTCGCCTTGCGATGCGTTGTCCCGTCGATCAGCTTTGAGTTCTGGAGATCCACCAGCAAATTAGAGGCTGCGAGAAAGTCTGCACCGATGATGGGTTGCGTGACATCGGCAATGATGAAATTCCAACGGAAACTGCGTCGTAATCCCAGGTCCAGTTGTTGAGCTGTTGTTCCGTACGTATTGATGATTGTGCCATTGGCGGCAGTCAGCTCGAGTTGAGTACGACGGAGCGGTAGGTTGAGACGGGCACGTGGAAAAACGCAGATGTCGGACCCTGTGTCAATGAGATAACGTATCTTGGTGCAAGGGTCCGTGATAAGAAGGCGATGTGAGGTTTTAAGCAGGTGTGTAGTGGCGCAGGCAGGCCCTGCCTTTACTGGCTGCGATCGTCGTTTTTCGGAAATCTGCATGGCTGCTGGCACTTTCTGGCCTTCCTCCCATAGGTTTGGTGGTAAAAACACCAAGTTGGGTCTTGTTTAGGCGCTGGTGAACGGAACTGGCGCTGGAACCGTGGCTGTGTGGCACGTTGTCCGTATCTGTCGGCGAACTGTGCCTGTAGAGCCGCGACGTTCTCTGTTAACGTCTTCAATAGGTCCACAGGGGCCATTGTGCACTCAAGAATCCGGTCACGTGTTGCTGAATTGATGGTGGCCATCTTGTCGGCGAGGTTCGCGACGTCATCTAGTGACAGGTGATCATGACCGATGATTGCCAATTGTATAGCGTGCGGGAGGCGAGACGTCCAAATGGTGCGTAAAACCGAGTCTGATATGGCTTTCTCTGCGAGGGCCCGCAGTCTCCGGAGAAAAGAGCTGGGAGTTTTGTCCCCTAAGTCTTCCGACATTAGTAGCTGAATGCGACTGCTTGCTGGAAGACTCATTCGTTGGATTAATTGCGTTTTTAGCTCAGTGTATGGGTTTACTGGTACTGGGGCAGCTAACAAATCTGAGATCTCGCTGAGGGTACTTTGGTCGAGCGCTGAAAGGACGTGGTAATATTTCGTCGTTTCCATTGTGACCCCAGCAAGTGCGAACTGAGCCTCCGCTTGAGTGAACCACAGTGCCGGTGACAGGTTGGCCGACTGTGTCCAGAAGGGTGGAAGCTTGACCGAGACTGCCATCGTACTAGCAGGGCCTGTCATCTTGGTTGTAGCCGTGGGTGTCGGTGTTGTGGCTGTAGCAGTTGTAGCTGTAGCGGTCGTAGCTGTAGCGGTTGTAGCTGTAGCGGTTGTAGCTGCAATGGTTGTGGCTGTGGTCTGCGGCATCTTGCAGGTTGTGGCTGTGCTTCTGCGGTGAATGTAGCTGCTCCGGGGTGGTTTCCACCGCCTATGGCCGGATGAGACGTTGTGGAGGCTGGAACTGGAACTGGAACGGGCTGGAACTGGAACGGGCTGGAAGCTGGAACTGGAACTGGAACTGGCTGGAAGCTGGAACTGGCTGGAAGCTGGAACTGGCTGGAAGCTGGAACTGGCTGGAAGCTGGAACTGGCTGGAAGCTGGAACTGGCTGGAAGCTGGAACTGGCTGGAAGCTGGAACTGGCTGGAAGCTGGAACTGGCTGGAAGCTGGAACTGGCTGGAAGCTGGAACTGGCTGGAAGCTGGAACTGGCTGGAACTGGAACTGGCTGGAACTGGAACTGGCTGGAAGCTGGAACTGGCTGGAACTGGAACTGGCTGGAACTGGAGCTGGAACTGGCTGGAACTGGAACTGGCTGGAACTGGAAGGCTGCTTGTTCCGTTGTCGAGGGTCACCAATGTAGCTAGTCGAAGGACGATGCAATTGAATAGGCAGTGTAGACTTGAATTGGTTTGTATTGCAGTGCTTCGACTCAAGTTAGAGTAATTTAACACACAGTGGTTACAATATGAGCTGTGAGGCGAGAACGATACATGCTTACAATTAATATTGAATTTGATCCAGCCTGCTTCCATATAGAAAAACCAACTCTGTGTCCACAGCTAAAGGAGTTGATGAGACACAGAGGGTAGATTAAAGATATTATTGAATAAGAGAAATAAATACGTAAAAGGAAGATTGAGGAATATTGAATTATCTGAATGTGAACCGCGCCATCTACCGGGAAAAAGGTGAAGCTGGAAGCAGACTGGTTATTACACATGTGGGACTAAGTGGTCCCCACAAATGCACTAGTATATGCATTGCTTATGCTGCAAGTATTGGGGTAAACAAAGTAGCCCATGTCATTATATTTAATTAATGGTTCCGGTACGGTATATAACAGTAGGCTATATAATACAAAATTAGCCTAGAAAGATGATTTACCAATTTGAAGGTATAAACGATTCCTCTAGTTCACTCTGGCGTAGAGAAACTAGTCCAGCTCCTTTATAAGGTTGCACACCCCATTCTTCAGGGCGCAGATAGAATTAGCGTAAGCTAATACATGTACAGGACCGACACAACGAGATGAAAGTTTAAAGTAATCTTGTGTTTCTTTTGTTCAGATGTTGAAAGGGCTATAAAAATGAACCATTTACCAGAAATTTGCAATTACACATTGCGAATGGAGTGCTCTTGTATGTTTGGCTCATCCAGGGCTCACAGACGGCCACACGTCATTCGAATTCAACGGGACTGGTATCGTGTCGAAGAAGAAGTGGTAATTTGAGAGTGAACATAAAATTTTAATTAAAACATATATATATATACCAAGACACATAGGACACAGCACAAAGTTGTACCTGTATGGTTCAAAGCCTGGCACTGCTAGATTTCTATGCCTATACTCATGTAAAGCAGCCTCACCTGTTAATTGGCCTGGGCCACTAGTCAGTTGTCGTTATCCGTGAAAATGCCAATATAATTCGCTATAGAAGAGGCTCTTTGCCAAATGATTTGCTGGCAGCAACATAGTTTATCTTACTGTGCTTATTGTTAACATGAAAAAAGACTTTATAGTCTTATTGTTCGCCAGTTGTATTGCAATAAAGTCGTTATTCATTCATTCATTCACTCATACCTGTGCCACTGCGCCAAACATTTGTTCGAAGAAGGTTAATATATAATATAGCCCTGAGTCCTAGAAACCTACCCTGCCTGAAGCCTGAATCCCCATTAAATTTCTATGCAAGGTTGCATAACTGAAAAATTACATAAGATCAAAATAAACATGATACGAGGTAGTAAGGTATGTCTTCTTCTTGAGTTGCAATCTAAGGATTGGTTTGCAGCGAATGTTTTATTTTTCTCCTCCACTCTTGTCTGTTTTGTGCGGTCCTTTTCAGTTCTTTGTAGGTGGCGCACCCTAGGTCCTTCATGACATCTTCTAGGGACTCCTTCCTCTGCCGTCCTCTTGAGTTGGTGCCTTCAACCATACCCTCAATTATGTTCTTGAGGAACCCTTCGTGTCTCAGAATATGCCCCATCCATTTGCCTCTTCTTGTTGAAATGGTGGCCATAATAGCTCTTTTTTCGTTTATTCTATGGAGCACTTCTTCGTTGGTTATGTGGTCTCTCCATGGGATTTTCATGATTCTTCTGTAGCACCACAACTCAAAGGCTTCCAGCTTTTTTTTTTGTCATGTTCGTAAATGCACCATGTCTCTCTTCCGTACAAGAGCACACTCCACACTAGAGTTTTGAGAAGCCTTTTCCTGACTTCCAAGTCAATGTTGTTAGTTGCGAATATCTTTGACTTCATGTTAATAGCTAGTCTGGCTAAGTGTATTCGACTGGATATTTCCTAGGATGACTTTCCTTCTTGTGTTATTTTGCTGCCTAGGTATGGAAAGCATTTTACGCTATTTATTGCAGCACCATCGATAGTTACGTTTGCTTGAGCCCCCGCCTTGGTGATCACCATAATTTTGGTTTTGCTTACGTTTAACTTCATGTTATAGGTACTTAGTACGGCCTTCATTGTATTCAGCGCTTCGGTGAGTTCTTCTTCACTATCGGCAGTTAATGCTATATCGTCAGCAAAACGGATCATATCAATTTTTTCTCCTTGTATCCTTATACCTCTGATATCTTGGAGTGCCTCCCTCATTTCATCTGGAGCAAACTGTATTTAGCAGTTTAACAGTATTGGAGACAATGAGCAGCCTTGCCTTACTCCTGCCTTTATTCTAGCTTGGTATTCTGCATTTCCGCATCATATTATGTAATCCATCCCAAATTTTGCATTCATCATAAGCCTATTTTTAAACAGGCATTTGATCCAAAAGACAAGAAGACAATTTTGTCGCATATTAATTTGACTTTTAAATTAAATTTTTATTTTTCAGTCAAATGATGATCGGTACAAAAACAAGACAGATTTCACAGTTGTACACCAGCCATTTACAGAGCAAGGTGACATTCCTCGGTATGAAAATGGTACAACTAATACAGAATATCTCACCGTTGAGTGTCTGCATTTGAGTCAAAAAGGCAATGCTGGGAGTAAGTAGCCTATTAATTGCAACTAAAACACTTAAACAGGCCAAGTTCCCAGCGATCTTAAGTCTTTCAATAAGTTTAGCCACTTAAAGTTGTCAGATATAAACTTTCTAGTTCTAGCTCAGGCTGTTATATGCGGTATTAACATATTTTGAAGCGTTTTGTTGCAATTAACAACATCTGTAAGGCATACAAGGCCGAACCCAGATTTTTTTTTTTTTTTGGGGGGGGAGGGGGTTGAAATGTGGCTTTCACGAAATGTCTGTCTGTCGCTCAGTCAATGTGTTCGTCGATTTGTGGGCAAACGGTAGGTTCATAAAAATCGTATATCACAGAATTAATGTCTTTATTTGGAGCTAACTCAATTTTTAGGGGTTTACCCTTCAAAAACTCAAAAAAACTACTAAAAAATGTTGTATATTATATTGTAGAGTTATTATCAATGTTAGCAAACCCTAGGCAATTACCTTACCCCTCGATAGTTTGGTTCTTGAACACAAAAAAAAAATGCTCACTTTTTATGAAAAATGACTAAACAATAATGTTTCTGTGGAACCTTTCTATCGGTGCTTTCTGACTTCACGTATCTTTTAGGTGTTAAATAGAGTAACAAAACCAAACAGCCAAGTTTAGTTTTGAACAAAAAACATTTTTGAAGAAATTGTGGGTAATTCATTGCGTACGCTGCGATTATAACTGTGCTGTACCTAATATATTGGTCTGCCAATTATAGACTATGCAATCGTCCGATCGATGAATTCAGTGCTTTGAGGGAACGTCGAGGCAACTGAAACTTAACCCTAAGACAATTATTTCTCATGGAACTAGAGATATTATCTATCTCGGTACATATACTAATTGATAAATAGGAGAGCATGTACGGGTTCACTCATACCTGTTCTTTTGTTCGATATGAAGCGAGGGGGGGGGGGGGGTGGAGTAACTGCACTAGTTGCCGCACGCGTTGATTTTTTAATTTATAGGCTAATTTCGAGCTTCTATCGTTCACTTCACAAGGGTACCATGTATATGGTATAAAATTATTGGCAGATACAGTAGACCCATGTACAGTATCTGCAGCTATGTATATAGGATATATATATGTAATAAATCAGTACGACGTTATACGATTCAATCTATAAAAGATATATTAAATTGTTACATTATCACAATTACAATACATTACAGACAAATAAAAGATAAAAGAAGAAAGATGTTTTACATACCTATAAAAGAATTGAATAACAGTCATTTTCAACCATAGCCTGCCAATCGAAATAAGCTGACTGGCATCCCTATGCTTATACATAGGATGCAGTATTTCAGGGCTTTGTGATTTTTTTCATGAAATCACAGGATCGAAGTTACAAAATATTTGCGTCCCACTTTCGGATTTTGGCCACTCGGTAGCGCTTGGGTGTTTCCCGCACAAATTTAAAAATTGAAATGTAGTAGTCAATATCAATTTAATGTGTCGTTTCATATTTAATACATCCATAATGACCCAAATTTAATGAAATAAACTAGTTTTTTGTATCATTCGCACACCTAGGCCTATCTACAGTACAATGGTCAATGAATATTTTAAAAAAATGCTCGTGGTATCCTACGCAGTATGTATTAATGTATGGAAGTATCACATACAATACTTCAAATTATGTTCCAACATGAGTTTAGAAAGAGTACTGTAGGCCTACTTTACGTTACGGCAAGCATTCATTAGGGCCTTTTCGTACAGGTCACTGGGGGTTTAACATATTAAACCAAACCCCTGTATGAGGAAAGTGGCAAAAAACTACTTTGCGTCGTGTTCATTAAGCATAACACACCACACTACCACAGTAGACCATGTATCGGACATTTTCACAACCTCAGCCTTTACCCCTATTTATTCTGACGGGTAGTTCCTCACTAACGCAATACGGCGACACCTACCATGTTCCCTTACTTTTGACTCCGTAAGCCATGGGTGGCAAGTGAAAACTCAAGGTGAGTTCCATGGAAAAGGCTTCTAAAATACAGCATAATGCAATAACATAAATGTAATAACAAATATACAGTAATTTACAGTGAAGAGAAAGGAACACAACTATTATTTTTGACTTTTTCCTTCTGGTAGGTTGTCTTGCTTTGACTTAAAGTTTCCACTCAAATTTCCTTGCTTCAACATTTTCTCTGGCGGGACGAGATGCCTCCTCTGCTCCTGTTCCCCGAAATATGTTGCCCTAAAAATGTCAATAATATTAACCTACCGATACATACCAATTAAAATAAGACAGCATATTTTGTTTTAGTTAATGTATGCTATGCAGTGGACCCATAGAGGGAAGTCACTGTCTCAAATTATTACTTCGCAAGCCCCATGCATACAAAGGCTTAAAAATGCTTCTCGTAGGTTGTACAGTAACTTGTTGCACTCGGTGTGTTTGGGGAGTGTGCTAAGTGACTTAGTTTGGCTACAAGACGGCAACACATGCAACACTTTATGAAGAATTAAAGCTATTGTGGGTTTAATATAAATTACTCACTTACCTTTTAGAAGTATTATAGTAGGCCTACTGTACTTTACATAATGTGTAGCATAGTGTGAAGTTTTCAATCCAACAACCGAACTTATTTTATTAGTAAAGTAGGTATTGCTGTAGAGATTGAATCAATAAATAATTTTTATCATTTTTGTTTATCAAAAACCCACTCATTTCTGCTGCGTTGTTTTTGTTTCGAAAATGAATGTTGACTTCAAAACAGGCAGCCAATAGTAGGCCAAGTTTTATAGAACGTTCGAATACACTCACAATTGTTTCTTAATAAATTAATTTGATTGGTTAAAACTGGGACGCAAATATTTTGTGACTCGGCTCATGTGATTTTCCTAGTTGGAATCACAGACGGCCCTATACCGACTAGCATTCTATAGTAAATATTTATTCTATGTTTTCAACACCTCTTTAGGCATAACACCATTTTGTAAATCATAATAATAATAATAATGGAATAAACTAAGCATAATGAATAATTATAAATAAGATAATAATTTATAATTTACATATATATATATGAAAAATATGTTCGCATTATAGGCCTACATAGGTTTTTTGGGTAGTGATTTTTCAATAGTTCGACATGAACTACACAGGTTCTCGATTGCTTGCTATGCTAACAGCTAAATAATACAACACGTCTTGACTTATAAGGTACCTACAGTATGTACCTACCTACTAAATTTATTTCTTTAAACAAAGCCCTGAGTACTACATGAACGTATATTATCTGTTTTAGTGGCAAATAGTATGTGGAACAGTCTTCTGGAGCCTGTAGGCAAGAAATCAAAGTCTTGGACGAATCTTTGGGAGAAATTCCTATGCCCAAGCCAACAGCATCCCTATTTGTACACATGGGCCAACAGCAACAATGGGGCTAAGAGACGAAAACAGCGTCGAGGATGACATAGAAGCAGCATTCAACCGGATTAGAATGAAACAAATGATTTCTTGTGGTGATCCCAATGCGCGTTTTTGGATTTGTGGCACCGGTTTTAGAAAAAAATTGTTTTTTTGTTTATAAATACATGCATTATTAATATTATTATTATTATTATTATTATTATAAATTATCGCCCTGGTTGAATCCATAGTAAGCTACGGTATAGCAGTATACTTCAAAGATAGAAATACATACACCTACAAACTAGAAATGATACAAAAGCGTATAATAAAAAACATGTTATCAAATAAAATCAACAAGAAATACAATCAATACGACGAAAAATTCAAACATGCTAACATTCTGCCAATAACGAAACTATTCAAGTATAAATTAATAAGAGATAACTATTTTAAAAAAGAATACCAAATAGATGATACAGGGAAGTACAATACAAGAAACCCAAAAAAGCTTAAGTTTGAGATAACATATAACCAATACGGAGAGAGATTAAACAAAGTACTTATATCAAAGATATTTAATGAACTTCCTCCATGGAGGAAGGAGGAGCACAAATGAAAAAATTTAAACAGAGGGGTGAGTTAAAAGCGGGTATAAAAAGATGGCTGGTCAATGGGAGTTAATAATAATAATAAAAATTGACATTAAAATAACAAGTAAAAAATAAAACAAAAATAAAAATAAAATAAAATAAACATTATAAATAAATGTAACTGCAAAGGCTTTCACGGCCGGAGTCAAATGAAGAACCAGTAGAATCCGGGCTGATGGGCCGTGGTCGAATTGAAAGTGAACTTCCAAACGTTTCGTCAACATCTGCGGTCGACATCTTCAGTGGCGCTGCGTAGAGACTTCGAAGGTTGTACCTCGGTGGCTCCGTAGCGAGTGACTGGGTAGGGGGCTGCGCACTGACCTTTATACCTGGACGTTGTTGTTGTTGTTGTGTTGAGAGCGAGGATCACAGCATGCCCCTCTGGGGAATTTCCATTACCTTGTTTTTCCCAATTGGCTGACGTCATCCTTTTCTTTGTTGTTTTGTTCAGCGCCGGATACCAGAGTTTGTTCACCTTTAAGCCTTCTTCCTTTCTGTTGAAATTGTGTTGGTGCTTCAATAGCTTCTCTGTGTAGTCTGGGGAAATATTGAGTAGCCCGTGACAAGACTACATATTAATTCAGCGATTTTGCTAAAAGAGGCGATATCGCTTTTCGGAGTCAATATACGATAGGACAACGAAACTCAGGAATTGCATCTATGGTTGCCAACCGCTACTATATTACAAATTTGAAAATCGGCGTTTGAAATTGTTTTTAATAAAAATGACGAATAGCCTACTATATTTTTCTCTGATGTACTAGGCCTGTATAGTTTGCCCCCAAATGCCTGTTATAATTCTGTTATTAACGAAATAGCCTATCTTTGCAACTGTAGCCTAGCTAGCAAACTTTTACTGATTATTTCGTTTTGTTAACGGATGTAGGCCACACTCGGGCATTTGCCCAGTGGCGTGATTTTTATAAATTGTTATTATATTGTATATTGTCTCATTGTATCGTACTAAAATATATTCATTCATTCAATATATTCATTCATTCAATATATTCATTCATTCATTCAACTATACATTCCACAAAATAATATACATGCATACCTTACATAGGCTACAAAGCCAGCAAGATAATATGCCGGAAAATGATTAATTAAAATATTGTAATTTTATTGTAGCCTACAATACCAGATGTGGCACCGCGTATATATAGTATATAGGCTTCAAATATTATACAAAAAATTTAAAATAGAAGCGTTTCTGGTGAATTAGGTAGGCGACGTGAGGGAAATTTAGACCACAAACTGTGAGGATCTGCGACAATAAAGCCCAGGTACACGTAGACTATAGGCGCTAAAATAAATTTCTTTGTTTTGAAGAAGAGCTCTTGGACGTCAAAGACATTGTTATAGGAACAGCGTTTATCAACGAAAGTCGTACCTGTAGAACAGCACAAAATTGTTTTAGGATTCATATGGTACGATATGATGCATACAGTATAGTGAGTGCAGGCAATAAGGTGGCTATTCCATCTGTCAATTTTACTTCACATTTGATTTGATATGTTTGTTTTACTATATGACATTCTCCATTTTAATTTCCTCATGTTGAAATTGACCATCCAATGATCATAGAGTAAAATCACGCGTTGCAAACAATAACAAACAAAAATTAAACAATGTCGTCGTCTAGAGATGATAAATAATTTATATTAATTTCTTGATAACGAACGAATTATTTCGTAGTTTAAATTATAAAATTTCTTATAGGCCTAGATTATGAAATTAGAAGAAAGACGGCGGGCAAATCTTACAAATTTGTAAAAAATTGAAAACAAAAATGATCAATTGTTGAAAATAAGTGGAAAAGGGTGTAAAAAGAAGTAATGCAACATTGATGATTTTCCGTCAATGACAAAGTCATATTTGAAGTAAAATTGACAGATGGAATAGCCGCCTTAATGCCGTTTAGTTTATTTGATTACTCATGGCGAGAGTTTCTGGATTCAATTGTAGGTTAAATTGAACTGAATGGAAAAAACATTGAAATCTTACAATTTCACCAAAAGAAAGATTTCGCAACTAAGTACACCGATGCACATTTCCCAAGCATTTTACACTCCGTGCCAAAGAGTCGAGACCATGCTGCTGCGAACGCTGTTATTTTCTTGCATATTTACTGTTTGTGCAATGTAATAAGCTCATGGGTTGCATCACAATGGTGCTTTTTATGACTCAATGGATGATCCAATAATTATATTATTTACCACTTTACTTCAGTAAACTTACGGGGCATTGTTTGTAAGATGCGCTGTGCGATCCAAAGCAGTGGCAGCATATAGGTTCGGACCTGGATGTCGGACATACATTGACGGAATGCTGACCTCCACAGCGGACGCATCGCTCTTGATACCTGCAGTTTTCCGCTGTATGCCACCAGCCCTTTAAAAAAGGTTGAGGTTCTATGACCAAAAGATCTCATGCGGATTACAGAAATTACACGGTATGTAGAAAGTACTTCGGTGCCGAAATCTGCGGTAGGGCCTTAGATTGCGAATGGTGACATTTATGTGTTCTCAATTGTTGCATATGGTATGGAAAGATGGACACAAGCTATGGAGAACAGAATCAGTGCATCTGAAATGTGGGTATATATACAGACGAATGCCGCGAATTCTGGAGATCGTGTCTCTACTGTTGAGGTCCTGAGGCGAATGGATACAGTAATCGGTTGGTGACGGTTAACTGAAACTAGCATATTTGTGGTTAGGGAAGATAGATGGGCAGAGGGCTACCGACAGAAGAAGAACATCCTGGTTGAAGAACCTGAGGCAGTGGTTTGGCAAGAGCACGACTTCCCTTTTCAGAGCAGTAGTCTCCAAGGCCCAAATTGTCAAGATGATCGCCATTCTTCGATAGAAGAGGCATTTAAAGAAGAAGAATAGTCTGGTATAAGCTATAATGAGGGCCACCAATTTGATAGACGGCTAGCAAGTCTCAGTATTTTACTCCTGTACGATGTTCATAGTCGGTTAGACTCGAATGCCGCTTAAAGTAGAAGACCGGCTTCGTTGCGAAGGTGGTAGCGTACATGTACGTACTTGTGCAAGTCTCTACCTACACACCATGCGATCGGAGACGTTTCGTAACACGGTATCCTAACCCACAGAGGCGACTGAAGAGGTCAATCGTCAGATACATTAATTAAATTTTTTGTATACGGTTAGCTTTAAAAAACTAGCCTAGCTAATTGTACCTGAATCTTTAATGTTTTTAGGTAGAGCTAGAGGTCAATTAATTCTTGAACGGCAACACCTCGCACATCAAGGGCGGATCCAACCGAAAATTTGGGGGGGGGGGGGTCACAAGTTTTTTGTAGGTTTAAAAGGTAATTTTTTTTTTGGTTGTTAAATTTGAGTTTTATTCAATTTTTTTACTAGGTATCTTATGAATTTACTATGAATTTACTCATTTAGGGGGTCATAACCCCCCTGACCCCCCCCCCCCGTGGATCCGCCATTGTCCCCCATTCATTAATCTGGTCTTCTACTTATCCTCCAGTATATATTATAATAAGGAGAGTACAGGCCTATAGACCTACATTTAAGTCGCCCTCCGAACTATTCTGCATAACCACGGATGCATCAATGTAGACGCAGTACAATGGACAATTGTCATTTGTTATATCAATCAATCAATCAATCAATCTTTGTCCGTGACCCACCAAAAAAAGTTTTTAGATAGAAGGTTCAGTAGCAACAGTTGTAGTTATAATAAATAATATTGGCACCTACCGTATGGCGCCCATTCCATTGACCGATTGACCGGCTAGGGCTATTTCCAAAAACAGTGACGTGGTAGCAGACATTCAAGACTTAGGTGGCGTTTCCACCGATCTCGCATTGCAGAATGCAAATGACATTGACGGAAATTAGAATTTTTCTTTTTATAGAAATCTATTAAAATGTTTGTACTTAACATATCCCATGACGCCATTTTTTAATTTTAGTTTGTTTGTTTGTGCTTTTACTGTATGATCATTGATCAATTTTAACTATGCCATAGAGGAAAATAAACATTTCCGTCAATTCTGCAATGCGAGGTCGGTGGAAACGACACCTAAGTCTTGAATGTCTGCTACCACGTCACCGTTTTTGGAAATAGCCCTAGCCGGTCAATGGAATGGGCACCTATACATAATTGATATCTTGTATCAAAGGTACTACCAACCTGACAATTATAGCATTGTAGTAAAAAATTTGAGTCATCTCTTTCAATGGCTGCATTTCTGTTTGGATTTTTGTCAATTGCTGGCACAGCTTGAAATGTACAACTTCCAAAAAAATCCAAGCCATTATTTAAAAGCCTTTCATAGTGGCCTTCTTCATATACCTCAACGCGCCATTGGTTTTTCAAAAATTTCACATCTGCCGGTTTAATATCTTGCCGCTTCAATGCAGATTTCAAATCTTCTTTAGACACACTAGATGGTGCATCTTGCAGTACTAGCGTTTTCGCAAAATTAGACGATTTTTGTGGCAAAAGAGCCAAACTCTCAATGCCGATTTCTTTAAGAAATTCACAATGTTTTACTTTCAATGCATCTCTTCTGCTTGGAAAATTGATAATTAGTCCTTGTTCTGTGTTGGTGAAGGTGCAGGAAGTGCACAGTAATTTTTTTGATTCCAAAAAGGCTTTTATTTCATCTTTCTTTGAGACAGACAGCTTTTTATTAATACCAACAACTTTTAAATATAGAGCAGTGCTACAGTTATTCTGGTCACTTGTCCCTATTCCCTTCTTCATTACTGATTATAATTCGATATGGGGCTAAAATTTGGATGAGTCAAATAAATATTTAATACAGTGTTTAAATCTAGTAAGATGTTTACTATTTACGTAAACTGAATCAAATTTATTCTTAGTGATAAGTGAAAAGTATAAGTAGTTCTAGTCAATATTCCTAGAAGCACTCCCCCGACGCCTAGGCGATCCATTATTTTAAGGCTGCCATGTTTGATTAAGGTAGCTCCTATGCACCATCGTAGGAGGAAAAAAAGGAAAGTGAAGGTCGAAGGAAGCCGTTGTGTTTTTTCGTTTTCTATATTGCAAAGCATGACGTTGTTGGGAGTCACCCTTGTATGGGCAATGTAACTGCAAAGGCATTCACGGCCGGAGTCGAATGATGAACCAGTAGAATCCGGGCTGATGGGCCGTGGTCGAAATGAAAGTGAACTTCCAAACGTTTCGTCAACATCTGCGGTCGACATCAGCTCGCTACGGAGCCACTGAGGTACAACCTTCGAAGTCTCCCTAGCGGAGTTAGGGCCTTCGGGCCCTTCCTTACACTCAACAAGAGGGTCTGCCCCCCCCCTCCTTGAAATATTTTCAGCGCACACTAGGCTAGATAAGTTAGAATGGAATTTTAAATATATTGAGGTTACTTCACCTCCGGCGACGTCAGCTGGACCCCCTCCCCCGAAGAAAGTTTCTTGCTTCGGTCTTGAATTGACCCAAACACGGCCCAAACTGCTCGCAGCAGCTAGAGAGGGCCGTCAGCAAGGAGGACCAGCCTTGAAAGCTTGAAAGCAGTCAGTAAAGGGTTTTTAGGATTCAGAAGGGTGCGCATGGTGCATGCGCTTCTTCACTCTTCTTTTGAGTTAAAAAATATTCATGAGGAATGCTTAAAAACCGACAACTGTCTTATGAAGATTTTCAGCTTTTTAAGATTTTCAGATTAACAACTTGGGGAGAAGGGCTAATTTCTCTCTGGCCTAGGCAAGAGCCTATTTGTATGTGCTTGCGCTGGCGGTGAAAATCTTGAATGCACCCCTGAAAGCAGTGCATTGTGGTATTACGGTCCTCCTCGCAGCATCTCTTATCAATGCAATATGCATGATACATACCCCTGAAGCGCTCCCTCCACGGGCGTGGGAACAGTGTTGCAGCAGTAGTAGAATGGCTATCTATTGTAGCCACCAGTTCTACTCGTTTAGTAGTCAGTACCTGGTTTATATTTCAGTTGACTGTCAGTTGCACTTTCACCGTCCGTTTGAGAGGACAGCGACTCCGTGTCTAGTGAGCCGTGGTTTCCATCGTGAAATGGATTATTTATCATAAATATTGATTGGTGAGTTTCTTTTTTGGTCCAGTTCTCAGTATAGGCTATTTAGATCGAGTGGCTCCCACCATCACAGGTAAAGCTGCGGCAAGTGGAATTCGAAGTAAACGGATATGTTTTTTCCTATTCCAATGCCTCGCGCGACTTCCTTTGGATTCCACTTTCCGTAACGATGATGAGAACCACCCCTTAATAGACTAAATGCTAGAAATATATCCCGTATGTCAGTAGCCACCCATATTTCTGACTTAAATTAAGGTTGAATGAAGCCTGTCCAAACTCCGAAACCGTGAAATGAAGTGTAATATACTGTATACTGTAATATACCGTATACTGAACTATACTGTACCAAGAAAATCCTCATAATACGGTGTATTTAAAATTAATAATACCGCCAATGTGACCGTCATGTGCATGGTTATGTGGGCACAAAATCGGAAACAATATAATTCGTAATCGTAAAAAGTCAATAAATAAACAAAATTTCATTTGCGCTATAGTCCTATTTTATGTTTATTAATTTACTTTTTAATTTTAAAACTCCAGTTGAAAATAACTGGGTTTTCATACTTTACGACAGCTAAGTAACAAAGTAATAAGTAAGGTACCCCTATTATTGTGAGGGCGGGGGGGGGGGGGGGGGGTTCAGATGGAATCCCTGTAGGAGTAATAGTCATTTGAGTTGATCTCGGTTCTATATCAAGAAAAAGTCCAACTAGGACTCCTCTGACAGAGTATCCACTTTCTTGATAACTGTGCTATTTGGGGAAGTTGTAGTCCACCCGGCAGCCACGTTTTTCCCCTGCCAGTGAAGAAAAGCTACCCATTGGGGGGGGGGGGGGGGTGAATTCAAATTTCCAGTTGTCAGGACGTATAGGACAGTTGTGCGGACTCCAACTTTCCCCTGATATTAAGGTTGTTGGTTCGAGTCCCACACTGCTGCATTTTCTGGCCATGTTTCAGAGGGCATGTAAGCAGGCGGTACCGGGTATTCCTAGTTGAGAGTAAGTGTATCCTAAGTTATTGATAGGCTATCGCTATATCATATAAGACAAAGAGTATTTTTAAAACAAAAATAATGAATCATGTATAGTGCTATTGTAGATTCAAATTGGCCAATGCGGAAATGTGGTTTGACAATAATAACATTTAGGCTACATAACAAAGCTATCATTGAAAAATGTAAACTTACACAGTAGGTAGGTACTTCTAGATATGATGATTAGCCTAAGTTAAGGATTTTATTTGGAAAATATTTCACAACATGCAGGTATACAGGAATTAGGGGTTTCACAACTACATTTGCAATAGAATATATTGGGAGTAACATAGTAGGCTAATATTTCTCAGGTTGGAGAGAAAGCGTCATAAGGTAATGAACCGAGTCCTCCAGAATAATCAAAATGAACTCAATCGGGTACTATGTGACTGAGAATCAAAAGCCTCTGTTACATATGCGAATTCCCGCAAAACAAAAGTCCTTGTAAGTGTATTCTTATACGGTTACGTGGATGGACTACATAGCTGAAACTAATGAAACCTAGTGTTTCGTGTTTTTAAATTCTTGATCAGACAGTATATAGAAATTTCAACCGTTCTTTGTTACATGATGTAACACTATTGTAAAGGCCATATATAAGCTATATGTAATAACTACCATGCTGAACGTTAGTACAAGACTGTCTAGTTCTAATTCAAGTGTTCGTAGTAAATTTACATTTTTCACCGGAACCAAAAAAGTCCGATAAAATACATTAAGCACATTTCATAGGAGCCGAAATCAGTAGTCTTTTTTATTTGAATTTTTCATCTGACCGTGTTTGCGTATCTTTGGGGCTGCAGAAGGAGGAGGAACTAATTGATTTCGTCCAATTGACGTGGCCATTCTTTTTTTAAATAATTTATGTGCACAGTGAGTCACATGAAAGCTAATAAGGCATGGAACGTTGGCAACTTTTAATTCACTACTTGTTGGTAGCAGCTGTGTACAGTAGTTACCGTACGTTCATGAGTAAGCGCAGTGGACTATACTAGAAATACAGTGTATGAAAACTAATAGTAGCATATCGCATATTATATTATTATTATTATTATTGTGAGTATATAAATGGACAACTACACATTAATAACCATGTCTTAGTCCTTTTTGTTGACTACTCAATGGCTTTTGAAGTTTTAAGCAAAGAAGTGATACTAGCGCAATTGAAAAGCTTGGGAATAGAGGATATCGAGATGGAATGGTTTGAAAACTATCTGACGGGGCGGGGCGTCAAGTTGTCGTGAAAGTGTGACTCAACAAGTAACCCCGGAGACTGGGCAACAGGCGTACCACAAGGTAGTAAAATTGGCCCAATTCTCTACTTAGTAGCTACTAATAAAGTACTGCAAACATTGAGAAAAGGCAAGGGGTTTATGTTCCCCGATGATACGGCTATAGTAGTGGCGTGTAAGGAAATTGACAAAGTTAATAGTATTCTCCAAAAAATAATTAAAGATATTCAAAAGATATCACATGATATTGGGCTCACCATAAATTGTGCAAAGACCAAAATAGTACCGTACATATAAGAAACAGGGGGAAGTAAGTTCACTTTTCATAAACACCAGTGCTTACACAATGATGAAAGCGCAGTAAGATGCGAATGCAGCGATTACGTAGATGTATAGTAGAGGAGCATAAATATCTTGGTATTTGGATAGATGGGAATTGCAACTGGCAAACACAAATTGACTCAAAATGTAAAAAGCTAAGATCGGCAAGTGGAGCACTACATACGTTGAAATATGGAGTTCCTTTGAAAGCTACAAAGATGGTGTACCATGCACTAGTGGAATCAGTTATCAGTTATGGGATCACATCATGGGGACGTGATAATAACACTTACATACAAAAAATACAAAAAATACAAGATAGAATTGTAACTAATATGTTTTCGGAAAAATTTAACAAAAAATACAATGATACATTTTCGAAATATCAACATGCTGAATTTGTTAACGTGCAATAAAATCTTTAAATTTAAAATTATAAAACAAAATTATTTCAATGATAAATATAAAGCAGCGGAAAAAACTAGATATACGAGGCAACAACAAAGGTTACAGATACCAATTACATGCAATAAATATGAGGACAGGGAAAATAATGTGATAATAACAAAATTGTTCAACGAAATCCCCCAATCTTTAAAAAATGAAGAAAAAATTGGGAAAGCAAAAAAAAAATGGTTGCTAGAGACTCAATAGGCAAGACCTATTGAACCCACAATACCCATAAAAAGTTGCAGCATTTAGTGAAGAAGACGCCACCCCCGACAAGCGGAAGCTTTGGGGTGGTCGTGAATTGTAATTAGTCAATAAAAAATATAAAAAATTATTATTATTAAATTAGTATAGTAAATTTACGACTATTGCCAGTCATTTGTATGGTTCGAGCATACTGTACAAACTCTTACATGAAAACCGGTATAGGAAAATGGTTCCCGCCAATGATATTTTTTGAATTGCTGCCATGTTTTCTTTAAATTACGACAGGTTTTGTCGTTGTTTACATGTAACCAAACCTTGATTTTTCGAAGAAGACGTGGCAGGGGGCACCAGTAGTTAAAAAAATTTCCTTGACGGGAACGAGTGTCCCTTCTCTCCTGTATATAACAAATGGGGAAAACCATAGATCACTACGTCTGCTGGTAAACTTCTTCACCACACGACATTTGTAGTCTATTTGTGGTGGGTATTTGGTGGTGATGCGGGAAGAAATCTCACAAATTAGGCTATATAATGGTCGGATGAGAGCGGACTGAGACTGAGTCAGTAGTCCATGAAGTTGTAAATCGTCCTCAGTCCTCACCTTGGGAATTTCCCAGCTCTCTTTGTAGAATCGTGGAAATTGCACAAGAAATAAACATTGGGAGGTCGAATATACTTACTTTTTATATGGTAGTATGGCATATTTCAAGAGAAGATTAGCTTGTTGTAAAGATAAAATTAAACAAAATAATTTTAAACCATTCAGTAGAATTTTCCACTGCATACAGGGCGTGGAAAGTCTGTCGATTAGCAGAGTCGGACAATCAAAGAATGGCATAATTCAGGACAAGATTCACTCTGAAGGATTACAAGTACGATAGTCAAAAGAATTTTAAAACATTCAGTAGAATCTTCCACTGTTCGAGTATACTGAGCATGGAAAGTCTGGCCAAGTTTTCACTGAAGGGTGCTCTAACCACTTCAAGGAATACTTGGGTAGAATCTTGACTATACCGAATGTATAGTCAACGCTATAAAAAGACATGCCTATGCAGGTATTTTGAACCTATTGGAAAATCGGATGCAAAGTAAGTATGCCAGGAAGACGGCTTCATAGCGTCGCTAGGGCGAAGAAGTAGAAGGTCGTACTTAGACGAGAACCCTTCAATGCTGAGATAGTGAATAATTTATAAGTTTATGGACGTATAGTGGATAGACCAGCATCAAAACTTATCCAGCCCTTAAGTGTTATTGTCAGATAAGCTCCCCTTAGTGGCTGGATAAAATTAGTTGGTCGGAAACGGCCTAAGCAATATTGGGCTATATTTTCCGGTTTCTTTCAAATTGTTTCACCTACTGAGACTGCTCGTTAAGGAGGTCTTATTTCTATAGCATATACTACTAGTGAAAAATAGGCTAATAGACAGTTGAAAGCTAGATAAGGTAGCTGGGTTAACAACAATAATATAAAAAATATGATTTTTGCATGAAATTTTTTTAAAATGTTAAAAAAGTAAATAAATCTAGGAGCTTTTAACGCTAGATTACAAGAGCCAAAATTCCAGTAGACACTGGTGGCAAGAAAATGACGTCACAATTTTCCCCATACGAAATAGTTTTTAATGAAAAATAGGTACTAATTTAAGGGGTATAAAATAAATCTACTAATAGTAACTTATGCATTAAAATAGGTTTTCAAGTAGCTTATTCTGTAAAAAAAAAAAAAAAAAAAAAAAAAATACAGCTGCAGCCTATAGTTCTAAAATGCCTGTGGATATTGCAAGATTTGACTAGTACAATTTAAATTATATACAGGCTCTGAATAGTCGGTCAACATAAACAATCATGTTGTTTAATTAAAGGGCCATGATGTTACATAGCTTTCAATGCCCTTACCTTGGGCTGATAACATAGTTTTGGATTAATAAAAATGATTAGTTTTCTGTCCTTGTGAGAGTTTCCTTGGTCACTTCGGGGAACTTGGAGAACATCATGAGTAGAGGAAGAAGAACGCAATGATCCACAGTAAAACACTTTAATAGTGACCGGATTCGGATAAAGTCAGTCTGATGATAGATTTTATCCGAAACCGGTCACTATTATTAAAGTTTTTTACTGTGGATCATTGCGTTCTTCTCCTCTACTCATGATAGTTTTCTGTATATTTACAACCTAGCCTAGGCTACGTTGTTTATTTTCAGTACAATTCTTTCAAAATTATTAACTACGGTACCGTAATCGGTAAATTTTTAGTATAGGTACCTGTTAGCCTTTCGCCTTTATTGTCCATTGATTGACATCTAAAAATCTATATAAAGCGGAAATGGCATGTTGTACAATCCATTGTGGAGAATGGCCATGTCTATTCAAAGCCCTATAATGGTTGAGGAAATGTAAACTAGGTCTATAAAATAATTATTTGTCACATTGCTGCATGTGACATAGCTAGCCTATTTAACTCTGCAGGTGGTATAGCCTATATAGAAATGAAACAGCTGTACAAAATACGCTATGTAGCCTGGGTACAATAGATTATTCGTGAATGCAATGCTACCAGGTATATGACTATTACTGCCTGAAAGACCTTGACAATGGCTTCCACTTAAAGTTATTAATAGGCAAAGCGTTTTTTTATATTGGGCAAAATAATTGAGGTTATAGTGCAGGAGCAGGAACTTTATATTGTATGAAAAGCATAGGCCTACCCACATGTATTAGAATTATTATTCGTTTAATTAATCCTTCTCAATTTACAGCAATGCAGCAGAACAGGGGCTCCTAAACTTTTTTGTCCGTGGACCACTAGATTATTTTATGATTTTCCGTGGACCACCATAGCTGCGACAGGAAAATCGTCAAATTATGAGGATTTGTACCTACAATTACATGCTCATATTTTATTAAATGTTTAGGGTTGATTTCGGTTGGATTTCAAGTTTAGTGCCAAGACTTACTGTATTTTACTTTAAATTTCAAATATCTCAGCTGATTTATTTTCTTATTTCTTACTTCAGTCCTTGGACCACCTGATTATTATTTTATTATTATATTGATCCAATTTCGATACAGATTGCACACTACAATAAAATAATATAGCCTACCGCAAGGCTTCAGTCAGCCCGTGTGCGGTTTCGCTTTTGGATGTACAGTACACATGCTGTAATTCAATCTCAATACAAATACAGTACAGTTTAATAATTATTGGTTAGTAGTAGTTAATCAAATCAGGTTAGTTGTATCAGTTTGCTATAATAGGTAAGTTAGTAAGTTAGTAAATAGGTTAATAATTCAGGTTTGTTAGTAATTTCTGTTCGCAGCCATTTGTCTTAATTTCTTTTAAATATTGATAAATGTTTAGCTGTTTTAATCTGAAGGGGAAGTTTGTTGTAAAAATGTAATCCAGCTAGTGAATTCTGTTTGTCTCTGTATTAAGGTAGGTAGTTTTGGGTCTGACTTGTGTTATTTTATAGTGGTTGTGTTTGTATGTATCGTGTGGTATGGGTGTGATTTACTGTTTCCTTCGATTTCTTATTTTTGTATATCTGCAAAACAGATTCTTTCACAAATAATTGTTGAACAGTAAGTGTATTAGATAGTATAAACAAAGTGCTTGTGGGAAGAGTGTTTGGTTTCGTATGTATAATTTTTAGGATTGTCTTATAGTGTTTTTAAATGTTCCTCACCATGCAGTTATTCCATATTGCAGATGTGATTGTACCAGGGCATATTAGATTGTTTTTAACAGTATTGGGTTAGCTATATTTTTGAGTTGTACAAATTTGTAGATAGTCTTTCGAAGTTTTTGTTACGCATGTGCTGTATGTGGCCTTACCATTTCAACTTTTCATCAATTATTAGACCTAGATATTTAGTGGCATTGGTTTGCGTGACATTGTTTACCGCGGCATTCTGGGTGTTTTTTTTATTAGAAAAATTTATAAAATTGGTTTTTGCTAGGTTAAGACTTGAGTAGATTCCTTTAAGCCATTTCTGTACTAAACCGATGTCTGTATTTGCCTTTCGTTGTAGTTCCTGGCTTGACTCAGCTGTACATGTAATTATAGTATCATCTGCAAACGCGGAAATTGAGCCATTTGGTTTTTAGGGTTAAAAAATAGTTTATAAAAAGTGAAAATATTAGGGGTGCTAAAACAGTACCTTGGGGTAGACCAAGGGAGATAATTTTTTCGTCATTGAGTTAATTTGCTATTGTAGTTCGTTGAATTCTATTGGTTAAGTATAATTTTTAATTAATTTCGATGCAACTCCACGTATTCCAAGTTTGTCTAATTTTATTATTAATCTGTCATGCGGAATTGTGTCGAATGCTTTCTGTAAGTCAAGTGCGATACTTAAGCAATGCTGTTGTTTTTCGCGGGCTTCGTAAAGTTTTTGTACCAAGTTGTTGATTACCTCGTTTGTTCCGCGCCGTTTCCTAAATCCGAATTGATTTGGTGACAATAGATTAAATTTTTCAGAGAAAGTTTGGATTTTCATATGTATGATTCTTTCGAAAATTTTACTTATATTAGATAATATAAAGAAATTGGGCGGTAATTATTTATGTCTATACGGTTCCCAGCATTTTTGTATATAGGTATCACAATTGAATTTTTTAGTGTATCTGGAAAAATGCCCGTCTTTAATGTCTTATTTATTATGTGTGTTAAGGGCATACTTATGTGCGCTGCCGACTTTTTTAAGGTATTGTTTGTTATTTTGTCTTCCCTGGTACTATAACTTTTCTTAAAAAAAATTCTGGTTCCGTGGTAGTAGTCAGAAATATTGTATTGTTATTTAATGGTATATCATTTATTATAGTTGGTCTTCAGAATACTAGATTTGATTAATTTTGTTTGCCAAAGTGTGTCCGATTCAATGTAATATAGTCATTAAAAGTATTTGCCATTTTTTCGGTTCTTTTTTTGAGTTTATTACTTGGTTGTTAATAGGTATTGATTCAATTGGTTTCGGCTTGTTTTTCTTGCAGTAGGTGATTTCCAGGTTTTTCTCATATCTTTACCGGCATCAAGTAGTTTATTTTTAAAATAAATTTCTTTGGTACCGGTATTCTTGATTTTTAATTTTATCATTTTGGAAAAGTTCTTTTTATGGGTTATGTGGGTGATATATGGCTGTGGACCACCGGTGGTCCATGGACCACAGTTTGGGAACCCCTGCAGTAAAATATTGTATATATATATCTATATATATCGTTGCTGTTTATATATACTGCGTGATCAAATCGAATTGCAAAATTATACCTAATTATAAAAACTCAATGATGAGTCGCGATAATGATTTTTGCTGTCCTCTGTGAGTCGCTAAAGGTTAGAACGGCTATAGAATGATTCTATCTGTTCGCTACTAGCCTACTACATAGGGTGAAATATCACCCGTCCACGCCTTTTATTTCACTCTTTCTATCTTTATTTTTCACAGAGACTGAGACATGCAGGACAATGTTGTTTGGGCCGTCGCTACTCTTCTACTACTAGTCTTCGCATCAGCCCAACAGCAAGTTGCTCCATTAATAGTCAGCAGGTCGAGAACTCTCTTTTCCGAGCCTTCAAAGTCAATCCCAGGCCCTGAAAAGAACTTCACCGGGATCTTCGTGTCACCAGACTCGAAGCGAATGATCTATTATCATGAACAGACCATTGCTGTTGTCGAATTAGGCCCTCAGCGGGTTTTGCTCAATTGCGAACTCTTGGAAGTCAAGTAAGTTGGAAGGTAGAAAAATGTATAGGCTACTGAGCCTATAGCCTATCTATATGTTCAAAAGTACATCGAAGAAGGCCGTACCTAGGAAAATAGTTTGGTGTGAGTGGTTTGTTAACAAATCGACAAACGGACAGATATTTGGTTTTAAAAAAAAAAAAAAACATTTTTGGTTCTTGGGACATCAAAACGTTCCTTATATTGTCGTATAAATAAAAAAGCAAAGATGACAATTTCAAGGTAGCCTATTATCCAATAGCAGACTGTGGTAATTTTACAGATAATCCTACCTGTGCAGGCCTACATTCTCAAAGCGCTTAAAGCGCTCACACCGTCGTTGGAAAGTAAAATCCGAAGCAATGAGAAAAATCATAGTGGCTTCTTACGGGTTCCGCTTTCAATAGCTTTACCAACAATGGTGTCTATACTATACTGAGAACTGCCTAGAACTAAAGCACCTACATTTAAATCTTAAGAAACAATTATTAATAATCGGACATTCTCACTGTCAGTTTTTTTATTCTTACAAAATCATTTGAGCAGGAAATAACCTATCATGAGGACATAACACGAAAAAATCCCTTTCGGCTCTGGTCGATAAGGTGTAAGGAGATTCCGCAGACCCTGCTTTTCCTCTACGCTACCGGGCGGATTTTGCCTCCAATTTAGGGGGGGGGGGGTTCAGCGGGCAGGTTCAGTGGATTATAACATTAAAAAACATTATTATTTTTAATTCCCACTGTAAACCCATTGTTATCTAGTGTAAGTTCATTTTATTTGGGGGGGGGGGGGTGGTCCGGACCCTCGGACCCCCCTTAAATTCGCCCTTGGCTACCTACGCTATGTATGTAATAAAAAATACTTCATTTTTTCCCCGACCATAACATCAACACACAAAACACTCTTGTGTTCCAAACAATTACGACTATGAACTTTTACTTATTAAATTATTTTTACTTTGACTGGACGTCATCTTGAAATCGTTGATTTGTCGTAAAAGGTGTTGATAACCATTATCGTATCGTAATAATACTGGCTTTCAGTCAGATTATAATTCATTCCTCTGCGACCAATATTAACTGAGTTATGAATTATATAAGGTTTCAATCGGCCGCCATCTTGTAACTAAATAGTGAATCTAGCTGGTTAACGAACTCGATCAAGACATTTGTATGATCAATTTTTGTGCCAAGTTTCATCAAATTCAGATACTATTTACAGAAGTTAGAGTGTTTTCTAAAATATACAGTATGTATATATAAAACACATTTTGAACGGGGGGTAGTTTTAGGCTCAGGGGGTCATGAAATGAAAAGTTGTGAAGAAATTTTCCAGAAGTCGAACATTGGTCGCCATCTCAATAGGTAGATGAATCTCCCTAAAAGAAATTTTTATTTACATTTCGATTTGTTATAGCGTATGAGGCCGTCGCTGGCACTGACAGTTATGGAACGCCTTCCACAGGACGCTCCTACTATCAGTAATTTATTTTTATAATAATTAAGTTCTTTTTGGAATCGTATCTGTACTTGGTCAAGTCATACTTCCACCTGTTACACTGCTCGAATGGTAAGCTTGTCTGTATTATCGCTTGTAGCCGGAGTAGGTTGACATCAAGGACGTATACCAGTTAGCCAATGACCCAAAATTCTTACGGAAACAATATAAATAATGTCCGAAAAACACGTGGTCGTTGGCATTGAACAAGGGACTAATGGGCCACTATTATAATAATATTATAATTTAATAATAATAATTTGTATTTTTCTTCAAGTATAATTACATTTGGAAGGGGAGCCCAAAGGACAATAAGTAGGCCTGAGTTCATAAAAAACTTCCTTCAGGACTTCCTTCATTTAATAAAAAAATCTATTTTTTGTGGCTATTCGGTGGAATATTATTTATGGCAAAATTTTAAAATTGTTTTTTTTTAATATCTGAAGAGGGTGAAGAAATGATCAAAAAAATTTGATTTAAATGAAGATGTTGGTAAGTGAAGATTTTGGGCTATATGGGCTTACGCTCATCGTCGTCAATACCGTCGGAAATGTATTTATTTATTTTATCTTACATGTAAGTATTTGTCAAATTTCTGGTCAATACACAATTATTATCATTATTATTATACTATATAATATGTAGACCTAAACTATGTAGAGGAGCATTTCTTTAATTTACAAAGTCCTGAATGATAGCTCAAAGATCGAATGCGTATAAATACCGGAGAGTCTGCAGCAGCCTAGATTAGAGTAGACTAAAAGACTACCTGTAGTACCTGTACCTACAGTGCAACTTTGACTAAACTCTCACATTGAGAAAATGGTTATGAATGGCGATTGGCAAATGTCCGCCGCCTGGCTTACGGCGACCATGTGCTACTATAGGTAAACATGTCATCATGTCTTCAAACCGACCACTCTCACTTCCAGACACACTTTGCTTTTATTTTTATCTGGTTGATTCATCACGCAATGGTGCGCATTAATATGTATCAACTGAACCAGATGGTGGCTTTGCCATAAGGGGGTGCAAGTGACCCCCCCCCCCAAATGTTAAAATATTACATTGACTCAGACTAATGGGGAAATCGTTAGAACATTGCTTAAAAATGTATATAATTGTCATTTTGCCCTGAAAAATATTGAAATGACAAATGGGGAAATTGGAAGCTAGCAGAAAAGATATGGACCCAGATATGGACCCCCGTACGAAAACGAAGAGTAGCGTGTAAGAAACAACGCCGAAAGCAAGAGTCTCAGAAGACCGCATGCTGAACAATATGTACAAAACAAGCATGACAGAAGGACGACTACAAGGATGTCAGCAAAACCGCTGAAAGGAAACCGATCTCCGCCAGTTGGCAGTACGTATAGGTGGTGAAGCTTCGAACAAAACCGAGATGTCTGGGGGAGTGTAGCGGGGCGGACCAACGGGTTGTAGAGCAGGAAAAAGAAGAAGGGAAGCTGGAGCGTATAGGCAACGGATACCCGGCATTTTGTAAAATGTGTACATTTCTTGGGAAGGAATAAAAATATTCATGGCAACATCATATTGAATATTGGGGGTATAGCCTAGCTTAATATAACCATGAGGCTTCCAGAAATAGGCCTGCCTGACAATATACTATCCTATAAGTATGATTTAGCCTGTAAGACGCTACGGAATCGTCTTTTCATTGTCATTAAGGTTTTTATTTGCCTATATATACAGTGCCGGGTTAGGCCTTGTAGGGGCCGGAATTGTGTGGGGGTCCTTTCTTGGGCAGAAAAGTCTTATATTCTTATACACGAATATTCCACTATCATTAATTATAAAATAGAGCATGCAAATTAGAATAGTATAGAGTAAGGCGATTAATCATTAATGCCACGGCACGTTCCAATTTCCCGCCAAATATTTCGACAAGTTTATTTATTTGCATTAGTTTTTTAATCTATTGCGATTTTGTATTTGGCGGTTTTTTGTGGGGGCCCCTCCTGGCCCCATAGCCAAACCCGGTACTGCTGCTCATATATAGTATAGGCCTATGCCCTATACCACTGACTCTTTTATTCACCCTCGACAGATATGGTGCGGTTGGACAAGTCATAATGTTGAGCTAGATAGTTTATAATGAGGGTTTCTAGAATTCCACCTCTTTCTGCTATCAGTAGGCTACAACATGAAACTCACGAGTCACGATCACGAACAAATAATTTTAACCGGCTTAAGCTTCGATGAGTTACAGACTCGGTCTAGGAACCTTGAAGGCGTCAGGCAGCACTTAATTTTTTTTAGGCTGGCACTGAAGACGGGTATGCCAAAGGCAGCCTAGGTACTTAAGAGTGTACAGGCCGTAGAATGGTGTTTGGACCTAAAGCAATAGGGCCTTTTAAGCATGTTTAATTAATGCCTTTATTACATATCTACCATGATAACAAAGGTAAAGATGTGGGGTATAATATTAACGATTTACAATTTTGATATATTTAGTCACTACGGAGAAAAAAATTGTTAAAAAAGGCCAAAAAATAAAACAGAACAGGGAATTTGAGATCTTACCGTTGGTAATGTGGCACTACAACATATATTTAAGGCAACTAAATTACAATATCTAAGAAATTAATGAATCACATTTTACTAATTTCCATTAATAGCATAATAAATAAATTATTTATATTATCTGTTTACATTTCAAATAAGATGGCTGAGAACAGAAAGCTCATCTGTTGTGAAACTAAGCACAATCGACGTGAACAATGTTGTAGGTAATTTCCAGAAGATGTCGCACTGATTTATATGTCGCAGTTTTGGTTTTGTTCTGTTACGTTGTTAGCATTGCGTTCAGAGCTTGTAAACAAAGTAATTTGTTAACTCTCGCATTATTTCATATTTTATGATTTTGTCCATTGTTTTCTTGGCGTACTGAGAATGGGTAAATTTAAAGGCCAGAAGGAATATGAAAAAAATAGACGGACGCGAGCATATCGGAAAGGGTTTAAAGGCGTAGCACCCCATAAAAAAAAGGAAATGGAACGGTTAGTACATGTTGTTATAAGAAATGTAGTACGTATCTGTAATTGCTATTTATGTCTAGATAGATCGACAGCCAATTTAAAGAGGATAGTGATCTTTCGTTCTAAGTGAGATTTGTATGTGGGGACCTCATTTTTATTGTAACCAGTCAGGAGCAACCATGGGCATAGGCGGCTATTGCATTTGTCAATATTCCCACATTTGGTGTATAAGCCAAGCATTGGGTGTTTACCTATTTATTTTTAGAAATTTATCGTTGTTTATTTATTATTATTTAAAAAAACGTGCTACCAATTAGGGAAGTGTTTAATAAAAAAATACTAAAACGTGTATTAGTTTTTTCAATATTTCTCAACCTCTTACTTTTCTTACAATACTTACCATATAGGAATTAGGATAAAACATGGCGGATGACAATACCCGGGTATATAGTGCCTTACTCTGAAATTAGCATTTGCATTTGAGCAGTAAATATAGTGAAATTGAAACAAGTAGACTAAGTGTTGTTCGTCACTACATTTACGAGTCCTATTATTATATTACGATCGGGCGTACCCCAGGCAATGCAAAGTGGAAATATCTAGCGGCTAATCCTTCCACCACCGAAAAGAGACCAACGACTTAAACAGTTCAACGACCTTTGGGTCAGCACCGACCATTGCGTCTGATTGGCAGAACACTGGGCCCAGAAACTGAGTCTCTACCTCGGAGACGAAAAAATAACTACAATATATACAATGTGTATCCCCAATTGTGATTGCATGAACAGTAGAGTATAATCAAACCATGGTGTAAGCTTATACAATATTCACTGCTGTTATATTTATGTCTAATACTTTTTTGTAGGGTTGATAATTATCTTAAAAGAGAAGGTGTTATTTTAACATCCACGCCAGACGACGTATATGACAGCCTTAATCTTGCTGGCCCAATTGCTATGGAGGAAGAGGGCCCAGCTGATGAGACAGTCATTAGCAATCAATCCATTGGGGCCGATGAGCCCAGCCCATTTCTTATGGAGGAAGAGGACCCAGTTAATGAGACTGTTGGCAATCAGTCCATCGGGGCCGATGAGCCCAACACAATTTTGCCAACAGGTACTTTACCAGGCAACAGGATTGTTAACTTGGCTCACCTCTTCACCCAATTAAAAAATGACGTGCACAAACCATTCATGTGCACTATTGCTGACATGGACTTCATAAGGGAGGTGCCCATAAAAAAGCACAGCATAATGACGGTGCAGTTGCTATTTCAATGCCGCATGTGCAACTCCACTAGAAAATACGCCCATCAGCCTAACGATGAAAACATCGAAGGTAATTTGGTGAACGGCGTGATATCTGGTGGTGTGGGCTTTGCAGCCGCTGAACCAATTTTTGCTGCGTTGAACATCCCTTTCATGAGTGAGAGAAAATTTATGAAAGAGGGACTGAAAGTGTCCGAGCGAATTGGAGCTAGCCTTTCTCAGTCCATGGCTGCAGCTGCGGCTGAAGAAAAACAGTTAGCTTTAGAAGCTGGAGACGTCTTGCCAGATGGCACTCCTTTTATTACAGTTGTGGCTGATGGAATGTGGGCTAAGAGGTCATATAAGACGAAATATAATTCGTTGTCGGGGATGGCGTCAATTATTGGGTACAGGACAAGGAAAGTTGTTTTTGTGGGCACGCGTAATAAGTTCTGCTCCTTGTGTTGTAGAGAAAAAAAAACGGGGAAGAAGGCGCCCCACAAATGCTTTAGGAACTGGAAACGTTCCTCAACTGCCATGGAAGCTGATATAATTGTTGAGGGATTTCGGCGGAGCATACAGACGCAAGGCATTGCCTACACGAGGCTCATTGGTGATGGGGATTCAAGTGTTATGAAGCGTCTATTAGGGGCACAGCCGTACGGATTTACCGTTGCAATAAAAAAAGTGGAATGCCGCAACCATTTACTCAGAAATATGGACGGCCACTTGCGTGGGTTTTTGAAGGCGACTAAGTTCCCCATAGCAGAGCGAAAAGCCTTAGCATCCAACGTTTTCCGCTTTCGCCAGGCTGTGAGAGGCGCGATTAAGCATTGGAAAAATGCAGCTGGCCTTTCATCAATTCGTTGTGAGGGATTGCACAAGGACATTTTAAATGCCCCTAAACACATACTTGGTCTTCATCATGATTGCCTGGAGTACTATTGCAAAGAGAAAGGCGTAAATGAGTCCAGCTTGTACAATGTGATGACAAAATCTGGCCTAGCTGATGATTTGATAAGATTGATGACCAGGGTCGCACACCATGCTGATTCACTCTTGCTTGATGTTGACAGCAATCTATGCGAACAACTCAATAGCCTAGCAAATAAATTAATTGGTGGCAAGAGAATTTTTTATGGTGCTCGCGGAAGTTACAACATGAGAATGGAAGCCGCATGTCTTCAATTTAACGAGGGTGCCTTTTTAGCAGATGTCGCACGGCGTATTTGTAACATTCGAACCCCAGGGAGTAGAACGAAGGGATACGTTTCACGGGCAAAATTAAGAACGGAACATAACAGGCGACGGCGAGAACTGTTTAAAAGAAGCAAACCGACTCAGTGGAAAGAAGAAGCAGGTCCAGATGAAGATTACGGCGACGTTGAGGATATTCCAGATATCCCAGAATCGCAGTTGCGTCAGAGTAAAGAGCGTTTCCTAGAAGAGTTGAGTTCTGTTGATCCGGAAGAATTACAGTTGAGAACAATGGGTCAAGACCTTTCGGAAGATTGGATGGTGGAAAGGGTGAAACGCCTCACTGCTTCAAATTTTGGTAAAGTGATGTGCTTAAGGCCAACGACCTCAACCCGAAACACTGTGAAGTCGATCCTGTACAGTGATATTTCACGGACTCAAGCCGTAAAGTTTGGGAAAACGAACGAGGATTTGGCCCGGGAAATATTTTGCTGCAAAAACGGCAAGAAAGTGAAAAAATGTGGTCTCTTTGTTGATCCCACGTATCCCTTTCTCGCTGCTTCGCCCGACGGATTAGTTTGTGGAGAGGATGCTCTACTGGAGATAAAATGTTTGTGGGCAGCCACAAAAGCTGAGACGACGTCGCTGGCAGATGCTGTCAGGCAGAAGAAGACTGCAATGTTGAAACTTGGCGAAAAAGGTGTCGTCCAGCTTAAACCAAAAAGTTACTGGCACTACCAGATACAGGGGCAGCTGAACATTTTGAAGGTGAATAAGTGCTACCTTTTCATATACACGCCTCATTGGCAAGAGGTCATTGAAGTTACCAGGGACCAGAGTCTTTGGCGTTCAGTCATGGTGCCAAAACTCGAGAGGTTTTACAAGGAAGCCTTATTATGCGAAATTGTTTCACCACGGTACACCCTTGCAGAGCGGACTAACGACATCAGACAGGCCTTTCTAAGTGTTTTTTAGAATTAGTGCTCGCCCAGTCTCAGTCCTTCCCTCTCTTTGCCATAACGGCGGTCTTTTAGAATTAACAGCCCGTAGGAAATTGGCAGCCCGATATTTAGTACCTTTTATTGCTCTCCAATTTATACGTAGCCTAGTATAAGGAAAGCTTTGTGATGGTCGAAATTTTCGAATTCGAGATTTCAACGTATTTACACGTTTTGAGGTCTCAGGAACCAAAAAAAATCTTTTTACGAAATGACTGTCTGTAGCTCTGTCTGTCTGTCTGTTCATCGATTTCCGGGCAAACTACTCGGCCGATTTTGATGATATTTGGTATGTAGGTTTACAAAAATCATACCTCGAGACAATTTTTTTTAAATGGGGCTTACTCAATTTGGGGGGGGGGTTATTTTCAAAAATCTCCAAAAAAACGTCTAACAATTTATTTCTCAAATACGGCTCCAACGATTTCTTCTAAATTCACATACAGTATATTGCAGTCGCCATTAATGTTTACAATATGGGGGGGGGGGGGGGTCGCTTGCCCCTTGATAGTTTCTGTCTGGGGGTAAAAAAATAAAAATAACTAAATTTGAATGAAAAATGACTAAAAAATAATTTCTCTGCGAAACCTTTCTATCGATGATTTCTACCTTCAGGCATGAATTATGTGTTTAATTGAGTAACGAAACCGAGCAGGTTGCTTTCGCAAAAATCTATTTGGTTTTGTGAAAAAAAGGTTTTTTTTTTTAAATGATAGAAAATTCACGGTGAAACGCATTGCGTATTATAAATTACCGAGTATAAATTATTATCGTGTTTATGAAAAAACTAGAACTTCAAAAATTAAAAATACTTTATTATACGATGCATGAAGTAGTCTTCTAGAACTTAAGTGGGCCAAATCTTTATGAACTTGCTTAGTTAATTAAATAATAAATAAAATGTTAAATTTAATTTCCAATTTCCCTAAGGGCTGTACACTGTTAATGCCTGCTTTGAGCTCTGCTATTTCCCGGGATTGATGAAAATTCCCAAATTTTTGAGGGGGGGGGGCTATAATCCTTAAAAGAGTCCTCAAGGTTCTGGATGAAAAGGATATCCTGCGTCCAGAACCTTTTGGTATCCGGAAAGGCTGTAGCACACAACAGCAGATTATTAGACTCACTGAGTAGATTAAAAAACAATGGGGCCACAATGCGCCAATTCTTTGAGGCTATACTCCTTAAAAGAGTCCTAAGGGTTCTGGATGAAAAGGATATCCCTCACAGGGCTTTCATTTGATATGCAATACGTTATACCTTTGCATTTGAAAATTCCGAGATACCACCTATGACCCCCTGAAACTCCCCTTTCGGACTCCCCGAAAAAAACATTTGATTGCACCATAAGGTAGTTCAATCTTGACTTTGTTATCGTAGATTTTTACCGCATTTCAAAATTCCTCGTAATAACCGAGATATAGGGGGTGTCCGGGTGGTCTGGAACACCCTGTATAATTACGAACAAACAGGAAAGCAAAAACTTTTTCTCATACGTGACTGTACATATCAAAATTGTAAGTCAATACATTTATTTACTTCCCATATCATTGCCTTTTTAATTATGGTAGACATTTAATGCAATCATAAATCATAATTTTATTGGAACATGCTTCACATGTGTTTATACATACGTCAAAACACCATTCTACGGCTTGTATTCTCATAAAGAATACAAAATGTAAGGAGACGCCACTGCTATAACTGCGGCCTGGAAGATACGGCACGCCACTGCTTTTTGGCTGGATGAAGGAATATAGGAACTCGGCTGTTATTGAGGCATAGAGGGTCGTAAATATATCAGATGATGAGTCATCACTCACACCCTTCGCTCGTATACCTGCTGCCGACCCTCAAGGATCTCCCAATGTGTGTTGACAACTTGACAAAAATTGAACTATTCTAAAAAATTATTCTCTTTTTGCTCTGTGGTACCAAATATGGAATTGCCAAAATTTCCTACGGGCTGTTCACTCTTAAAGGTGTTGCGCAACTAATGCGAGTAGTAGCGCATGTCCCCTGCCAAGCGCGGTTACCAATGACTTCTCTTCACGGTTGGTTGATAAATATATTACATGTAACAATGTGTACTCGTACTTTTAAATGGACAAATCTTCCTCCATTTTAGTACTACAGTAATTGCTAAAACTCATCGGCACTAAGTTACTACAATAGTTGGCATACAGAAAGAGGGCCGGCGCGTGACCATTATTACTATTATTAAAGAAGACAAATTTGGCAGTTCTTTGCATTTAAATTGGACCACGAACTCTCGTGTGCTAGGGACACTAACAGGCTGGGGCTTAAACTTGGCGGGGGCACGGTCCATCTTGCCCCCTCCAGCAGCCTTGAGCATTGAAAGACGTGGTTCAAAGAGACCCCCCCCCCCCTGTTTGCAGCAATATGAATATAAACATTCCTTTGTTAGCTTTGTAAAATCTACAGCGCGCTATACATTACTAATTAAAATGCTTAAAAAAAACTCCACTATACATTGCACTTATATTTTCAAATTTTTCCCCCGGGGGTTAAATGCATTATTATTTCTATACTATCTGAACCGTCGTAATGATAACATTGCGATTTAGTCCGCATTTCCGCAAACTATTATCAGCCTGGGTCCGCACCAAATCTAAATCCACAAATAAATTGAAATTTGATGTGCCTAGATCATATAATTTAATGTACGTTTAGTACCATAACCTTTATAGAATACACTATAGTTACGATTGAGTTCTCACGAAAACAATTTACACTAGATTTTTATTTTTTATTATTATTATTAAAAAGACAGGATCACAGTTGTGCCACAGTCCCCTCCCCCTCCCCCCGGAAAAAAATCCTGGCTACGGCCTTGAGATCATTCGAAGTTCAGAACTATCAAACGCTTTAAAAAAATTGAATCTGTGATTCCGTGAAGAATATTCTTACGAAAAGCCTGATGACGACAAAACGTCTTGTTGATTTTGCCCCTGCTTTACGCCTCTGCCCTCTGCTAACAGGGTCTTGGAGAGAAGAGCAATCAGCTACCCTTACCTCTGTAGAAGGTGTTAGGCGCTATAAATTTGTCAATGAAAATACTCGCGGGGACGAGAGTCCAAGTATCTCCCCTGGGGATTTGTCTTTTCGATTAAATAACGGCTTTTTGTTCTAAGCCAACCTAGCGGAATTATATAAAGGACAGTAAAGCCCTCTCTTACTATCTACTAGGAAGACCCATAATATGAGTTTGTAATAGTAAGTTTTTAATCATTTCGGCCATTAAAGTTACATATACGTAGCCTACTCCTTATATTTTCTTTATATGTAGGGTACCTACTGTACAAAAGGCTTATTGAGCATTTAATTAATTAGCTTCCCCTTGTTTCTCACATAACTTAGGAAATATGAAAATACAACAATATAATAAAATAATATCGACTAATGACTCTCGTTAAGCTGATTTAGATACGGTATTTAAAATTTAAAACCAGTAAAACCACTGTGTAAAATCCGCAGGTAGAACTTAACTGAGATTTTGTATTTCTCAGAACGATTCAAGACAGACTGGCGGCATTGAAGTCGCTGAAATACATAAAACCACAGTTTAAGATCTCCTTCAAGCACATTTTAGATGTCACTGAGCAGTGTGAGAGGTTGCCCCCTCTACCCGGATATGTCTCCCAAAGTTCCACGTCAAATGGTATATTTGACCCGACTATTATTTACGGTGTTGTTCCAGGTATGTATAAATACTAAATGTACTGTATTAACCCTTACCTACCATTTATACTATACTTGCTTCACTTTAAGGCGCCCATTCCATTGACCGGCTAGGGCTATTTCCAAAAACAGTGACGTGGTAGCAGACATTCAAGACTTAGGTTGCGTTTCCACCAATCTCGCATTGCAGAATGCAAATGATATTGACGGAAATTAGAATTTTTCTTTTTATAGAAATCTATTAAAATGTTTGTACTTAACATATCCCATGACGCCATTTTTTTAATTTTAGTTTGTTTGTTTGTGATTTTACTGTATGATCATTGATTAATTTTAACTACGGCATAGAGGAAAACAAACATTTCATTTGCATTCTGCAATGCGAGGTCGGTGGAAACGACACCTAAGTCTTGAATGTCTGCTACCACGTCACCGTTTTTGGAAATAGCCCTAGCCGGTCAATGGAATGGGCACCTATCCAACGCCCGTCCTATAGGCACTGATGCCATTCGACGCCGTGCAACCCAATATAACATGTAGGAAAGATGCTTTTGGAGATCGACTCTTCTAGGGAAGTTGCCTTTGACGTCGGCAAAGGACGATCAGGCATAATACCATTTATTTCTGACAGATGTCATTACAGAATATGAAACCATAGGCGTTGCCTTCTATTTAACAAAGGGTTCGCTGGACTTACATTGCCTGCTGTGTTAATATTCATTGGAGGCATGGCCTCAATTGTCATCGAACAATTAGGGCGGATTGCATCGTCAGGGGAACGGGCTGACGTTTGGGAGTGGGTGCTACTCCCACCATCAGGCTAAGTACTTAGAAGAAGTGACGGTATAGTCCTGATAAGGACTGATGGATTGACTAATTGCTCTTGTATTCTACTCTGAATTATTGAGTAAATCCAATCCCCTCGAGGATTCAAACTTCCGTTCTCCCGATTGAAATGCAAGTTCTCTAACCACTCGACCACGGCCCTCGCCTTGCTTTGTCTTCGCTTACAGCAATAATAGGGAATAAAACGCCGTCGTTTACAAAATGTACTGCAGCTGTAATACAGCCAATTTCCAGGTAGGACTCTATTCTATTGCAAAGGGGCAGATTTGTGCTAATCGTTCAGTTCACCGTGCCTACTAAAGCCTTTCGAGTAATATCCGTTAATAAGTCTGTTCAGGTACAGGCAAGGCTGTAGCCAAGGGGGGGGGGGGGGTTCATGAGGGTTCAACCCCCCCCCCCCCCGAAATTAAATGGCTTGATACTAGATAGAATCGGGTATTGAAAGGAAAAATAAAAACCACTATGTAATACCCAATGAAATTTCTAACACCCCCCCCCCCCCAAGGAAAGGCTACGGCCTTGGGTACAGGCGTACTGGTTTCAATAGATAATAATAGTCAAGCTGATCTGTTTACTCTACGCTAGCCCCAGAGTCCTACTGCTGCATCCGTAGGCTACACACCGCAACACATGCTTGGAAATGACGAAAGGGTCATACTGCATGTCATTGCGGACCTTTAGTCAACTCCCTCTCCAAAACACCCTGAGGAGAACCTAGGGTTGAAAGCACCATGAAAACCCTGGGAAACCCTGGGAAACCAAGAAGGACAAACGCCTGTTTATGGAAAGATAAATAAAAATTATAGAATTTTCTGCTAAGACAATGCAGTGGTAAAGAGATGGAAAGTACCTACCCAAGGAGCCCATTTTATTGATCCATAGTCAAGCCAATAAGGTATATGTAGACTTTGCCTAAGCTACGTTACTATAGTTTATTTTCTTTATTTGTTTTATAGGTACAATGTGGTGCGGCCGGGGAGATGTAGCCAAGACGTACCATGATTTGGGAAACTTCCAGGCACCAGATAGATGTTGCAGAACGCACGATCTATGCCCTGTCAAGGTTGCAGGTCAATCAACACAGTACAATATTACCAACAATTCTATAGTAACTAGGTGAGTACAATATTACAGTACAACAACCCTGCCTGGCTGCTAAAAATTGGAATAACTGGAAAATAGCCTTCAAATTGATAATACAATATATTAAGCCGTATTAAGAGTGTACATACAGCCCGTAGGAAATTGGTAGCCCGAACTTTAATACTTTTTATTTTTTATTTAATTAAATAAGCAAGTTATTAAAGATTTGACTCATCAAAGTTGTAGAAGACTACTTCATGCATTATATTATAAGATATTTTTAATATTCGAATTTGTAGTTTTTTCATAAACATACAATTTTATTTTATAAACAATAACCTTTCATACGTATTATCGATTTTATAAAAAAACTACAATTTCGAAAAATAAAAATACCTTCTTATATGATGCATGAAGTAGTCTTCTAAAACTTTGATTAGCCAAATCTTTAATAACATGCTTAGTTAATTAAATAAATAAATAAAAAGTATTAAATTTCGGGTTGCCAAATTCCTACGGGCTGTACACTCTTAAGGGAGAGATCTCAAAATATTTATATTATAATCAATATTATAGTACAACAACCCAGCCTGGCTGCTAAAAATTGGGATGACTGGAAAATAGCCTTCACATTGATAATAGATGAAGCAGTATTAAGGGAGAGCTCTCAAAATATTTTTGTCAACAAAAATCACCGTGTGTTCTTGAGGAAATTAATTAATTGGTGGTGTCAAAGCCACAAATATATGATGAAGTCAGATGAAAAATTAACAGAAATGCAAGCTTTCTAAAAAAAATCCCTTTCGGCTATGGCCGATCAGGTGAAGAGAGATTCCGCAGACCCTGCTTTTCCTCTACGCTACCCAGAGGCGTAAATTTTTAGAATGATGGCGGGGGCAAAACTAAGTAGACCTTATGACGTCATCAGGCAGGATTTAAGGAAAAATTGAATATATAACAGCAAAATCGACTTCGATGACCAGGTGGTAACGTGCTTGCACTTGTGCGAGTCTTTACACGCCATGCAATCGGAAACGTGTCGTACTCATCACGGGTAATAACCTACAGAGGCGACTGAAAAGGTCAATCGGATACATTCATTAAATTGTTTGTATGCGTTTAATCTTTTATTTAAAAAAAAAAAAAAATTGTAAAGTATAGCTGTAGATTTTACAAAGCTAAAAAAGTAAGGCTTATATTCATATTGCTGCAAAGTGGACCGTGACGTATGAACCACGTCTTACAATGCTCGAGGCTGGGGGGGGGGGGGCAAAGGCCCCCAACAGGAGAACCCCCCCCCCAACTTTACGCACCTGACGCTGCCTACGCTATGTGTAATAAAAAATAAAAATTACTTCATTATTTTCCCGATCACAACATCAACACACAAAACACTCTTGTGTTCCAAACAATGACGACTATGAACTTGTACTTATTAAATTATTTTTACTTTGACTGGACGTCATCTTGAAATCGTTAATTTGTCGTAAAAAGTGTATTATCGTAGATAATAATACGGGCTTTCAGTCAGAATTTAATTCATTCCTCTGCGACCGATATTGACTGAGATATGAATTATATAAGATTTCAATCGGCCGCCATCTTATAACTAAAAAGTGGATCTAGCTGGTTAACGAACTCGATGAAGGCATTTGTATGATCAATTTTTGTGCCAAGTTTCATCACAATCGGATAATATTTACGGAAGTTAAGGTGTTTCCTAAAATCGATAGACATATATATATTATATATATTGTATATATATACTATATATATTGTATATATACATACCTATATGTATATATATAACATTTTGAACGGAGGGTGGTTTTAGGCTCAGGGGATCATGAAATGAATAGTTGTGACGAAATTTTCCGAAAGTCAAACATTGGTCACCTTCTCCATAGGTAGATAAATATCCCTAAAACGAGTCCTAGCGCAGCCCTATATTATGCCGTTTCCAGATTAAGCCTGGGGTAAGGCGCCATTTCCACCGACCGGCTAGGGCTATTTACAAAAACGGTGACGTGGTAGCAGACATTCAAGACTTAGGGGGCGTTTCCGCCGACCTCGCATTGCAGAATGCAAATGACATTGACGGAAATTAGAATTTTTCTTTTTATAGAAATCTATTAAAATGTTTGTACTTAACATATCCCATGAAGCCATTTTTTAATTTTAGTTTGTTTGTTTGTGATTTTACTCTATGATCATTGATTAATTTTAACTATGGCATAGAGGAAAACAAACATTTCATTTGCATTCTGCAATGCGAGGTCGGTGGAAACCCCGCCTAATTCTTGAATGTCTGCTACTACGTCACCGTTTTTGTATTTAGCCGTAGCCGGTCGGTGGAAACCCCGCTTAAGGAAAAATCCTTATAAAGAAAATTACTGTCTAGCCCTAGGCCGCCAAAAATCGGATTAATACATACAGTATAATTATTTCAAATGCGAAAATGCAAATTTACTGCGATAAGATTTTATATTTTATTTATATTTCATATCTTCATGAATGGGTAAGGCGGCAATTCCACCGGCGAATTTACTTTATTTGTGATTTTGCCATTGGCGTTTGTTTTGTTTTAAGGAGAGGAGACTATTATGTAGATACTTAATTTGTCTATTATGAATTAAGTTATAATATGGTAGCAGACATCATTAATAAGTCTCTACCATATTATAACTTCATTTATAATAGATAAGTTAAGTATCTACACTAAAATAAAACAAACGTCAATGACAAATTCAAATTTGAAGTAAATTCGTCTGTGGAATAGCCACCAAAGAGGAATTAATTAATTTCATCAAATTAACTCAGTCATTCTCCGTTAATAAAATATTTTGAAACCGCTGCCTTTAATCTGTACATCCACTTTTTAGTACGCATGTACCAACAAATAATCTTCCTCAGAGCCTTCTGTTACTTATATTATTAGCCTCTCACCTATTTTTTTTAATTCATCTTTAGATCTCACTGCGATTGTGACGAAAGGTTCTACCATTGCCTGAAAAATACGGGGTCACCAGTCGCTGATTTGATGGGCGCCCTCTACTTCAACGTAGCTGACCTCTACTGCGCTGAAGACAGCGGAGTAGGACACAAGGATATGAGATTTCGACCCAATCGCATGAGGTATTGACGTTTGTTGTAGTGTAGACCTACCTAAGTTATTTCGAGTATTATATTATTTATTTAATTGTGTACCGTTTAATTTCAAATATAAATATAAATAAATAAATATTGCCTTTTTGTTCTATTACTAAGCCAACCTAGCGGAGTTAGGTTAGGATACTTACTGTCAGGGACGCCGACTTGGGGGGGGGGGGGGGGGCACGGTCCATCTTGCCCCCCCAGAAGCAAAGAACCCTTATTGCAGTATATTTATTTGTCTCCCTTAATATTTCAAACATTAAGATAAAAATAAATCACATAATTTGGCATTTGCACCGCTACAACTTTTAGAAACTTTTTCGCGCCAATTTTGTTCGTATAGCCAACTTTCGAATGATTTTTACGTCGGTCAATGCTTTCTGCATTATAGTTATTTAAAGTAACCATTTACCAATGCATTTTCCTAATACTTTCCAGAGTACCGAATTCTTGCCCCCCCCCCCCCCCCCCCAAGAACTCGGCGTCCCTGCTTACTGTATCATATCTTCCGTGTTATTTAGGATTTATAAGTCTACTTAGCCATTAAAATCGAAATATTTAAATCTATCTTTGGCGATATTTAGACCATGTTGTTGCACTAGGTCATATAATTTTATATAAATTCCATAAAACATATAGAAATTATATTAATTAAAAAAATATTAACTTAGTTAGGTCTTGAAATTGTAAGTAAAATGAAAGCAATATCGAATAAATTGCAGAAACTCTTTAGTTCTTTTACTTCTTTAGCTTATGGAATTGCGAATTATCGATAATTATCACTAACTTTGGTAAGATCTCCTGCTACTAACTAGCAACAGTGAGCAGAAGGCTCTTTTGGATAGCATTGGAATAATTAAGAGGCATAGATTTGACATGGCGTCATTTAGTTATTGACAAGAAGGGAGGGACGAGCTTAGGCCTTTTAGGACCCGACAACTAAAAAAGGTCAACGGCCAACCATTACTTGTGATTAAAGCAGACTATTAGTGTGATTTTAGAAAAGGCATAAAAAAAACAAGTTAGTATTATTTTACAAAAATAGAAATAAATATTTATATTCTAAGATGTATAAGAGAAGAAGAGTGGAAAGGACAGCTGAGATCGGTGTGTGAACGTGAGCAGAGGCGGAACTGGTTGTTACAGCAGGGGGACAGCCCAGCCAAAATGGTGCTGACTGTTTTGGGTAGTCGTGGGCTACACGCATGCGCAAGTCGTCGAATTTCCAAAACATATGATGTTTGAAGAAGTATGTCTTACCTAGAGTAAAAAAAAGGAACATTATTATTATTGGAATGGCATTTGCTTATGTTGCTTTCAGATCACTGCCCGTTTGCTCAGTTTAATTACAACACGGCATGTGGTATTTCATTAATAGTGTAAATAGTCCAGGAATCGCACCTAAATCTCCCATTGCTTTATTTTTTTTAATTTAGCACCTATCCATGTCATTAAAAATTTAGTTTATTCAACTTGTAGAAGAATTTTGAAACTTTGTTGCAATTTATCCACGAGTTTGAAAATGCAGTAAATTTCTATCCCATATAAAATCAGTTTGACGGAAAAATCCCGTAACAAAACATAAAAAAATCCTTATAGGCCTAGTACTACAATGTGAATGAAATAATCCTAGCAACAACATGGATCTAGGCTAAATCTTTATGAAATATTTCTCCTCATTAAACAATAGATGCCAGAAAAATTGCCCACATACCGCATGAGATCTTCATTAAAAAAAAAAAAAATCAGGAGGCAACAAATAACATAGGTCTACCATTCCCTTTTGGGCGAAACCAACTCCTGCAAAACTAATGATTGCGGGAATAGTGTCAACTGTATTGACCAGTAGCACTCGATTGCAAGCTAATTGAGTGACAGAAATAACTTCAGAGCGGGCGTTGCCTAAGTAAGTCTGGGTATAGGTACGTAAGGGCAGTTAGGATACTCACCATCTATCCACTGAAATACAGTGTCGATATTATATCCAACTCCCCTCCATATGGACATATCCCTCGGGTAGTCTAGTTCCACGTGTCCAACGTCCTCATCTAACCGCCAATACATGGTACCACTAAAAAGGTACGTCTTACTGTTATGACCCCAAACCATGGCTGCGTCGACCCGCTTTAGGTCATGCGGCAGTCCTAAATGTGTCAGAGGCTTGGGGTAACCAGGCAGCAGTTTGTTGGCGTCGAATACGAAATATTCACGGCCTGAAACCAATATGGTTAATTAATACATAATAATAATATGATGAAACCAAAACAGTGTTATTAAAATCAATTTCTATTCAATGAAAGAACTTGTCACTCATTATTTCATTATTTTCCCGACCACAACATCAACACACAAAACACTCTTGTGTTCCAAATTTGAACCACAATGCCGACTATGAACTTTTATTTATCAAATTATTTTCACTTTGACTGGATGCCATCTTGAAATCGTTGATTTGTCGTAAAAAGTGTTGATTACCATTCTTCTGCTGCGCCCCCCCCCCCCCCCCCAAGACCTTTGGTGCGCCCTACCTTGTCTTATCATTTCATCTTTTTTATATGAGTGATATTCAATAGTGATTCTATTAAGTGTAAATTGTTTTCGTAAGAACACAACTGTATCTAGCGTAATTTTAAGAGGTTATGGTAGCATAGGCACATCAAATGGATTTAGCTTTGTTGCAGACACAGCCAGTTAACATTTCGTGCTGGATGTGTGGACTAAATCGTTATGTTACCATAAAGACAGCTTAGATTGCATAGAAATAATTTTGCATGTAATTCCAAGAGGGGGGGTCGGGGGTCTCCCCCGGGGGGAAAATTTGAAAATGTAAGTGTAATGTAGTGGGTTTTCCACGCATTTTAACAGCAGCAAAGTATAGATTTTTACAACGCAAAATTGCAGCAAACAGGGGGCCCGGGGGTCTCCCCCGGGGGATATATTTTTTTTAAACTCCTAAATTAAATAATTATAGTCAATGGACAACAAATTGAAATTTATTATTTTTAATAAAATAAACGTAGATTTCTAAATTATCCTATTATTTTTGCGCCCCCCGGCAAGCTGCGCCCCCTCCCCCTCCGCGCCGCGGGGATGTTATTTACGCCACTGAAAATACCACACCAGCAACCTTGCAATTTTAATTTAGAATAAGCCATGATGGGAAGAACACTTACCAATGAAGAATACAATATTTCTGTCATTTCGCTCATACACAGCATCAACATGAGTCATATTCTCTGGCAACGAATTCCAAAATCTAACTATTTTCACAGGATAGCCTGCTTCCAGTCCTTTGTTTCCTATTCTCCATAAATACTGAAACAAAAAAAGTTTAACTTAGACTTTTTGTTAGGAATCTTTTTCATTGTGAAATTTAGGGCAAGAACCGAAGATTATCAGATGCCGATATGCTTTGGTAGCCTACGGTAGGCCCGCGGAGATTAACTCGTTTCCATACTTGGTTATAAGTTTAGCTAACGCATGCCACAATCTCAATGGTAAGCATGCCTGAACTTGTCCATTGGCAGTCGGTGTGAGTTGATATCGAGGAGTGAGAGCTGTTGGCCAACCGCTAGAAATTCATTCCGACATGTAGACATGTCGAGTAGTGGTATGGACTTTCGGCCGAAAGGTTGTTGGTTCGAGTCCTACACTTCCTACATTTTCTGGCCATGCTGGCTTTATAGCCCTAACTCCGCTAGGTTGGCTTAGTAATAGAACAAAAAATCCTGATTTAATTTATTTATTTAAAGTCCGAAAACCGATGGGGCCGTTGGTAAGGCAAGACCACACAACTATAACTACGCCAATAACAAGCCCTTCACTAATAATAATAATAATAATAATAATAATAGCCTGATATGCAAGATTTGGTTAGAAACCGGCACTCTTAGCTGTCATTAATTTTTGAATTACACACACATTTTATTAGAATCTTATAGGCTGAACATAAAATGCATGTAAAAATTTATCCAACAGGAAAATATTTATTAGGTGCCCATTCCACTGACCGGCTACGGCTATTTACAAAAATTGTGACGTGGTAGCAGACATTCAACATTTCCGCCGACCTCGCATTGCAGAATTGACGGAAATGTTTATTTTCCTCTATGCCATAGTTAAAATTGATCAATGATCATACAGTAAAATCACAAACAAACAAATTAAAATTAAAAAATGGCGTCATGGGATATGTTAAGTACAAACATTTTAATAGATTTCTATAAAAAGAAAAATTCTAATTTCCGTCAATGTCATTTGCATTCTGCAATGCGAGGTCGGTGGAAACGCCACCTAAGTCTTGAATGTCTGCTACCACATCACCGTTTTTGTAAATAGCCCTAGCCGGTCGGTGGAATGGGCGCCTTAGGTAAAACCTTGCGTTGTGTCTTGTTCGATTACCAGCCGGTGGGTGAAGTTAATATTTTGTATTTTTAATTAATTAATTCCTCGCTCCATAGCCACCAAGATAATAAATTGGACCGATGAAAAATCCATAAATAGTGCAAGCTTTCCCAAAAGGTTATTTTAGGTACCTACCTAATTCATTTTTTTACTATTCTCTAAAATCTTTTTAATGTACTTTATCGAGTTTCTTCGAAGTAGTAATATTCCAGATGAGAAATTATAAATTTACTGAATTTTTGTGAATTTTTCATCGAGCCATATTTACAGCTGGGTAAAGAGGAAGCTTTGCCATTTAATGGATTTCTACGATTTTAAAACATATTATCTCCTCAAAATAAATAAATAAGGACTTTTTTTTCTATTACTAAGCCAACCTTGCGGAGTTAAGGTTACAAAACCCACTCTTACACTCAACTAGGAAGGCCCAGGACCGACTGCTTTACATGCCCTCCGAAGCATGGCCAGAAAATCTAAGTGTATAACTCAAACCAACAACCTTTCGGGTGAAATTCAGAGTCCGTATCACTACTCTACATGTCACAATATATCTATAGCACCAACCAATGGGATACTATTTTCCTGCTGCAGCATAAATAACCAAGTCCCGACACTTACTAAGTCTTTAAAAATGAAAACTTCTCCTCGTATAACTGAAATTGCATCCCAGGTGGTGGTGCAGGTGTCAGGTTTGCCACCCTGATGATGTGTCGGCCTGTGTGTGGGGTGCACGCGTGTCCTGACTGTCGTTGTCGTCGTAGTAGACGGGGTGGTGGCGGGGGGAGGCCTGGGACGGCGCGTGGTGGGGTCTCTCTGCGGCGGCGTCGGCTTTGGAGGAACGTACGGAACAGGTTCATAATTTGGTTTCTGCAAAACAACATTTTTATCGAAGAGTCGGTATATATTCTTGAAATCCAGCCAACAGTCAACGCAGGCCCGTAACCAGGGGAGCCCCAGAAATTTATTGGTCTGTACAATAGATAAAATTCAGCTATCCACAGCCCCCCTTCAAAATATCCTGACTACGGGCTTGAGCTAACGTTTTACGTTCGTAGTATACATAGCCGTGCCCAGGGGGGTGGTCCATGGGGTCCGGACCCCCCCCCCCGAAATAAAGTTTTGTATGTAAACCTGTATAGTTTGAAGAGTTTATCCATTAATTCATTAATCAATTACGTTAAAAAAAAGGTTGGACCCCCCTCCCCCGAAATCGAAACCTGGCCACGGCCTTGGTAGTATACACCACTGGGTGGGATGGATTCATCTACCCCCCCCCCCTAAAAAACCTTAAATGACCACTACATTTTAAATAGAGCAGTGGACAAGAAAGAGGACATCTACCAGTCCACAGGCCTAGGTTGTACATTGCGGGTATTTCTCGTTAAATAGTTAGTGATTAATTCTTAACGTCATACATAATAATTTACATCGCCACATTCACTATAATACAATCTAATATTCTGTGTACTACAGACTCCTTCATGCATTTATGAAAACCGGAAGCTTAAGGTCCGGCACACACGGACGTTTTGTCATTGTAGCAATAATGGGTAGTTCGAAAATCACCAAGTCAAGTACAGAAGAAATTTGCGTTCTAACGTGTTCTGCGCGCGTCGGAGGAAAACCGGGCACCGGTGTGCGGTCGGCTTCACGCTAGACTCAGAAATTTTCAGCAGTTGACTCCGTGGTTTCCCAACTACCCATTTGCTTGCAACGACAATTTATTGGGCTTTAATTTTAGCAAGCCATCAACGTTCAGAAAAATATACCTACTTTGGCCCACTTCTTCTTTTCATCTCTCCGCGGGTAGAGCTGCTGAATGCCGTACTGGTCATCAGTGGGCAGATCATAACTCACTGGCAACGCCTGGTACCAGGGGAACATGAGTGCCCCTTTCACTGTGGAGTGCCCGAGCCCGAGAGAGTGGCCGAACTCGTGGGCCGCCACGTCGAACAGACTGGTGCCATCGTGCTGGTCGGGGTTTGCGAACGGCTTCATCACCCACGACTCGTCGACATCGAAATGAGCGTCTCCACCGCGGCCGCTTCCAGGGAAGAAAGCATGGGCGAGGATTTGGCCAGGTCCGTCAAAGGCGTAGCCATCTCCGTGGTAACCTCTGAAAAAAGAGTACCCTAGTGATTAGTACTTACTTACTAGCCAACGCCCACCCTTGGCATTTCTGCCATCAGGGGCCGCGCTGACCAGCATAGATGTGCCGTGTGTTCATCTCCGGTTAGTCGATCGTTTCTTTCATCATCAAGCATCGGGCAGTCCATGATGTGGCTGGCGACCATAGGGGTACTCCCGCACAGGATGCAGTCGGGGGACCTCAATATTCCAATTCGGTGAAGGTGGGATGCCAAAAGATCGTGCCCGGTTGTTGTTCTGAAGACTGCTACTGAAGTGGGCCGTGGTAGGTTCTTCTTTACGGGTTTGTTTTTTACAGTGTGCTCCATTGTTTTCCACTTGAGGCTAGTCGCAGTCTATCCTGGTGATTAGTGTTATGCAATTATTTATACCATCTGCACGGCTAACATCAACCGAAAAGAATAACTTAACCGGGAATAAGTGTAAATTATTCCAAGCTGTGGAGAACAGACAGAAACAGTGCATTTGAAATAAGGATATGCCAATGCTGCGCATATCTTGGAGAGATCGTGCCCCTGATCCTGAGGCGAATGAGTGCAGAAGTAAGTTGCTGCTGACGGTTAAGTAACGGAAACTAACATACTTCGGTTATGTGATGAAGAACGAAAAAAACCGTCGTCTGCATGTTAAGGAAAGATAGAAGGATTGAAGGCTCGCGGCATAAGAAGAACATAACCCAGAAGAAAAACCTGCGACAGTGATTTGGCAAGAGCACGTCTTCCCTTTTCGGAGCAGAAGTCTCTAAGGTCCAAATTGCCATGATGATCACCAATCTTCACTAAAAGTGGTATTAAAAGAAGAAGGAAGAGGAAGAAGAAGAAAATACTAGATAAACCACAATGAATCGACTTACCAGTAACACCGAATTAATAAATTGAAATCCCAATTCCGCGTCAACAGAGTTTAATTGGTGCATAAACTAGACTTATACGGAACAGGTTTGGGTTCAACAATGAAGTGGGTTAGGGTAATTAGGGTATTTCCGTACTGTGGCTGCAGATTCATTATGAATTAATTGAAAATGTAGAAACAAATTATATAAAAGGCACACGTCAAGGACGTAGAAAGGATATCATGATTATCATGGTTTAATGCAGGTAATCAACGTTTATGTACATTGCTTGATGAGCTGTCAGAATCACCATAAAAATAAATAAATAATGACTTAACTATTATCACAGGATTGAGGATTAGGCTACAAATAGGCCTGAGAATGTTGATATCTATAGCATATGTACCGTACCTATCGTGAGACTACGACTTGAAAAAAATAAAGCGTTTTTTCCAATTACATGAATAATAATAATACTATATGTTAATATAATAAGATGTACAATACATTAATAAAACACAGTTTCTTTTTTCAATTCTAGGTTCCACTGAACTATTGCTACTGTCTGCAAGCCCGTAGCCAGGATTTTTTTTGGGGGTGGCTGCGGCAACTGTGATTCTATCCAGTGTAAAAAAAATTTCTTGAATTCAATTGTATCTAGTGTGTTCTTTTGAGGTTATGGTGTTACTGAGTATATATGATAGCATAGGCACACCAAACGTCAATTTCTAGGCGGACTTAGTTTTGGTGCGAACACTGACACACAATATTTTGCGGAAATGCGGACTAAATCCTAATGTTACCATTACGACGGTTTAGATTGAATAGAAATAATATTGCATTTCAACCCAAATGGGGGGTTCGGGGGTCTCCCCCGGGGGAAAATTTGAAAATATTAGTGCAAAATAGTGGGGTTTTACGCATTTTAACAGCAGCAAAAGATAGATTTTACAAAGCTTACAACGGAATACTTACTCATAGAAATAATATTGAATTTAAACCAGAGGGGGGCCTCCCCCGGGGAAAAAAATCCCCATATAAGTGCAAAACAGTGGGGTTTTACAGCAGCAAAGCTTACAAAGGCATGCATATTCATATATCAGCAAACAGGGGGGCCCGAGGGTCTCCCCTGGCGGAAATGTTTTTCAAAAGTGTTCATTTCGGGGGGGGGGGGGGCTGCAGCCCAATAAGCCCCCCCTTGCCTACGGCCTTAACTGTCTGTGTACAGGCTAAATTTTAAAACTGATTCATATATAATAGGTGTGGTCAAGGCCGTAGCCAGGGGGGGGGGGATTCATGGGGGTTCAACCCCCCCCCCCCCCCAATGAAATGGCTTGATACTAGATAGAATTGGATTTTGAGAGGAAAAATAAAAACTACTAGGCCTATGTAATATCCAATGACATTTCTGAACCCCCCCCCCCTCGGAAAAAATTCTGGCTACGGCCTTGGTATGTTATAGATATATATGAACTATTGCTACTGTCTGTATATAGGGGTTCATGCCCCCCCCCCCCCCCCCACAATGAAACGGCTTGATACTAGATAGAATCGGATTTTGAGAGGAAAAATAAAAACTACTAGGCCTATGTAATATCCAATGAAATTTCTGAACCCCCCCCCCCCCTCGGAAAAAAATTCCTGGCTACGGACTTGGGTATGGTATAGATAGAGTATGGAGGCAAGGTATAAAAGGGTTAATAATGGCCTACTAAGTCGCAGACTGACAACTTCCAACGTAAAAACAGCAAGTGAGTAATGAGTAAAAAAAAAAAAAAAAAAAAATAGTACGTAATTACGTATACCCGGTATAATTCTGGTTAGCGCCTTTACATATTATTGTACAGTATATCGGTTGCCCTCTCCTCTACAGGCCTACAGCTATTAAATCCGCGCGTAGCCGCATACATAAATGTTAAAGTCGTTTAGAGGCGAATGCGAATCCAACAGAGACATAGTAATTCCCAAGAAGGCTGAGAGCCGTCTTCTTTAATTAAAATTCTTTTATAGGCAGCGCCGCGCCGAGACATGGACGCCTACTGCTCTGTCTGGCCATGGCGATCTCTCTTTCGATTGAATTCAGATGAACTCATATAGTCTCCTAGACCAGTGGTCGTCAACTTTTTTGCCCAGCGGAGCCATATTCTGAGACCGCAGCGACCTATAAAGCTTGCGAAGCCAGACAAAACAATAATGTACTCGTAGGCTATATACTATATTGCATATATACCTACATAGAAGTAACAGGGGTGGGGAAAAGTAACTAATTTTTTAAAGTAGTTTTGAATGCTTTTACAGACAGCTAGACTACATAAATACGTGGATTTGATATGATGCAATACTTTTTTTTTCGTTATGAGTTAAATTTTCATTTTTTCTATGATAATTTTAATTCTACCGCGGCGTTCTGGTGGAGCAGAACCAAAGCTGCTAGGTTGACGACCATACCACAGGTTATTTTTCGCATTTTGACCTTAGCACTCAGTGCTGTGTTGTTGATTTTTTCAACCAGCATGAAGTAAGACACCATGACACGGCGCCCTTTTCCGAAGACGGCAATTGTTTCTTACATTCCCGGGCTATAGTTCAACCAACACATTTATGTATCGTAAATAGGATTTTTTAGGGAAGAATGAATGGTTCAAAATTCAGTGGCGTAAACAACTTCTGCTGTGCCCCCACCCCCCTGCACGACCTATGGTGCGCCTTACCTTATCTCATTATTTCATCATTTTTTATGAGTGATAGCATTGAATATATATATTCAATGGTGATAGTCAATGGCGGAATGGAATGAAAACCAGTTTGTAGCATAAGTAATAAAAATAATAATGGAAGACGTATACCAGAACAAAGTAACAGCAGAAGCAGTATGGTGTATTTTTTTTCAAATTTCATTAAGACCTCAGTAAAACAGTCAGTTCAATATTGAGTGATATGCACTAGGACCGAAGCAAGGACCGAAAAGAATTGAAAAAACTTTAGTCCGGACGAAAAGACAATATAAGAAATATTAAAAACCTGTGGGACAGGACCGAATTGTTCAAACACTGTACACAACAGATCACAGTTTGGTCTGTAAGTACTAACTACAACAGTCCTGGAAGAATTTGCAACCTACCTTTCGAAGTAGACCAGAATATCTGCTCTATCGCTGTTGACCTCCTGGAAGGACAGTGAGGAGTGCCGTGCCCAGATGTCAAGCGCTCTGTGAAGCTCACTGCGCACTTGTCCATGATCCAAGTTTGGGATATAATTCGACCTCAAACTGAAAATGAAACAGAATAGCCACAGATAAGAAAAAGCCAAATCCATAGTCCATAGTCCATAGGATTAGGAAGAAAAAAGTAGAAAATGTACAATATCTTCCTCTCCTCTCCCAATAGCATATAAAAACACCGCGAGTCGGATCGCAGCACATGGGTTGAGTCAGAGTGTCACTACAATAGAAAGGCCCTTGCCTTGCGATATAGACTGAAGAAAACGTTGTAACATGGCATTATTGTATTGTATTATATTATATTATTGTATTATTGTATATTGACTTAACTCCTTTAACAATAAAAAAAAAACTGAAGCGGCTACAAAATGGATCCAGTCCCCCCCCCCCTCAAATTAATACCGGGGGTTAATTCAATAGTTTTAGACAAATGAGTGCAAAATGCGCGGGAAATTCAAATTGATAAATTAATGTTTTTGGCGAGTTTTTAATTTTTCCTCGCTTAGATGTAGACACATTATTAATTAAAATTCTTATTCAAAATTCTACCTGTACATTTTAATGTTTATTTGTATTTCCTTCAATAAACAATGCAACGTACCATTCTCTTATGTATTCTAATAATTTATTAATTTGAATTTCCCGCGCATATTTTAACACCGTCACGCGTGACACCAATTACTACTACGGTATTGAAAAATAAACCCCAGCATTACAATGAATAATTCCAAATCGCCGTGATCGGGCTGCAGCAAGAAGAATCATTGCAAGAAGTCGGACGAACCTTCCTACAAAGTCCCATCACAGAGACGTACCCCCCTCCCCCCTATTGTCTCACCCCTGCTCCCGTACCAGTGGTGCCAGTAATATGTGACTGAGGCTCCTCCTTAGCCGCCAATTCAGCTATTTGAAATTTATATTCCTTCGAGTGTTAAGCTTCTTCATTTCGGGTGGGTCACCCCCACATAACCCTCTCCATGGGTACGGTAATGTCCCGCACGAACCTTCGGTTCAAATCTTTATAAACTCATTGGCATCCAGCTGGCTACTTGCAGCCTACTTACGGCAAGATAAGCCGGAGAATTACATGTAAAAGGCACGAGGAAAGAATTGACGCGTTGGCCATAAAAATACAGCTCCAAGAATATTGGGGTCAATCGGGGTTAATGCGCCGAGTTGATGGCGACAGGATCAGACTCTGTAAAATACAACGGAATTACCATGATGAGCTGCAAGGCGACACTGTAAGTGTTGGTTATTGAGAGGGCAGAGAACAGCTATAAAAGGGCCCCGAGCATGGCCGTAGCCAGGGGAGGGGGCGGGCGGGGGTCCAGGGGGTCATCGAAATATTTTCAGCGTACACTTGATAGAATGTAGTTTTAAACATATTGAGGCTACCCCTTGGCCCAAGGACCACCAAACTGAAATAAAACTATAGATCGATGTGAAAGTTATATTTTTAAATTTTTTAAAAAAAAAAAACCTCTGCATAAAATAATGTCAAATTCAGTTCCTACATGTTATAGGCTATATGGAAAATTAGAAAATTCGATTATGCATGGCTATGTCATGGGGAAGGATTCCAAGTTTGTTTTTTAGTAGTTTATAAGTGTACACTTAAGTCTTATTGGCCTATTGTGCCCCCTACAGGGTATTTCTACTAGACATACGATATTATTACAATAAAATTAATCCGCATCAGAGGTGATTCTCTTCAGGGAATTTTCTTTTTTTTTTGCTTGCACTTTGTCAGTTGAGGTATGCTCAAGTAAGTCCTTATTAAACTGTTTATTTCACTATGGTTCAGCAATTGCTACCATCATTATAGTGGAGCAATTCAATAACCACCTTACACAATTACCAAATCCCATCGGACTGTGCCTAGTCTGATAGGTTGTTATTATGAACCTAGTATGGTCATACAGTATGTTTTGTTAAAAAAGCTTACTCCACTGTATTCGAAAAAGTAGGTAGCCTATCTGATTTTTTCTTTGATGCTGCTTGTGTTTACATTCTCTGCCTATATATTGTTATTAATTAATATCTGAAAATATCATTTCAAAAATCCGAAAAATGTCTGAGTTATGGCGAACTATACAGAGGGTAGCGGTAAGTGTGGTCACAGCAAATGTACTGTGATCTTCAGGCGGCCGCTATAGTTGGTTCGCGTATGTTTTGTTTATTGCACAGGGGCTAGATACAATGAGACATGCTAAATTGATGGCAAACCAAAATCCTCACTAGCTCAGCTAGAACCCCAAGAAATATAAAAGAAAGAAAGAAAGAAAGAAAATTGTTTTTATTTTCCATAGGGGCGAATTTTGGGCCTTTCGGCCCACTCTTACAATGAACCAAAAGCGATGGCAGCAGAACGTATTCGATGATAACCAGCGCTGGGATGACTCGTGACATCAAGATCACTAATTAAGAGGGATGGGAGGCCTTTCGGTTGTACAAAATCAAATAAATATTACCTAATCTTCACCCGGGCACCCGTTGGAAGGATTTCCGTAACTGATTTACTAAATGTCGAAATTTAGAGGAAAACGTCTCGTATTTATATTGTATATTCGGTTATTCCTCAATGTGAAATTTAATTTCGCACACCTGTAAAAGTTTTTCATTTCCGGTTTTCTCCTAATTGAATCCTTAGATCTACTACAAGAATAATGCTATGGGTTCCAAATTACCCTCGAAACCCGAGTAAGTTAGATTACAAGCAATTAAGCAGAGTGGGTACAGACATGGCCCTGAATGTGAATTATGTTTACACAGCCGCCCGAGTGGGCTTTCAAACAAGCGCTGTTTCCACTAAACATGCAGGGTGTGACTCAGTCAGCTCGACATGTGCGTTAAAGATGCTTCAAAAATCAGTTTAAAAAGCACCGCAGGCCCGGCGGCCGACGCCTATGTCAGGGTGTGACCAGAGTTCTACATAGGAGAGATGGAACATTCGAGTCAGCCAAAAATATTTTTTTAATCCTGGGTCTACATGATGCTACGTCTCCCATGATCAGTGATTGAAAACAAGTGCCAGGTTTTAAAATTTAAATTAAAAGAATATATATATATATATATATTTTCAATTGACCCACCTGTCGTATTAGAACATAGTGCGACTCACTCAGCTGGACATATTGTGTTGGACATTAGTTAAAGATACTTCAAAACTCAATTTTAAAAGCGCTCCTGCAGCCTTTGGCTTATTGTGACCCGGTTCACCTCCATTTTGTACCCTGAGGTTTCACTACAGAATGTGTCCCACTGGTTACACCTTTCCTCAGTCTTTGCTCAGTTTTTGATCGCCACTCAAAAACCGTTTAACAAACTTGCCAAAAAGAACACCCATCAGCCAGGGTTTGCACGTTCTGTCATATTTTGGGCAGTCTTGCCAATACCAATGACCCCATGGATTTTCAAATTTTATTGATATTGTTTCCCTATTAATTTTGGGCCATTGGCCCGTCATTCATGTCCACCCACACCGGCTGAAAGCGATAATGGACAAGCTGAGACAAGCTTACCATTGACACAATGTATTACAAGTATTGAGGCGTAAGCATGACTTAACCAAGTGCGGGCAAAAGCCAAATCTGAATTAGTATTAAGGATTTTTTTTCTAGAGAAGCTCCCAATTGTCAATGGTGACAAAATCTTGGCCTTAACACAAGAAAATTCAGTTTAGCTTTTATTAATATACAGTACGTGAACATAAGGAACTAAAATTATAAGTTCTAGGTCTGATTGGCTAATAATGGCGCACAATGATGACAGCCGGCCATACAGTAGTACACTGGTAACACTTGTATTACCTTAAGGCCTAGCTGTCAAGAGCGAATCATTATCATGAAATTGAGGACAATTTTGTCAGCACAGAAAAAGCTATGGTGGCATACAGCACATTATTGCTTTCCAATTTATACGTAGTATAAGGAAAGCTTTGTGATAGTCGAAATTTTCGATTCCGAGATTTCAACGGATTTACACGTTTTGAGGTCCCAGGAACCCAAAAAAGTGGTTTTTACAAAATGTCTGTCTGTCGGTCGGTCTGTCGGTCTGTCGGTCTGTCGGTCTGTCTGTTCGTCGATTTCCGGGCAAACTACTCGGTGGATTTGAGTGAAATTTGGCATGTAGGTTCACAAAAATCATACCTCGGGACCATTTTTTTTTTTTTTTTTTTTGGGCTAACTCAATTTGGGGGGGTTTTATTTTCAAAAAACTCAAAAAAAACGTCTAAAAAAATTATTTCTCAAAAACGGCTCCAACGATTTCTTTTAAATTCTCGTAGATTGTAGTCGTTATTAATGTTGACAAAATGCGGGGGGTCGCTTGCCCCTTGATAGTTTGCTTCTGGGGGTAAAAAAATAAAAATAACTAAATTTTAATGAAAAAATGACTAAAAAATGCGAAACCTTTCTATCGATGATTTCTACCTTCAAGCATGTTTTAGGTGTTAAATTGAGTAACGAAACCGGATAGGTTGCTTTCCCAAAAAAATATTTGGTTTTGCCCAAAAAATTATTTTTTGAAAAAAATGATAGAAAATTCGCGCTCAAATGCATTGCATGCCCTGCCATTATTGCTGTGTGGTAATTAATGTGTTTGTTTGACCTATCGAGAATTTACCTCACTTCCAGTGACGTCACAGTATTAAAGTCGGTATACCAATGTCACATTTAACAATTGAGTCGGATCCAATTTAAACTAGCATGAGTTGGGAGAAACGTTACTTCTTGCTTTTAATAGATCTCGTGGAAATAAAAGGAGATTAAAGAGCCACTTCGTACATCTTCGTTCCAGCGATAAAGTTTAATTTAATAGTGTTACTATTAAAACGGAGTATAGCCTACTCAATGACAAGATTTAGACCTTGGCTCAACTAGTGATCTTTTTTTCTCGCTATAAAGATGTAGGCCAAAGCAACGATATACGACATGGAATACTCGGATGAAATTTTACCAATGTTACAGACTGCTATTATAACCTGGAATCTAGGAAGTAGTAGAAAGGAAGGTACGATGATAAGGAGAATCTATGGAATACTGTAGGAAAGCAGAGCATAAGAAAAAAAGTGCAAGGTCTAAGATGGCTGGAAGCTGGAACACGTTGCAAGAATGTTACATGACGTCATGCCGCACATCATGATCAAAGCAGCAGACATGCCAGGAAGACGGCTGCTGCAACGTCCAAGATACGGCTGGAAGGACGAATTAGAAACCGATCTCCGCCAATTAGGATCAAATTCGTAGAAAAGGACTGCGCAGCCGGAGGAAGAATAAGACAGACTGCTATTCAAATAGACCTAACGCTTAGTAATTAGCCTCGCAAAAAAACCTCTCCATGACAAGAAAATAATAATTTTTCATCACTGGCAGAAATGGTCTGCCTCTAAGGTATGGTGGAATTTGTTCAGATTTGATCAGCCGTCATTATTTTGCTTAGGATAAAAATACGGGGATTAGCTGCGAATCCCTACGGCAGTACTGTCGGGCTCTGCTTAACTACTGGTCAAGCGACCCGTACACGAAATAATTAATAGAAGAAGTCTACTTCCGTAGCAAACTCCACTTTCTTACCAATCCGAAGCAAATGACGTCAGAACCAATCTTAAGTTACACTATTGTCAATTTTCACGGAAGATATTATGCCTACTTAGCTCATGGCTTCTAATGTTCTAGCTCTAGAGTCTAGGTACGGTACTGCACTTCGTTAACTTTACTCCATTTAGATTTCCTGCAACATCATGATTATGCAATCGTGCACACTTATTGCTTTCCAATTTATACGCACAAGTAGTTTAAGGAAAGCTTTGTAATGCTCGAAATTTTCGATTCCGAGATTTCAACGGATTTACACGTTTTGAGGTCCCAGGAACCCAAAAAAGTGGTTTTTACGAAATGTCTGTCACTCTGTCTGTCTGTTCATCAATTTCCGGGCAAACTACTCGGTGGATTTAAATGAAATTTGGCATGTAGGTTCACAAAAATCATGCCACGGGAAAACATTTTTTATTTTGGGCTAACTCAATTTGGGGGGGTTTTATTCTCAAAAAACTAAAAAAAAACGACTAAAAAAATTATTTCTCAAAAACGGCTCCAACTATTTCTTTTCAATACACATATATTGTAGTCGTTATTAATGTTGATAAAATGCAGGGGGTCGCTTGCCCCTTGATAGTTTGCAAAAAAAATAAAAATAACTCAATTTTCATGAAAAATGACTAAAAAAAATTTTCTGCGAAACCTTTCTATCGATGATTTCTAACTTCAGGCATATTTTAGGTGTTAAATTGAGTAACGAAACCGGACAGTTTGCTTTCCCAAAAAACTATTGGGTTTTGTGCAAAAAAACATTTTTTTGAAAAAATAAAAGAAAATTCACGCTCAAATGCATTGCGTGCCCTGCCATTATAGCTGTGTGGTAATGTGTTGGTCTGACCTATCTAGAATTTACGTCCCCTTCAGTGACGTCAGGTGGACCCCCCCCCCCTGTTATATCCGAAATTTAACCATAAGAAAATTATTTAGCATGAAATTAATCATTTTCTCTCTCTACTAATCGATAAATTGGAAAGCATGTTCGAGTAAACTCGGACCGGTTCTTTTTTAAATTTTTGACAAAGCATCCTCTTGAAGGAAGTTTGGTCGGTCATGGTGTTACCGTATAGCTTCCACAACACGCCAGAGAGACCATCGTGGTGTGGCGTAGATACGGGCGATCCAGATGGTAGACTCATTACTAGTTGCGTTGACAGACTGGCTGGCTACGTTGGTTTCTGTTTTGTAGATGATGGTAGCCCAGTCCCTCACTCAAGGAGGTTGTGAGGATCTCGAAACACATCACACCCAAGTTGAGTGAGTGGCTGTACCACCAACGAGTTGTCGAAAGATGAAGAGTTCCAACCCCAGGCGCAGTGGAGATAAAGCTGTCTCTAGCTAGGAAGGTGAGGATTACGCTAGATAATAAAATAATTAATGTAAAGGCTACTTCATAAAGAAACCCATCTATACAATGGTGTGTAACGTAGTGTAGGTACTCGTAGCATGTTAAAGCACTGAGTACATGTTTTGAAACGTAGAGGGGTTTATTTTATGACACTCAATGCTTTGAGCGATTTTACTAATTTGGTACCCATACGATAATTATTTGACATGGCTGGTTGTAGCGACACTTCCTTTCAAAAACTCTGATGGCGGTTCCCATGATAGTTTGAAAATTCTTGGTAAGGCACCGCCAGGAATTGGAACATGGCGGTACTGTCCAATATTCCTTCCCAAAGCTTTCAGGCGGTTGTGGGATCCGCCCTTAGCACAGTTACACACAAAATGTTTAGAGTGATACAAGACAATAACGATATAAATTGTTGCTGTAGCAAGCTTAAAGGCCATGGTGTAAAGTACAACTAATGATGGAATTGAACCAGTTGAGGCCGACATTCTTACTGCTGGGAAACAAAATTTGTTTCCCGGAGATACCGTTGTAACTCCAAAAAGTAAAATTTTCAGGAGAGCGATTTCTAACTTTTTCGTAAGTTTAACAGCAGATTAAAGGGAAGCTATTGGGCCCATTTCATATTAGTTACCATAAAAAAATAGCTGCTTCTTTACACTTTTGAAAGGCCAAGACTAGACTCATGTTACATTTTCTCCTTAGTGAATATTCTGGATTGACTGAAGCCACTTTGAGGTGCAACACTATTGCCTATAAATTTTACTATAAGTGGGTAGGTAGTTACGTATCCCAAAATACATCGTTATTACTTAGAAAACAATTAATAATTATTAAGAATGAAACTGTTTCATTTCAAAATACAACGTTGTTGCTCAAAATATTTTCCCAAAACAGATTTATTTTATGTAATGTTTTGTCATGCAACAGTGTTGAGTAAAAAAATAATTTACCTCCTCCAAGGTCTTGTGGCAATTGACCAGAGGCTACACTATTCCTCAAAACCAAAATGGTGTTTCGCGCCAATTCAGTAGCGATGTATCTGCCCTCTAGGGGATTTTTTTTTTAATTTTTTGAAGATAATACACTATTGCTCAGAAAGAGCGATTTTTTTTAACGTATAATGACACTAATATCTCATTTTTCGATTTTTTTTTGAGTTACAACGGTATTTCCGGGAAGCGACGAAATGTTAACATAAATTTAGAGACTACGCTCAGCAGACCTAGCACCAACGGAAAGGAATAAGTTACCCGAAGAATTATTTAAACCATTTATGTATGGGGTTAAAACTAACCCACTCCAAAACAGATGATAATCAACTCAATCTTTTGCCATGTTGGGCCCCAAAAGAAAGATAAACCTGCATAGAGCAGTGAACAGCAATGAAATGTTGTTGACAAACAATTCGACAAATTCGTGATTTTAATTTTAAATCTTATATTCTTAAATTTTTTCATTTTCATTTGGCTTAATTTAATGGAATTTACAATTAATCCAGAATAAGTTATTATTTTTACCTCATCATTGATGCTGGGGCTGCTAGACGGGACACAACGAGAGAGGGTCACATTGTGCATTACCAGATGAAAGTACGATATAACCTCATAAACCAAAGAAAACCATCAAACTATAGTTGCTTATAACGCACAATTAGGCCAGAATACTTTGCTGAAGCCACCAGAGTTTAAAAAATGTACCATTTAGGCTATTGACAGCTATAGTAAGTTTAAGTAAAAAGTGGTACTTAATTATTAATATAGGATTAACTCTGTGGTCGTCGTTTCAGTATTTAAGAGTATATACCGATTTATTAACTAGCTGTAATTACGCACTAAGGCAAGGCAATCTTTAGGACGACCATTACATACAGTAGTTCACATGGCAGAGCCTTGAACAAAACACGTACAAAAGAAATTAATAGCCGACACACAGAACCTACTCAAAGAAATACGATAAGAAATAGTGCAAAGACCTTATCAATGTGATGGGACATAAACCAACAATATAGACCCTTTCACATAGTAACTCGTTATGGTTGATTCTATAGCAGAAATGGCGCGGGAGGTGCAGCGGCTCGCATCGCCACACCGGCCACACCCACGGCTATTAAATGGCATTATACGTGACCACTGGGAACAACAAGGCGGTTTGTCGGACGAACCCTAGTTACATACCAGACGCTCATATCGGCAGAACGGCTTCAGAGGCATAAGGGCAAATTGTGGCATGTGCATGCATATGAGTGGGTGGGTCGCAGGCCAACCCCCCGAAAGCTTGTTGCTTTCCTATATAGGCTATGTACAATAGTATAAGAAAAGGTCAAAATTTTCGATTCCGAGATTTCAACGGATTTCCACGTTTTGAGGTTCCAGGAACAAAAAAAGTGGCTTTTACAAAATGCCTGTCTGTCTGTTCCTCAATTTGCGGGTAAACTACTTGGCAGAGTTTGATCAAAGTTGGCAAGTAGACTCAAAAAAAAAAATCATACCTCAGGACCGTTTTGGGCTTACTCAATTTCAGGGGTTTTAACCTAAAAAAACTCCACAAAAAAACTGCTAAAAAATTATTTCTCAAAAGCGTTGTTGTTTGTTGTTTCTAACGGCTACTTTTAGCATTTCTGCTGTAAGCAACCCTGTCAGCCTGGTGGGGGGAGTGAGTCTGTTTGTTAACTTGAGGCACCCTAAGGGCAAACTCTTTCACCTCGGGGAAAGGGGAGTTGACTGAGAGGGTGGACCTCCTGATTATAGTGGATTCCGAACCACTTGGGGACATCGTAAAGTCACACGATTAAATCGGAGGTGACCAGGACTCGACAAGCACGTAGACGTGACGTAGCGCGTTATCATGTCCCACCATGTTCCCCTGCCAACGCTGTGCACACTACCAAGTTTGTCGCAGTTTGAAACATGTGCTGCTCTAATGGATTCAACATGGTAAGGCCGTTGGCATTTCTCTAAAACGGCTCCAATCATCTCTTTTAAATTCACAACTGGAGTAAATTATTGTCGGTATTAATGTTAACAAAACGCGGTGGGTCACTTGCCCCTTGAAATGTTATTTCTGCGATGGGGATAAAAAAAGGAGAATGACTCATTTTTCATGCAAAATAAATAAAAAATAATTTTTCTATGGAAAATGTAAAGGAACAGTTCTGCTGAGGGATGCGACATTTTCTGCTCTACCATCAATATTTCATTGGATACTTGATTTGTTACACTAGCAAGGCCTTTCTTAGTACAATAGTCTAAAATTAATTTGGACCCTTTCGAAGTAAAACTTATATAAATCGTCAATTAAGTTAAGATGATGTGAAACGTAGATATTGGTCACCCCTGGATTATTCGGTAGTTATTGTTTATTTTATTTACTACTTAAGTTAAAAAATACTTGGTCTATGGAAGTAGCAGAGGACTTCTTCATAAAAAATATCATGGGGTAATTTTAATTTTTGGTGTTGTAATTATTTACTGAACTTAACGGAGGACTAAAATTTCACGCATGGTGAAATGGAGAAATAGCAGTACAAAAAAGTCAAATCCCCTCTGATATTGTGCATGATTTCAACTTTGATAGACCAAATCTTTACAGCTTACGCAGTAAATGAATTAAAATATAGGACATATTGACAGATTTGTGCATGATCCTCCAATATATCTAATTATCTAAGTGTCGTTCCATATACTTTTAACTACAATTTCATGCGACATACAATCATATAACAATGGTGCTGCTGTTAGGTCCTAATTATAATGACACTTGTGTGAAACAATCTTAGGCGGGTCCTATGATCGCTAGTAAAGTCTCGGTGACAGTACCTAAACTTTTCAAGTGGTCGTGGGAGCCCTGAGCCACCCCTAGACATTACCAGACTCTCGGCTTAAATAACCTATTACACTTCAAAAACCGTTGTGTAAACAGTTAAGCCCCGATTAAAGCAGAAAATTTGGGCTGCTTGCCAGGCTTAAGAGTGATTTGAAGCTGTGGGATAGGTTATAACTTGTGGCGCGTAAACAACAGTTTGTTTGACGGAGCTAAATTCTGATTAGCGTTTGTTTATTCAACACTTCCGCCGATAACATAAGGGTTCTGCCAGATTTACATTGGCCCTTTTTTCTCCTGTCTGCAGTATTTCACCACAGTTAAGCCTGGTTCATAAGCAGACGTAAAGCCGATGTATATAGGTGAAAGCATGTGGGGGAGGATAATATCACAATACAACCTGTACGTACATAAAGTACAGAGAATTTTATTATTGATTTTTTTTTCTACATTTTTGATTACTTCGGCCAGGTTCTGAATATTGCTACATACATAGGGTCATAGGGATACTCCCCTGGGGAAATTTATTGAAGGTATGGGTGTAAAATAGTCTGACTTTAGCATTTCTAGGTTAGGTACTGTTTTATGGGTAAGAAATTTCAAAATTCTCAGACTTCCCTCAAATAACAAGGAAATACAAAGAAAATAAGTTCATAAACTAATGCTGACATGAACAAAAAAACATTGAAATAACCCCAGCAAAGCAATTTCTTCGCATGTTATAGTTTCACGGTACCTATATACCTACTTATTGCCATTTCTAAAGCCTGGCTGATACTGATCCAGCATTACACAGAAGTTACAGAATTTTCAAACGGGAATACATTAAGGACAGAAGCCAGGCAACGCCCAACGACATAACACATATTCTTACTGACTTCCTTTTTGGACGTTACGTGTAGGCTATGTTACGGTAAAGTAATTGCAGCTTATATAAACCAGGCTTTAGGGTTTTATGCACATATCGCTCATGCACGAGAAAAGTGACACATTTCAAAAAAAAATTCAAAATTGAGTTATTTATACAAAAATGTCGAGGAAAATATAGCGAATATTATGATTTATGAATGTAGTCTCACATATCTAGTTTAATTTGTTTCCATAAGATTGCGTTTTGTCACTGATCCATTGTCAAGTTTGACTACTTCGGGTTTGGCAATACTGACATAATTCGGAATGTGCTCCAGGCATTGACGTGGTAATTACACTTCTCTTTCAAGTAAACTGTCACATCTCAAAAGTATTAAGTGTCTCGATAGTACTACAAGTAGAAACTAAAAAATGGTCAGAACTATAATTTGAATTATCTCAAAAAAATATTTAGAAATGTGTCACTTTTCTCGTGCATGAGCGATGTACAATAATTTTATGGCAAGAAATCTTGATGTACTGTACAGTCAGTTTATGCGAGCCCAGGTTCATAATGCAGTAGATACAAAACGCCAGATTTTTTAAAGCTAAGGAACACATTTATTATGCAAGAGGCGAGAGAAAATACAATGGTGCATGGGAGACTTGAGGGATGGGGTTGGAGGCGAAACGTTGGTGGACCGCACACCGGTGTTTATTTATTCAAAAGTCAGTTTAGATATTGGGTACAGCGGCGCCCCCATAAACTTGCCCCAAAAAACATGCTACATTAAATCCCAACTCAAGTACATTCCTTTACTACCTCCGGGAATTAAAGACCAAACACGGTACCTATAGGGTATCTCACAATTTTCATAATAATATGTAAACGTATGTCATGTTGCATATAAAATGACAGCTATTTTTGTGACCTCTTTATCTGCCTTTGAACCTTTGTCTTAAGGTACACGATACCTTAAATAAGTCACAACCATTAATTTTAAATAGCCTATAGTTTCATTTGTATAAACAGCCTTGAAGTTTCAACATTAAGTATACAATCAAAGTTCAAACTAGCTAATAGTGACTGCCTGGTCACTAGCCAAAAATGGCGTAACTTATATTCTTCCAGCGTTCTAAAAAATTAACTTAAACATATTAATTTTTTTAAGTATTTCATTTTTTTAAATTTAAGTTATATGTATTACTTTAGTGACCCTACTCACCATAGCCTATACAGTGATAATTTACTGTATGCACAAATATGAATAAAATTATTGGCATATTTTTGAGAGGCAATCGGACACCCCCCCTTCTCATCACCAAATCCAATGTCACGTGAAATACCTATCAATACTTATAGAGCTAAAAGAGAATGTCACATTCACCAGAAAAAATATTTCCCCAGATTTCGGAGTAAGGTACTAAAGTACTATAAATATGTGGCCGCCTCTGACAACTAAAAGCAACTGTCTCAGTAATATTTTCGACATTCACTTTATAATACTTCGTCAAAGTAGGCCTAAATAAAAGTAAAATGAAATGACTTGGTCAGGTATTACAAAAATTTTAGTAATGCTTGACTAAATTATTTTATTTTATTTACCATAACAACAACTAAAATTTACACATGCTTTATGCATCGAAATGAAGAAGAACATTTCTTACAGCTCTATGATCAATAATTCTTGTGATAATTTCTACACCTGTAAGGTTTCTCCTTCGGTTCTCTTTCTCTTATATAATTAGCTAATAGACGTAAGAGTACGATGGCAGAATAGATTGCAGATATATTACAACGGGGGTCACATAATATTGCCATACAAACAAGCTACAGCATTTTTTTGCTACCTTTGAGAAGCAAAGCAAAAAGCAGTACAGTAGTACACTATAGAAAAGACGACAAATACTTATGACTTTGATGTTCGGTTCTCAACCGCTTTTGGAATAGTTTATGGCTGATTACAATACTACAATCCCAGATTTAAGAATTTATTAATATCTATACAATAGTAAAACAAAAAAGTCGGACAAAATCCAATAAAGTGCGGTACGGTAGTTCCATGTCGATCATACCATGATGAATGGTGATGAATGATTGGGTGCCGCAACTAAAAACCAGTCAGAACCAGTCCGCTTTTGTTACATAGAATTTGTTAATATTTACTTATATTAGGTTTGATGTGCCAAGCTCCCACGCTTCGGCTTGAGGGGGCACAGCCTGTAATTTTATGTTCATATATTTTTGTCGAGAAATACACGGTTTTTTCTGTCTATCTATCTAGACATAGTGTCTGCTCCCTTACACTAAATATTCGTTACAGAAACATTGTCCCTTATTCCCACATGCAGTGTCTGTACAGTATCAGGAACATTCTATAAAAATAAAATATCGACAATGAAACTGTTTACGAGGAAAATTTTACTTACTGTAGCTATTTTTAACAAGAAACGCTGAGGCGATTATGAACTGAAAATTAAATTAAAAATGATTTTCAAAAAAGCTATGTTACAAAGCCTATGCGGTAAAAATGCCGCAGTGGAAAACGGAAAAAATAGAGGTAATTTTTTCATGTTTGATCCAGAAAAGCGGTGGAAAAGTTTACCTCGCAGTTGCAGCTCGGGGGAAACAATGTCGACGGCGCGGCGGTTTGAACTCAACTGACGTGAGTGACGTCGGAAATAAGAGCCAACTCAACCCACCACAGCGGTACAAGCAAAACGTCAGGGTCGGTCTAAGGCTGTCGCCAGGCACTATCCTCCACCAGGATTATTTCCCCAAATTTGGGGATTTCAGCGAGAGGCGGCCTTTGGGGGTGGCGAACAGGGCCTCGCTCTTGCAGGGGCCAAGCAAATTAAAAAAATAAGAACATATGTAGTATTTTTTAACTAAATAACTATTTTTTTATATTTAAAGCTTTAGATTTTGATCCATAGTTATTTATTAATGTTATAACATAAGGGTAAATCAAAATAAAGCTAGTTAACCAATTCATTCATTCAAAACATAATTGACTAATAGGAATCCCCGAGTTTCATTTCGTTCGTCAAGTCAAGCTTTTCACGAAGGACAAAGTGCATCGCAATGACCTGCCGTCCGGAGCCTCGCAATGGGTATTTCAGCAGGTGTAGTACGAACGGAAAATAATTCCTTATCCGAGAATTGGTGAAAATTATTCTCGTATTGCATATAAAAGAATGGCCTCGTTTCTTTGGTCCTCAAGGCGTTCCGAAATACCACTGAACAGACTGGATTGAATCGTTGGTAGGGTCTTTTGGGGACGCTCCGCAAAGTGTAAACATAAATCTATACAGTGCCGGATTAACCCCTGGGGGGGGGGAACAAGATATGGGGGGCCGTGGGTGCAAACCAGAAGCGGACGAGGGAGCCCCAGACAGAGGCGGTCCCAGACCTCATAAAAGGGGGAGGCACTTGTCAGTGGCGTAACGATAGGTTTTCGAAGGTGTGGCATAATTTGGTGCCTCTGCACCCATTTTCTTAAAAGTTGCTCAGGAGACAGAGGGCTGAAATACTGGGGTTTTCCACATTTTGAGAGCAAGAAAGCTTACCAACATATTACAAAGAATCAATATAATTATGGACAAGGGGACACGGAGGTCTCCCCCGGGAGAAATTTTTTGAAAAATAGGGCTGCAATAGTGAGGTTTTGCGCATTTTGAGTGCTGTAACACTTAGATTTTAGAGGCAAAGAATATAACTGCCTTCCAAAGGAGGGAGGGGGGCGATAACAGGTCGCTTCGTCAGCCCCTGGTGCAAGTTGCAACCTCCTCTAAAATTCATAAATAAATGGGTTAATCCAGCACTGAATCTATATAAATTAAATTAAAATAGTATCGACATTGAAAGAATAAAAAACATCTCAAAAATTAAACAACAACATAATGTGGTCACATGATGGACACATCAATGAATGTAAATTTTCATATACGAATTACAGTGAATTAAAAATTAAAACAAAATTGTTCGTAAATTTGCTGATCATTTTTGCACATGCTAGGCGTAGGCGGACACTTTTATGAGGGCTCTAGTTGGTACAAAACATTTGAATATCGTCTGCTTTCGAGCGGGTTAGTTTTATTACAGTTTTTAAATAATTCCCCGTACTTTCTCAACGTTGAAATAAAATCCTACGAAAGCATCTCCACTGGAGGCAGTGCGGCTCATAGACTGCCCAAATTTCATCACATTTTTAGTACTGGGGTAAATTGGGTACGATTTTGCAAAATGGGCTTTTATGCTAATTAGGAACCGTTGAACACGAATTTGGATGCCATCAGTCCAAAACCGGAGCCTTAAGAGGAGATGCTACGTAGAAAATGAGCACCCCAAAATTTGTTGTTTTTAATTACTTTTTATTTTATTTTTTTCATTAACAAAGCAAGTCATTAAAGATTTGGCTCATGGAAGTTGTAGAAAACTACTTCATGAATCATATAATAGGAAATATTAAATTTTTGGTACCTTAGTTCTTGCATAAATACCAGAACAGACAGAACAAGTCTAAAAGTTCGCCTATTCTTGGTATTTTTGGAAGAACTACAAAACCGAAAAGTTAAAATACCAGATTATGATGCACGAAGTAGTCTTCTACAACTTGCAAGCTAGTACATGAGCCAAATTTTTAATAACTTGCTGAATAACAAATGAAAAGTATTTAATTTTTGGGTGCCAATTTTCTACGTGACATATCCTCTTAAATCCGGAACTCATGAGGCCAACTTATAACTTACAAGCAGTAAATGCAATTTTAATAAATTTTTTATTAAATAAAATTGTATTGTATTGTTGTGAGAATTCTTTTCTCATTTCTATAATTAAAAATACTGCATATAAATACAAGCTAGTACTTGGTAGGTTAACCTCATGAGGAAGTGTTTGGTTGTGTACAGTACTCTTGCGGAGCTTAAAAATTAGAAGATCTGAGTTTTATTAATTTATTTGGCGCTTATACGAATGCCGTATATATTGTAATATAATAGTAAATTATTGAATTGAATTGAATTGAAAACGACTTTATTGAATAAAAACAAAGGCGAACAATAAGACTATAATTATAAAATTAGTTGATTTTTTCATAGATATAATTAGGTACATGTATGTATAGACTCTCTTAACCAACTGTGTGGGGGGTACCTATTAAATACACATTAAATATTTAATAAATATAAATTGTACAGGTAAATTAACAGCATTAGTATAAGACAGTAATCTGTCGCCATGCGGCATGCACCCCCACCCCCCCCCCCCTCTGACCCTGACTGAACATATACCTGAGCGGCTGAACTCTGTTGAAACACTCATTCTACTGTCATCACTTTTAAGATCAATCTAATATGGCGGCTCATTCTACATACCTATTCGTCTTCTTTAGAAATTGTTATTAGACGGGCCTCTGGCCTTGTTACACAATTGGCCATAGCGCCACAATGTGGTGCATACAAATTCTGTACATTAACGCCCGACTCCTGACTCCTGAGCGGTAAAATATACACCTTATATACGATAGCTTCTACAATGGGCCACTCCTACCATGTGTCGACAAAGGAATCTAGGGAAATGGTATATATTGTATATCTGGAGTTCTACGTTGGAGAGATGGGACATTCGCTCCAGTCAAGAATACTTTTTGTTTTGCTGGTGCCCCTGCCATGTTATTTTCGACCAATTCTTGGACCCTTCCATACCACGACAAATCCCGTCGTGGCTGGAAGGCGCGTGCTTTGATTGGTTGAAGAAGACGAAGCAGCTACAGGCTCCAAAATTTAAAAAAATATCCACGGCGGCACTTTGCGGTCCATCGCCTTTGTACGCAAGGCCGTTCCCAGGTTATTTTAGTTTGGAGGGGGTCCAATGTTTTTTACGTATTTTATTATTGAAAGTCCATTCCATCGAGTGGAAAGTCCTTTTATTTCGGAGGGGGTCCAGACCCCTTGGACCACCCCCCTGGGCACACCATGCCTGTACGGGTTTACTAACAACTCTAGCTACTGTATATTCTATTGTAATACGTGGTGGAACTCTGCAGAAGACAGAGTATTATCTCAGTAGATTTCAATTTTAAATGTAGTGTAAAGAAAATTAATTGCCCCGCAGCGTTTTTCTGGGAAATAAAGGGTGCACCACAGAAACCGGAGAACAGTTGGATTTTTTAGGGAATTGTTCCCTGTATCTGCAGCCTGATCGGGGCGATTATAATACCGGGGTTAAAAAAATACCCTAGGATTATAACTATAAACAAACAAATTTTAAACAGCACTTTCCATTGTAAAATTATCATGTTCCTTTCCAATTTATACGTAGTATAAGGAAAGCTTCATGACAGTCGAAATTTTCGATTTCGATATTTCAACGGATTTATACGTTTTGAGGTCCCAGGAACCCAAAAAAGTGGTTTTTACAAAATGTCTGTCTGTCTGTCGCTCTGTCTGTGCGTCGATTTCCGGGCAAACTCCTCGGTCGATTTTAATGAAATTCGGCATGTAGTTTCACAAAAATCATGCCTCGGGACAATTGTTTTTATTTTTTATCTCAATTTGGGGGGGTTTTATTCTCAAAAAAATCCATAAAAACGTCCAAAAAAATTATTTCCCAAAAACGGCTCCAACGATTTTATTTAAATTCACATATATTGTAGTTGTTATTAATGTTGATAAAATGCGAGGGGTCGCTTGCCCCTTAATAGTTTGCTTCTGGGGGTAAAAAAATAAAAATAACTACATTTCAATGAAAAATGACTAAAAAATCATTATTCTGTGAAACCTTTCCATCTATGATTTCCACCTTCAGGCATGTTTTAGGTGTTAAATTGAGCAACGAAACCGAACAGATTGCTTTCCCAAAAAACAATTTGGTTTTGTGCAAAAAAAAATGTTTTTGAAAAAATGTAAACAAGATAATTTTATAATGGAAAGTGCTATTCAAAATTTGTTTGTTTACAGTTATAATCCTAGGGTATTTATTTAACCCCGGTATTATAATCGCCTCGATCAGGCTGCAGTAGCCTCGTAAAATCGAATGAGCACAATTTACAGAATGCCATGAGGAGCAGTGGGTACAATGCAGGGAAACAATCCGCTGGTTTTGATCCATTTCGGAGTTTACCCCATATTTTTTGGACTACTACCCACTCAGACCTGTCCGCCCAAGGGCGGATTTTGCCTCCAATTTAGGGGGGGGGGAGGTCAGCGGGCAGGTTCAGTGGATTATAACATTAAAAAACATAATTATTTTTCATTCCCACTGTAACCCCATTGTTATTGTGTAATTACATTGTAGTATTATATGGTATATATAACACTGACTTTAAACTAACTTTGGTTGAAGAGGTAACCTCCTCGTTATAACCGAAATTAGAGGATATGGAAAAAACTGGGCTTGGCGGGATTCGAACCCACGATCTACGCCTAACCGGGGCGTCGTCTTAACCGCTGGACCACAAGCCCCGACAAGTCCAGTAAATGCCAAATCCTCTACTTATGCTCTAATTGACATGATTCGTGTTGCTAGACAGGTTAGCACAACTACACAACTATCTAACCGAACAGGTCTGTGAGCTGACTTAATTGCATAAAGGCAATGCTTTATTCATTACATTGTAGTATCAGTGTTATATATACCATATAATATGATATAATATAATAAAGATCGTGGGTTCGAATCCCGCCAAGCCCAGTTTTTTCCATATCCTCTAATTTCGGTTATTGTGTAAGTTAATTTATTTGGAGGGGGGGGGAGGTCTGGACCCTCTGACCTCCCCTAAAATCCGCCCTTGTGTCCGCCTGTGTATGAATGACAGCATGAAAAACGAGACAACTTACAGATTCTTGGAAAGTTCGTGATAATGCACATCCGGCAACTGCGAAGGGAGATAGCCGGGGAACAAGGTCTTATAGGAGGCGGTTATCAGGAAAGGATGCCAGAAATCAACCATGTGCTGCGATGATTATGGGGCATCTGCGATCTCAGTAGACATGGGTGGTAGCGCAGTAGCCATATTTTTAAGTAAGCAAAATAATAATGAAAATCTGTTTGTAGTAGTATAATTTCCGTTTCCAGGCGTCTAGGGTTAAACTCCCGGTTGTCACGTTTGAAGGGAAACTTTCGGTTATTTCTTGACTTCATTTGTTAAGGCCGAATCCGCAAAGTTGCTGAACTTCTGAGATCTCCTCGTAGTAAAGATGGAAGCGCGTAATGGCGACTGAACGGGGATAAGCGAAACACACTCTTTTCTGTGCAGGGCACTCTTTTTTCCTGGGGTTGGGAAACTGGCCATGTAGGTGGAGAAACTCAATGAAGAGTCAACGGCAGAAGGCGGAAGACAACGGGAAACCACTGCCTTACAATTCCTTAGTATAATTATCATGACATTAGTTGCCATGATGATCGCCAATTTTCGATAGAATAGGCATTTAAAGAAAAGAAGAAGAATAGAAGACTATCCACTTTTTGCGCAGTCACACTTCTCATTAAATATCGATCGTAGATAAAATAAATGTGGTGTCATAAACTATAAAAAAAAAATATTCCTCTATGCGCTTTTATGTGCAATATGTATTACTATTTCTTGTCCCGCCATCTCAATATACCTAGGTAGGTACAGTAGATGAAATCTCCCTAAAAAGGAAGGAAGCTAAGTTGTAGCCCTGGGATAAAAAGTACTTGCTAGGCTTGTCTCAAACTCGCTCATATATGTAAGAACGAATATTTTGTTTACGCAGGTTGCAAACATCGGAAGGCACAAAGCAGAAGGATGGTCTTGGTGGAGGGTCCCTCAAAGGCCCTTCAGTCTCTTAACGGTTAGTAAGATCCTTTTGGTAAGGTTTTCAATGAGCTTCTTGAAACACTAAGGGCTATTATTTCATAGGTACATCTTACACCGAATTTATAGTACAAAGTTTGGTTTAATAATTGCAGCAGCCGCCATAAGCATATTAACCCAAAAATGGTAAATGACCCCGGGGTTTACAATAGGCTGAAATGGCTTGTAGCATAGGGTTGATTTCTCTTGTCTTTTGGAATTTGAGGAAAAATTGTGTTGAGCCACATGTAACAATGAATATTGTTGGACCTGGCATTCAAATGAGCGAAATACCGAGATTGTTCGATTTAGTAATTTATGCTATTGTGCTCATGGAAGTAAAACAAAGTGTTTCGTTCGTTTCAATGCTCTTACAATGTAAATGTATCGTAATTAGTGATCATTTAGGATAATTTAATGTTAAACCCTGCAGTAATTTAACTTTTTCTGTCTGTGCTACTGCTGCGGGGCAAAATGGGCAGATGGGCAAAATTTGTAGGTACTCCAAACCTTCGTTATTACATTATATTAACATCTACTGATCTACATCTGTGAGCTTACTTAATTGCATAAAAGCAATGCTTTATTCATTATATTGCAGTATTATGGTATACTATATAACACTGACATTAAATTAACTTTGATTGAAGAGGTAACCTCCTCGATATAACCGAAGTTAGAGGAAGAAAAACTGGACTGGCCGCGATTCGAACCCACGATCTCCGGCAAGAACAGTAAAATCTATATACTCTTGCTCTTATTGACATGATACGTATAGCTAGAAAGGCTATAACGAGGAAGTTACCTCTTCAACCAATGTTAATTTAATGTCAATGTTACACAATATATACCATATATACTGCATATGCTGCATTTTCTGGCAATGCTTCGGAGGGCATGTAAAGCAGGCGGTCTCGGGTCTTCCTAGTTGAGTGTAAGAGAGGGCTTTATAGCCCTAAATCCACTAGGTTGGCTTAGTAATAGAAAAAACAAAGTAAATATTTATTTATTTATTTATTACTGCAATATAATGGAGGCCTTTTATTGGACACTTCTCGTTGGTCACTATTCCTTACTCTCTATAGGTAGTATTTAACATAACTGGTCAAGCTATCCATAGTCGCCGGTATTATCGTAAAACAGTGGAAAACATTCTGGGTTGCATATTAAAGATTTTCCGCCCTTCCACCTCCTGCGGCAAAAATGATTGTCAACGCCCTTCATAGCTGACATTTTGTAAATGGCAGGGGGTCTGAAATGTCGGGGGTTGACCCTTTCCATTACGACAATTTATTTCAAGGACGTTAACCCCGCCCACTGTTGCGGCCTTTAAGGCTAATATACTGTAATATCGGATTTCAGGTACAAGAAACCCATTGAGAGACACATTGTCCTACCTGATAAGGTATAGGGTACCCACTAGGGCTGGGTGGCTGCAGGCATTGCTGAGAATTGAGATACATTAAAAATTGTATGATAACAATATTTATGGTCACGGATAATCCAGTTGCTAGAGAACTAGATTATGTGATTGTATCGAGACCCGATATAAAATAAAACGTTGGACTGTACTGACCGTGAAGGCAGAATTTTCAAGCTGTTCAGAGGTGCTAGTCTCTGAGCATGTCGGTAGCCAGGATTTTTTTTTTGGGGGGGGGGGGTGTTCAGAAATATCATTGGATATTACATAGTAGTTTCTTTTTTTCCTCTCAAAATCCGATTCTATCTAGTGTCAAGCCATTTCATTTGGGGGGGAGGGGGGGAGGTTTGAACTCCCATGAACCCCCCTTGGCTACGGCCTCGTCTCTAAGGTATAAAAAACTTAAATAGTCAAATATACGGTACAGTATTAGGCCTGAATAGAACTATAAGCACACACAGCACACATTGAAATGTCCTAAAGTTGCGTAGAATGAAGCACGCTGACCATCGCCGATTTGCCAACCGGCAATTATGGTACCGGTAACCAATCTAACCATTCACTGGCAGCCAAACAATTTGCGGTACGGTACCCTATGAGCCATAGCAACAGTAACAATAATTCTCGACGCTTTGGTAGTAAAAAGTTACACTAACGTTTTGTTAACATCCTATTTACTTAACACACCTTTAAAGTAGCAAATGAATTATACAAGCAGAAATCAATTACAATATTGTATTGTACAAGCTAGATCTCAAGACGCCACTGTTCCCACATACTGTACGTAAGGGCTTAAATAGAGGCTAAAGAGGCAAATACTAGCCACAGACGCCAGCCAGTCCGACCGAGGCATCTTTGAATGACGTGAGGGGAGGGGGAGGGGGGTTAACAGCTCCAGTGACAGATTACACACCCTTCGTCGGATATACAGTATGCACTCCGATCGACAAAGTTAAAACCCAGTTTAAAAGGTAACTGTACTACTGTATTTGAGAAACAGCCAATGGTCCCCAACCTGTGCACCGCGGTTCCCCTGGCAGAGGTTCCGCATAGGCATTTCGAAAATTAATCTTCATTAATAAATTCATTAAGTAGGCCTAATAAGAAGTGCTACGTGTTAGAAGTCATAAGAAGGGTTGTTATTTGTAATAGAATATAGCGGGAGTGGGTATAGGTCAGGTAGATAAGCCTATATAACCAATTTGTTAAGGGCTCTGTGAAGAATTTACTCCAAGTTTTGTGCTCCGCCCGCGGTGCGAAAAGGTTGGGAACCACTGATTTGAGCCCATATTACAAATGAGGAGGTTCTAACCAGAATAAGTGAAAGCAAAACTCTGGCTGCATCGATAAGTAGGCCTACAAGAAGAGCTCACTGGATTGGGCACTAGCTTCGACCCGAGAACTTCGTAAGCTCCATCATAGAGGGAACAATAGAAGGCGTCAACCGACCTGGGCGCCCCAGATAAGAGTATCTACGGTAGGTAAGTGATGGAGGATGTAGGGGCCAATACATACGGTACGCGTGGAGCTGAAGAGGGCGTGCGAGGATCGAGGGGAATGAAGGCATCGATGCCACATATTGCTGACATCCAGCCAGCCGGCTGTGAATTGAAGAAGAAGAAGGTTTAAGCAATTGGACACTCCCTCCGTTCGTTTGGTATGGTTTGGTATGGAGGGATGGACTTTAGACGCAAGTTAATATGATGAACAGAATCGGTGCATTTGAAACGTGGATATTCATGCAGACGAATACATCCTGGAGAGATCATGTTCCTAATCAGGGGCGTAAAGTTGGGGGGGGCACGGTCCAACTTGCCCCCCCAGCTCGTTTTGGGGGGCTTTGCCCCCCCCCCAACCTCGAGCATTGTAAGACGTGGTTCATACTTCATGGTCTCCTTTGCAGCAATATGAACTTATGCATTCCTTTTTTAGCTTTGTAAAATCTACAGCTAAACTTTACTACTATTAAAAAGCGTAAAACTCTACTTTTTTGCACTTATATTTTCAATTTTTCCTTATCCTGCCTGATGACGTCATAAGGTCTCCTTAGTTTTGCCCCCACCATCATTCTAAAACTTTACGCCTCTGTTCCTAATGGTGAAGTCCTGAGGCGCATTGATACAGAAGCCGCGTTTCTGCTGACGTTTAAGACCGTAAACTAACGTACAATACTTAGGCAATGTGATGAGGAACGAAAAGTATCACATTCTTATTTTTCTTTTTTTTAAATTAGGTTAATCGCATACAAACAATTAAAAGAATACATCCGATTGACTTCTTCAGTCGCCTCTGTAGGTTAAGTATTCGCGTTGAGTTACGACACGTCTCCGATCGCATGGCATGTAGATACTCGCACAAGTACAAGCACGCTACCACCTCGTCATCTATGTCGATGTAATAATCCAAGGGAAGTTAGAAGGACAGAGGAGCTAGGGAGGGAAGTATACAAGTACGTAGTTCGTTCACTAATGATTCAATGCGTGTCTCAAGTATTTTCTTCGTGTCTCTTACTGTTCATATTATCACTTGACGATAATTATGAATGACAGACGCAGAGAGCCATATGCTTTAGAATATAATGCAGGCGCATAACCCTTTGGGACTTCATCTACACCATGTGTTATGGATGATAACGTATATCCAAGACGCAGAGGCATGCCTATCAGTTCTCTAGAGGGTTCAACCGTATAGTAGATTAAAGCTATTTGGAAGGAATGTGTGTGAAAAGACCACCATTCACAGACGAGCCGATTCAACGAGAAAAGCCAAAATATTATGACGGGCACCAATCATGTTTAATAACTCGGTGGAATATTTCTTGTAATAATATTAAATAATAAATAAAAGAACCGTTCCGAGTTTACTCGAACATGCTTTCCAATTTATCAATTAGTAGGGAGAGAAAATGAATAATTTCATGGTAAATAATTTTCCTACGGTTAAATTTCGGATATCTCGGGGGGAGGGGGGGGGGTGTCCACCTGACGTCACTGGAGGTGAGGACCCTCAATATATTTAAAACACATTACAACACAGTAATAATGGCAGGGCAGGAAATGCATTTCAGCGTGAAGTTTCTATCATTTTTTTTAACAAAAATTTTTGCGCAAAAGCAAATAGGTTTTTGGGAAAGCCAACTGTCCGGTTTCGTTACTCAACTTAACACCTAAAACATGCCTGAAGGTAGAAATCATCGATAGAAAAGTTTCGCAGAAATATTATTTATTAGTCATTTTTCATTAAAATTAAGTTATTTTTATTTTTTTACCCCCAGAAGCAAACTATCAAGGGGTAAGCGACCCCCCGCATTTTATCAACATTAAGAACGACTAGAATATATGTGAATTTAAAAGAAATCGTTGGAGCCGTTTTTGAGAAATAATTTTTTTTGACGTTTTCTTGGAGTTTTTTGAGAATGAAATCCGCCAAATTGAGTTAGCCCCAAAAAAAAAAAAAAAAAAAAAAGTCTCGAGGTATGATTTTTGTGAACCTACATGCCGAATTTCATCAAAATCGATCGAGTAGTTTGCCCGGAAATCGATGCACAGACAGACAGACAGACAGACAGACATTTCGTAAAAACCACTTTTTTTGGTTCCTGGGACCTGAAAACGTGTCAATCCGTTGAAATTTCGGAATCGAAAATTTCGACCGTCACAAAGCTTTCCTTATACTACGTATAAATTGGAAAGCAATAAAAACACAAACAAAAACAAAACAACAATAAGATTAAGAAGAACTCAAAACAGCATGGACTGTGTCAAGGCCTAATGCTGGGATACCGACCTTTGCCGGGCTAGCAGGTGAGACCTGGGACTTTTTTTGAAAGTGGCAAGGGATGGCTGGGACCTTATGCTACAGGGGAGTTTATTCCACTCCCTCGTAGTTTGGACGAGAAAAGCTTCGCCATATTGGCTAATGTAATAAATAAATTAAAAAATTAAAGAGGACTTTTTTTGTTCTATTACTAAGCCAACCTGGCGGAGTTAGGGCTATAAAGCCCTCTCTTATCACACTCAACTAGGAAAGCCCGGGACCGCCTGCTTTACATGCCCTACGAAGCATGGCCAGAAAATGTAGGAAGTGTAGGAGTCGAACCAACAACCTTTCGGGTGAAAGTCAGAGTCCGTACCACTGCTCTACATGTCCCGACATGGGTGTGATGTTTGCATAGCTCTGCGATCTCTACTTCCAGTGACATTTGATTTTTTACACCTATAAGGTTTTTCCCACTCCGGTTGTCTAATAAGTGAAAGAGAAGGGTTTAGTATTAACCCCTGACGCAGGGTTAGACATAGAAAAGCCATTAATTATTTTATTTATTTAAAACTAAAATGCAATACTTTCCATTGATTAACACTTTAACGAATACTCCCCTTGGGAATGCGGAAACCCAAAAAATTTCCAAAATATTCGCCCCCACATAAAATCCGCAACACATTCAACAGATAAACCCCCGCCCCCTCCCCATTTCTCGCCCGAGGCTCCAGTTAGTGAGACGTGGCAGCAGGGATATCGCGCGCACGTGGCATCAGGTTATCACCTCAAATAGCAATTACTCGCGCCAGCCGGCCGGCGTCAGTCCCCCTGGTGACACGTTAACCCCCCTCTCCCACCCCACCCCTATTTACTGAGCAGGCAGTCTTGAGTGGTGTGACGTCACGGTTATTGGACGGGGCGCCGGCCGGTCGGGCTCTCCTTGTGTCCCTCCATCATGAAGGGGGGGGGGGTGATGTAGGCAGGGTGGTGATGCAGGGGGTCTGCCGGCGTACCCCCCGTTCCTCCCTATCTCACCACGTGAAAGAATTTCATTGGCAGTAAGCTATGGAGGAACTTTCTGCACCACCGGCTTTCAATTTGGGTTTTGTAACATGTCCATCAAAAATAGATTATCATTTTTGGATGCTGCCGTCCTCGATTTCCCATGATACTTTAGGTTATGTACGTTCAAAAAAATTATGTACTATATTTAAGGCAGGTAGGTACTCTACCGTTCTACCAATGCATGGCGATGTTGGTGCCGTCCAGTACCGTATTTCTCACTGAGACTTTAAATCAATGTACTGGGCCTAATTAAATCGTTTTCATTTCCGACAGGAGGGGCCTATGTGATTTTTTTAATTTACACAGCACAGGTAGGCCTATATTCTGCATTTAGATAAAATTGATGTAAAATTGAAGGATTTTTCCCAAACACTAAACTCTACGAAGTCCATGTGGGAAAAAATTGACAAAACTCAGCCGTAGCTCATCGATTATGGAACACCTCTACAACGGAAGAATCTAATATAGCCTAGGCCCTTCTGTATGTGAAACTGTGAAATTGAGAAATGAAAATTAAATATACATTATTGTTCCAAAATTCTATCTAATAAATAGATGGGTAAGAAAAACTGGAAAATGTAGGTACCGTATAGGTAATACCTAAATTCGGAATCAAATGGTATACTTGTCTTCATTACTTTAACATCACATTCCAACTATTTCTTCAACCGAATAAATATTGAATCAAATAAATATTATAATGTTACAAAAATAAAGGAGCACTGTGTTGAGGATTTCAGACAAATCCCCTATGTATAGGTATTGTTCGTACTAAGCTATAAGCTACCTACATCAGAAAACAATATTTTAAGGTCTGCATTGATTGCTTTAAAGTTGGGCCTAGCCTAGCTAATTTATGATTTGTAGCACTGGACCGAAACGACAGCTTCCAGTTCCAGTGAGAAAACAGCTGGAACGCCTAACTGATAGTGCTATCAATGCACTACTGCAGCGCCACACAACAGATCACGGAAAAACTACCTTCAAGTTCGAGTTTTCTACACCATAGCGCGCAAATGTTCTACGGTGTTTCCAAGACTTGAAAGTTGACAGTTTGCCGAGACTAATTAAATTATACCAACTGCAGATGAGTAAACTATGATGGGGTTTGGTTACCAGTTGGAGGGCTAATTATTAACAATCTTCTTGTTTAAATTTTATCCACTTCGGTACGCAAGGACCGAGTATAAGGTTTTCATTATCCCTACGATTATTTTCATACTACTGAATATGCGTAGGAATACTGAAAACCGTGAGTGGGTGAGGTTTATTATTAAAAAAAAAAATATTTTATAATAATAATTATGAAGTCCAGGACCCATTCTTAAGACTTAATTACTAGATGAGCAATTACATTTGAAAGTGCATATATAAAGACATTATTACAATTATATTACTCTTTCTGCAACGAAATTAGCCCACGTACTATACCGCCACCCTTCTGTCCTATGGGCCCACACCGTGGCCTGGGACTGTGTCCAACCATTCTACTACTTCTATACCGCCACCCTTTCAGGCTAAGTAAGGAAAAGGCAAGCAAAGGCTTAAGATTAAGAAACGCCTTTATTAATTTGAGTGGTACTATAATATGTTCATTAGGCTACTTAAAGAAAGCAATGTCATGCTTATTTTGCATACATTTCCTGCATTTAAATTATTATGCAATCATGTTCATTATACCATTTTTCATTTATTCATTCATGAAGCTGAATTGGCGTGCAAATAGAAAATTATTGCACTATAAATATTTGCAAAAGACGCTGCTTAGTCTATTCTAAAAGATTTTTGGAATTGAGGAATAAAACTTGGGACAAGTTGCCACAGTTCCTGCAATTTTACGATTATGCAATTGTGTCCAAATCCATTTCCTATCACAAAGCTTTTTTCAGCAGGCAGCAATTTACGGGACTTCAAAGGCCTCAGACGACAAATGACGAATCTTGACACAGGCGTGCGTGACTTAACCAAGTTTACAGTTCACCTCAGTTGCAATGCAATGCAATGCATGTATTATTAAAAGGAAAACACTCACCTCCACGTAAGATTCGTGTAGTGCCATATGGGCCCATGACGGGTATAACGCTTCTTTCTAAATGACGACTGTGCTATGTCAGGCAAGCCGCATCTAGGTGTCTGCATTAAATTTTTGGTAGCATCATCCATTTCCCCCGTCACTGGGATGTTTCCGAAAGCCTGCAATAAAAAGGGAAAAGCACATTGGAGATTCTGCAAGAACAGAAAGACATTTGATGATTTTAACTAGATTTAACTTAACACATTGGCTGCCTTGGGTATCAGATATGAACGACAGTGTTGTTTCTTAAACGTTTCTAACTTGGTAAATTTTTGAGTCCATCACCATCGCAAAACAACGAAATTTTCGTTAGAGTCCGCTCTATAATTCTATGATAAGATAAACATTGCAGTGTAGTTCAATATTGATCCACATGGCATTTAAGGAAGGTCTGCTTGTCCATCATAATTTTATATGAGCTACACGGCTCCCCAGGGAACACAGCTGTATATCATATATTATATATACAGGTGACGTTGTGACAAGTTCCCAAAAACCTAACTGGCAGCCAACACATTCACATGCAGCCTTGCCTTTATCAACCAATGACAGTGGTTTGATGACTACGGAGAAACTTGTAATATTTGTTTTTGAATAAGTTAAGAGAAGGAGTGATGGAAATTCCTTATAAGCTATACATCTATGGGACTACGGCTGCTATAGCGATTGAAACTTTAAAATCCCTACTGCAGTACATTATATAGAAAATAAATTATAGAAAATTTAGCAATATTCAAAAAACATTTAGACAAATGGTTGCAAACAGAAGTTAAGAATTGATTAACCACTACTATACATGCTCTCTTTTAAGTTTTAATTTCCCCTACGAATCCCCCCCCCCCCGCACTCCGATTTAAAAGTCCTTGCTTACATTGTGTTTTTGTTTTTATTTTAGGCGGCAATTCCACCACAATTCCACTTCATTTATGATTTGAGATTATTTGTTTGTTTTGTTTTGTTTTAAGGAGACTATTATGTAGATACTGAACTTACCTATTATAAATTAAGTTATAATATGGTAGAACAAAAAACGACAAATGAAGTAAATTCGCCGGTGGAATTGCCACCTTAGCATTTTAACATTTGATACCTACTGGACGCATTTTATATGGCTTAATTTTTTTTGATAGGTAACCAACACGTCAAACCGCCATTGCCTTGCAGTATATTTTCCATTATCATCGTATTAAAGAACCGGTCCGAGTTCACTCGAACATGCTTTCCAATTTATCAAAATTATTAGATAGAGAAAATTAGTAATTTTATGGCAAATATTTTTCCTATGGTTAAATTACCGATATCTCGGGGGGGGGGGGGGGGGGGCGGTTGTCCACCTGACGTCACTGGAAGTGAGGTAAATTCTCGATAGGTCAAACAAACACATTAATTACCACACAGCAATAATGGCAGGGCATGCAATGCATTTGAGCGCGAATTTTCTATCATTTTTTTCAAAAAATAATTTTTTGGGCAAAACCAAATATTTTTTTGGGAAAGCAACCTATCCGGTTTCGTTACTCAATTTAACACCTAAAACATGCTTGAAGGTAGAAATCATCGATAGAAAGGTTTCGCATTTTTTAGTCATTTTTTCATTAAAATTTAGTTATTTTTATTTTTTTACCCCCAGAAGCAAACTATCAAGGGGCAAGCGACCCCCCGCATTTTGTCAACATTAATAACGACTACAATCTACGAGAATTTAAAAGAAATCGTTGGAGCCGTTTTTGAGAAATAATTTTTTTAGACGTTTTTTTGAAAATAAAACCCCCCAAATTGAGTTAGCCAAAAAAAAAAATGGTCCCGAGGTATGATTTTTGTGAACCTACATGCCAAATTTCACTCAAATCCACTGAGTAGTTTGCCCGGAAATCGACGAACAGACAGACCGACCGACAGACCGACAGACCGACAGACTGACCGACAGACAGACATTTTGTAAAAACCACTTTTTTGGGTTCCTGGGACCTCAAAACGTGTAAATCCGTTGAAATCTCGGAATCGAAAATTTCGACCATCACAAAGCTTTCCTTATACTACGTATAAATTGGAAAGCAATAATTGCAATTGATGTTGGTATGAATAATATATAATATAATGCTTCCTGAATATTCTCGCTTCTGACACTGATGAAGAAAGAGTGCTCGAAGAATTCTCAAATGACGGAAGTTCCATTATAAATAGGTAAAATTAGTATAGAAAGTTTTCTGTAAATGTAAAGCAAATCGGTTGAATAGATGTGGCATGTAAACCAGCTTTTTGACACCTTAATTACGTTAGGGCGCGTGAGTAGTCAAAACGGTAAAGTGTATGGTTTTATGCTATATATATATAGCTATAATCCCCTTCTTTAATAAAAAGAACTAAACATAGACTGTAAGCCGCTCTACCACGCATTCTGCCTTTATTAGAAGATATACAATAGTTTCGTAAGACTAGGTACAATATAATTATGGCTACCTGAAGGTTTCGAAGGGCATCACGAAGTTGATCATCAGTTCTCAGACTTCCCAATTCTCGATCTGACTGCGGAATGTATCCAAAGTTCATTAAAAAATCATGCTGCAACAATAAAAAAAAAAAATATTATTACATACCATACAAAATTTTCAATAGTAAAATTACGTTGCATATAACTCATAGGAATTACGTAAATAAAATCGCACCATTTCCATATACAGTAGATATAAGACATGAATGAGCCGCTTTGTTATTTATGTTGTACAACGGTAGTAGGCTAGTGGAAACTTATTTAATTAACTTCCGAATTTCTAAATGAATAGTTGACGTCATTCAATTCAAATAATATTTATATAGAAATATAGGCTATACATATATTGTTCAGATTTGGGGCGGACGAATAGACGCCCAGGGTTGAGAATTCGGAGACAGCCAGACGCCAACTCCGTCCCACAGACCCCCCCCCCCCCCTCCACGCTGTAGATGCAGCAATTCCCCCCCCCCCCCCATACACAACAGTACAGGGGAGAAGATCGAAGATAGCGCCCGAATTTCTGTCGATGTTGACTTATTAAAATTAGTAATATCAGGCTATGTGGCAAAAATTAATTCTATAAACTCCCGGAGTAGGCTAGTAATTCTTCAGGATAAAAATGTATTTTTTCTTTCATTATTATAAGATTTGTACTTGTACTTGTATAAGTAATTTATAATTGTGCTTCCCCTTCTTAATATTATTATTATTATTATTATTATTGTGTTATAGATAGGCAATGGAGTGTATTTTCTAATGATTTTTTTTTAAATTTTAGATTAATTTTGCGGATATAAATAAATAAAAACTCGCAAGGGGTTTTGGATTTCTAAATGTGTACTTTTTTTTTAAAAATAATCATAACGCAACGCCCTTTGGGGCTTACGCGTTGTATGTTTATGTGTTGCAATGCTGTAGTTTTTAATGGGGTTGGTGTAGTGTGCACTATTGTTTTTTGTTTTTTTCCGCAAACTGCTATAAGCGCGCTGGGCAACGAGTTGCCCACGTACCGTCTACAACAGTTTGCCCTTGTCTATTTGTTCGATTTTTTTTTGTGTACCTATTAGTTATCGCTAATTTCAAATACAAATGCGTCCGTTGGGTAACGGCCTAGGAAAAGAGATACAAATTTATTAAACATTACTAGCCGGAACGGTCTTCATCTCTTTAAGTTTAAACCCTGCCAATCTGACAGGAGATTCGGACAGACCCCATAACTGATTCCAACTCAAGGACAAAATATGTGTCTGTTTTTCTGTAAATATAGGCCTAATGGCGTTTATTCAATAGGAGTATAGGAGTTTGTATTCCTTCGAATGTGTTAACCGTAGGAGACAGTAGGGTGTTAATATTCAGGTAGCGCCTCCTACTTCCGACTTAGCTGTTCCAATCTCATCAGTGCCGCATACTAATAAGTCTGCCAAACAGTGGGGTTTCACCGAATTGTAATAAATAATAATAGTCTGCCCCCCCCCCTCCCCCCAACGGAAAGGATTGTAACGAGAAATAATAAAAAAACTGGCAAAGTTCTATGCATAGCTAACGACATGCGGCACCATTTATTATTTCTTTGATGTATTTTTATGGCCTTACTCTTGCTTGAGCCCCGCGTCACAAATAAGCCTAGAGAACTGCTATTTGGCAATACAGTGGGGGACTATTGTAAGTATACCAGCGTGGTAATCTACCCAATGGTTACAACCACACTTATTAGTGCTGACTTTATGAGGCGAAATTTTACCTATCGAAGAAAGGCATCAAAGGCGTAATACCGTAGGCTACCCTATAGTTCTACGTAAGCTTAAGAAGGGAAATACTCAACTGGCTACGACTGCCAATAAGTTACGCTCTAATAATTATTATTTTTTGCATAATATATGGATTTAATGGACTTGCTGTACATGGCCCAATGAAACTGGCCCCTGTGCCTAATTCCGATCCAAGTGGAGTTCGTAAATAACTGGTATTTTTTCCTGACTGTTTTGACCGTCAGCATATTGGCAGGTATGTCAACGTCAATCTACTTCAGATCCAAACGCCAAAGGGCATTGCTCACCAGTTTGAGACATTGAAACTGCTTAGGTGTAATATTAAGCTATATTTGAATCACATGCATCACAGAATCACATAAAGTCCATAGACTCACACACGCGGGGAATCCTGACAGAACGGAGGAAACACATCATATGCTGTAGCACCTCAAGAAAAAGAGCTCAAATATTAGTATTTGTAATACTATAGGAATATTAGTTCCACTAAATAAAGTGGAACCGCCACTGCACCGCAACCCAATAGCATGTGCATGGGTGCAAAGGCCATTGCCGTTTCTAAAAGTAGCTGAAGAGGAGAAGATTGCATTTAAATAAGGGGGCATGTCAGTTGTAAGAGCATCGTCAGATTCTGGCTTCTGTCTTATGAGCGAACAACAAACATAAGCCACTGACAGAGACAAACCGACACATCTCTATCTTGAAACAGGGTAATCCCCTTCCTGACACCAATAAACAAATTCAATTCAAATAGGCATCTTGATGAGTTATGCCTTTCGGTATTTTTAGTACCCTCTTTACGTTGAGGGGCGGTGAGGTGTAGCTGTTATATGCAAGGTTTCTCTCTTTTGTTTGAAAAGTATTTTTGTTGAAATGAAAAATGTCCATGATAGAAAAATTGAAGGTTGTTTTAAACGCTAGAACCCCTCCCCACCTAATAATTTTAAATCGGCCCAAGCGCTTACCTAAATTTAAAACAAAACAAGATAGCATCGTTAAATACAATACTTGTAACCCAAGGCCAAAAACTAAAATACAGAAATACATTTACAATTACAATTTACAAACACAATTTACAATCGTAGGCAAAAGAAATACGCTTATAAGTAGTAGTAGTACATTTGTATTTTTGCACCAAAAATACTAAATGTTTACATGACACTTGCATCATTGAGATCTTTAAAACATTATCTTGATCAGTGGCGTAGCCAGATTTTTTTTTGGGGGGTCCAGTTTTCATAAAGTATAAAGGAAAAAGGGGGACCAGGGTCTCCCCTGCGATTTTTTTTAGATATAATTAGATATAAACATCTACAAAAATTTTCTATTTTGCTAAATATTGGGGGGTCCGGACCCCGCTGACCCCCCCCCCTTTTCTACGCCACTGATCTTGATTGAACTAGGCCAGTAATGTTCGCAGTCGATAATACATTTTCTATGTTACTTACATCGCCAATACGTAATTTGACGTTTATTTTTTCCCCAGAGCGAAAATTGTTCTTATCTTTATCTCTAACGAACCGTTTGCAATTCTACAAGTCATAAGAAAACTAAAAGTTTAAAATCGCGTCTTATTGAATAATCGTTCCTCGCATGTCTGCGATTCAGAATATTATGGAGTCAAATTTCAACTTTTTTTTTAGTTTAGGCTCTCTTTAATGCGTATTCTTTTTGTGACCTTTCCGTGAACTTCTTTGAAATATATTCGAGAGACTGAGGATACATTATTTATCAATGGAAATGCATTTACAATGCTCCCTCAAAGGATACAAAGACACTATTTTCAATGGGTATAGACAATCGTAAGGTCATAGAGGGCACGGAATCTTCACGCACATTGAAAGAGATAAATTTCAAGATACTACGTCATGTGAATGTTAATAGGCTTAATCATGCAGCAATTGTAAAAAGTATAAGAAAATTCACCTCTTGCGAGATTAAATTCTTTTTTCGTTCGAAATGAATTGCATTTTTAAGTACCGCAGCCCATTTATCTACTAAGCATACTACAGTATTATAGTTCTGCAGCGCCAACAATGTAGCCTACCCGCCAGAAAAAAAAGTCTACTAGTGTATTTCTCTTTTCATTTAATGTACTGACCTTAAATTTTACGTTCTTTTTAGTAATATGATGCTTAACTCTTTCTTGCCTAGGGGTAGGTTGAATTGTTTACCCTATGCAAGATGAACCCTGAGATTCTTATTGCAGCATGGGATACATTTGGGGAAAACGTATTTCCACAATAGACAAAAGAATATTTTCTAATTTTCCAACAGTTTTGGAAAATGTCGCAGCATGGGCTATTATGCTGCCGTAAGTAAAATCTATCCATAAAAAACGACAAGATGGCAACTGGCAAGCCGTTAAGGGTTAATGCCTGAAGACTGGTGCGAGGATCAGTGCCGGATTAACCCCGGGGGCGGGGCACAGTCCCCCCCCCCAAATGAGCTGGGGGGCAAGTTGGACCGTGCCCCCCAACTTTACGCCCCTGGCCGTGGGTGCAACACTGCAAACTCCTCTAAAATTCGTAAATCTGCCAGCAAAACAAAAGAAAAACACATAATTTCCCACCAATTTCAAAACTTTTAATTTTTTTAAATTGTTATCTAAAAAAATCTCGTTTGGGGGAGCCGAAATTTTAGGCATTTCTGGGGGGCCGGTGGCCTGTGCCCCAAGTGCCCATGGGTTAATCCGGCACTGACGAGGATCCTCTTTGTACCTTATTTAAGTAGAATATATGTTTAAGGTAGGTATATAAGGTTGTGATGTAGTTATGCTGCATTTTCTTTATCGTGGTTTTCCAATATCTCTTACCATTTCATGGAAAACATACATGATACTATCTAAAATATACTCAGTAATCAGTATCATTAATAATGAATCTACAAACGTAGACCACTGTACTTATCTATACCAGCGCAGATTTTCATTACACCTGCCCTGCTCTATTTACGATGCTAAGGCGGGGTTTCCACCGACCTCTCATTGCTGAACTCACATACGTAGACGTGGTAGCAGACATTCAAGACTTAAGTGGGGTTTCCACCGACCTCTCATTGCAGAATGCAAATGACATTGACATTTGAATTTTTCTTTTTATAGAAATCAATTAAAATGTTTATACTTAACATATCCCATGACGCCGTTTTTTAATTTTAGTTTCTTTGTGATTTTACTCTATGATCATTGATCAATTTTAACTATGGCACAGAGTAAAACAAAAATTTCCGTCAATGTCATTTGCATTCTGCAATGAGAGGTCGGTGGAAACCCCGCCTATGGTCAGAATGATTTTCCCCTGATGATGAGCCCATCATTAGGGTTGGGTAAACCCCGGCCAGACGAAAAATTTTCCTTTTGTAACGAGTCTCGAACCTCGATTTTCTGTTTCATAGTCTAGTTCTCTTCCACCTATAACAGTATACTGGGAGATCAAATGTTGTGAGGTGTTTTACAAGTTGATACCCGGCTGGGAACTACACAACTTCTCCTTAAATCAGACAGGATGCCAAGAGGTTTTGCCAGGTGTGTAGGCCCACGATACCGAGAGGTGTCCAAAGGCAGACCCACGCAGACGTCTTAATTACACCATGATAATGGTAAATAGGCTCACAGTCGCGGGGGCTATAAGGTTTTCAATTTAAGATTGTTAAGCGGGTCATTGACGAATTTGAATAGCTCTGATATTTTCACAAGCTATTTCACCTACAATAGGCCTTTAATCGCTAGAAAAACATTGGTATAAGGAACACTGCTAGGCCTGGAATACTCTACCATTCATACCAACCCATGGCGATGGTGGTGCCGTGTAGTATTCCTTACAGAGACTTTCCAGGCGATGGTGGGATGGCCTTCTATAGTATCCTACCCCTGCATATCCCACTGAAATCGGAAATCAAGAAAAAAACTGGACATGTTTGGGTAATTGATTTCATAGCTCGTTGTGTCGGTGATTAGGAATAACACGTAAAATTTCTTGTAACCGGTCCGTCGAGAGAGACTAGCCGAGGGCCGAATTAGGATGGGAAAGACCCGTAAAAATGGAGTGTGTCATGTACCAATAACACACTTGAATTTCTAAATGCCCAATGACGACTAGAACTGGAATTACTATACTATAAGGCAGCTATATTATTAACAAATATAACAGGTCGAAAGAATGGATGGAACTGGAGTGCGTAAGAAGGGGTTGAACAATGATCCAGAAGGAGGCAAACGAGCCATGGGAACACCTAGGAAGCGGTGCGGTGGTTGACTGATCTTAGGTGCCCATTCCATTGACCGGCTAGGGCTATTTCCAAAAACGGTGACGTGGTAGCAGACATTCAAGACTTAGGTGGCGTCTCCACCGACCTCGCATTGCAGAATTGACGGAAATGTTTATTTTCCTCTATGCCATAGTTAAAATTGATCAATGATCATACAGTAAAATCACAAACAAACAAACTAAAATTAAAAAATGGCTTCATGGGATATGTTAATTACAAACATTTTAATAGATTTCTATAAAAAGAAAAACAAACATTTCCGTCAATGTCATTTGCAATCTGCAATGCGAGGTCGGTGGAAACGCTACCTAAGTCTTGAATGTCTGCTACCACGTCACCATTTTTGGAAATAGCCCTAGCCGGTCAATGGAATGGGCACCTTAATAAAGACTTCTGGGAGCTTAACGTCCGCAACTGGAGGAGAAAGATGGCATCGAGCGAAGAGTGACGTGTATAAGGAATAGTGAGTGAGTGTATAAGGAATAGTGAGATTCTCCAAAGTGACTTCGTGGAACTTCATCACACTTACAGTTGTAGAAAGAATGAGACGCAACTGATCCACAATAAAATATATTAACAGTGACCGGTTTCGGTAAGATACCATTATCAGACATAAACAAGCAAATGAAACACGTCATTATATACATACCAAGGGGGGGGGGGGGGGGTTGGGGATACAATATTAATTGTTAGGAGGTGGGTGGAGTCGGGAACATAAAATTAGGAGTGGGGAGCAATTTTGGAAAATTATCTCGTTGGTTAGATTTTCGTTATTGTGTAAAGCCTTGTTTATTTCTATATACTCTCTAACCTATCGAGAATTTTCCCCTTGTTAGAACAGTGCATCAATTGGAAATTGTCAAAATCGCAAGTGCGGCCTTGGTATATATATAATGACGTGTTTCATTTGTTTGTTTATGTCTGATGATGGTATCTTACCGAAACCGGTCACTGTTAATATATTTTATTGTGGATCAGTTTCGTCTCATTCTTTCTACAACTTTAAGTATGACTACCAGTATTGCCAATACGTGCATAATGCTGAGTGGTCGAGACATTTCCCCTTCACATCAATGATAGTAATGATAATTTCTATAACTTCATTTTTTAAATTCTTTTTTTAAATTAAAGCCAATCGCGTAAAAACAATTTAATAATGAATATACCAGATTAACCTCTTCAATTGCCTCACACTAAATCGACTTCAATGGCAAGGTGGTGGCGTGTTTGTACTTGTGCGAGTCTATATACACCATGTGATCGGAGACGTGTCGTAACTTAACACGGGCACTAACCAACAGAGGTGGCTGAAGAGGTCAATCGTATACATTCATTAAATTGTTTGTATGCGATTAATCTTTTTTTTTTAAGAAAGAAAAGATAACCTTGTGTCGAGTTACGATACGTCACCGACGTATAGAGACTCGCACAAGTACAAGCACGCTACCACCTCCCCACCCAATTAAATCACGTCTCTTTAGTTTCATCCCAGTTTTACAGCACCAGCTACCCATCCACAATGAAACATCCCAATGCAATGGCTGCAGGTACACGGTTTGTGCTGTAATATAAAGTCTCCAAGTTTAGAAAGGCGGCATTCTATACCCAAAGTCATATTAGGAAGTTGCTCAATTCCTTATAGGCTTAGACACGAACTTGTTCGAGATAATGTAACCAGCTTATATCTCCCCATTGTTCTCCTATATACTGTACAAGTCGCCAGGACGACAAACAGTTTAAAACAGTACGATATATAGCCGGTACCTTTAACTGCGAACCTCTGGGTAACTTTGCCCACTTGGTTTAAAGGTGAAGCTAGTCGTTATTTTGTAAGCAGGAGAAAACCCTTTCGATAAGGCCGATCAGGAGTTGTTGGTACACCTGGTATTGATTTATTTAATTCAGAATCTCTTTACTTTTCAATTTACTACAGCTGGACCAAGTAATAGGTCTAAATAAACAAAAAATAACAAAAACTCTAAGTTTTTGTTATTTTTTGTTTATTAAAATGAAATACCACGAAGTCACGAGTAATCTAATTATTTATAAAGTAATAGGTCTCAGCGATACTGAACCTTCTTCATCTTCTTCTTTCGGCTCTACAGCTCTTTGATGGGCTCCAAACACTCCTTCTGATGTCATCTCGGCATTGCACGACGGTCCAATATCTATGAACTCCCAATTCGCGGAGGTCGGTTTCTATTCTACCTTCCAGTGGTTTTGGGGACGCCCCTGCAGCAGTCGTCTTCCCGTCGAGCTTGCTTTGTACATTCTAGTCGGCATGCGGTCTTCGGAGATGCTTACAACGTGGCCCAGCCATCTTAAAGACGTTGCGCTTTTATAAAACGGACTATGTCAACTCCATTGAGATGACTGATGCCAATTGTGTAGGTTTGTTACCAGATAAGTGGCTTCCTAGAGTTGGCTCTCGGGACCACAGTCACAGCTTCACTTGCCCCACCCTGTGACCGTTCCTAACTTTACACGAACTCTCCGATAAAAAAATAGAAATATTTTTTTTAGAATTGAAACATCCATCCCGTGGCTGGAGACCGTTATCAATATGGCTGCTAGTGTAGCTTGCACAGGATTAGTACGCAATTTGGCGGGGAAAATAGCCCGCATAAGCTAAGTACAGAGTTTTTGACCGGGTTCAGGTATCCGTTCTGCTATGCTGCAATGTGTAAGACTTCGATATTTTTTGCGTTGGTACTTATGATAGTTGGCTTATGGTTAACGGGTGCCTCGTAAGGCATATTATGGCTCGAGCCGCTCCATCAGTTAATATATTTCTATGGAATCATCTTAATGCTGCACTGCCTTATATTTTGTAAAATATTAAATTTCACTGTCAGATTTAAGCCCCCGGCCACCAGGGCAGACGCTTTTGTGGGGTATCAAGGGTATAAAGGGTGTGGTCACCGCGACTATTTATGTTGGACAAGACATGTCTCAGTTCCCCTTTTAATGATTCGTCCGTCCGTCTAACGTTTTATGTCTACAATGTAGACCTAAATGTTTTCCTCTAAAACAAAAATAGGTTTGTCCTGTCAACAGCATAACACCAAATACCCTAATATGAATGCTTTGTCTAATATATAATAATATATATATATATATATATATATATATATAATATTCTAGACACGGCATTCTAGATGCACTGCATGAGGAAGTTGGGGGGGGGGGCACAAACATTATGCTTACCTTTTGCCAACAGATGACGTCACAGCCCAGATTGCCTAGCAACAGAGGCTTTGTTTCTATGATAACTTGGTCACCCGAGTGACTAGTTTGTTTTTTGAAGAAATAACGGACTGATAGTTAAAAGTTTCTAATTGAATATTTGAATATTAAATAAGTTAAGTTAAAAGTTAAAAAATGTTTTCTCACTATAATGGGTTAATTGTAAGAGTGGGCCGAAAGGCCCAAAATTCGCCCATATGGAAAATAACGTCAATTTTCTTTCTTTCTTCCTTTCCTATACTTAATTATAATTAACTAAACAAAACATGAAAATAATAGGTTCGCGCTTCTAAAAGCAGCTGCTTTTGCGCTTTTGCCAGTGTGTGACGTCATTTTATGTATTATTATATGATGGTCTAACTGGTCTAAGGTCTAACCCGTTCAGAATACCAAGTTTAAAATTTCTACAGTAAAACTAGGGTGGATGGGGAACAAAGTAATTTTTATTCGAAATTCATTAAGACAAACTGACAGAGGGCAGACTTTACGAGTTGGTTGCCTTGTAGGCCTGAATTAGAGATTCTACATGTATACAGTACATAATCACGTTCGTTAGCGCGCTCATCAATAAGATAGCCTATTATATTTTATTTGGCTCTTGTCAGTTGCGGTTAAATTCTTTTATGAGCCGTGGTTTACGAGACTATTGTACAAATCGCTCCCGCGATTCCATTTAGGCCGACGTAAAAGTAATAAACCAACATGTACGAATGACGCACTCAAGACATGACAAGCGAATTTAAGAGAAAGTTAAGGTTTCAATTTGCATCCGCCTCGGAAATCAGATAAAGCCAATAAAGACAAATGAAAAATAAATTATACGCGAGACCGAATTATTATAATTAAATTAAGCCATTATATAGAGCCAACCTGAGTACTTCACGACATGCGTGTTTTTACAAAATGTCAAGTAGAGTCGTCAAAAATAGCCCTTAATTAGCATAAATGCCCCTCGACATTTCGATATTTTACATGTGGCCTTCACTAACTACTAACACCAATGAACTCCTTCCTCGGGACTCTCACGCCAACTGGGGCGTTAAAATGTACAACCCATAGGAAATTGGCAGCCCGAAATTTAGTACTTTTTATTTTTTATTTAGTTAACTAAGCAAGTTATTAAAGATTTGGCTCATTTAAGTTGCAGAAGACTTCTTCATGCATCAAATATTAAAGTATTTTTAATTTATGAAATTGCAGTTTTTTCATAAACACGATAATAATTTATACTCAGTAATTTATTAATTATTATCGTGTTTATGAAAAAAACTACAATTTCAAAAATTAAAAATAGCTTACTTTATTATTTGATGCATGAAGGAGTCTTCTACAACTTAAATGAGCCAAATCTTTAATAACTTGCTTAGTTAATTAAATTAAATATTAAAAGTATTAAATGTCGGGCTGCCAATTACCTACGGGCTGTACACTATTAATCAACAGCCAAACGTGAAATAACAAGAGAGACAAGACAAGTTCTAAAACAACATGGAGAAAGAAAGGGGCGGATGTAATTTACTGAAATACCCTCACTCAGCCCCTAATCATAAGCGCCAACTCACGCCACTGAAACCTATTAAAATGTGGGGCTTCCTTCATACCCCACAACTTAATTCTTTTTTCCTTTTTTTATCATCGTATAATACAATACCACAGGGAATTGAATATTGCATAAAATCTGACACGGACATTTACGTTCGTCTAATCACATATTGAATTGTTCTTTCACTCTAAACACAGTACCAGGGGCGTAAAGTGGGGGGGGGGGGGGCACGGTCCAACTTGCCCCCCCCCCAGCCTCGAGTAATGTAAGACGTGGTTCATGACTCCCCGGGCCCTTTTGCAGCAATATGAATATAAGCACTCCTTTGTTAGCTTTGTAAAATCTACAGCTATACTTTAATACAATTAAAATGGGTATAACCCTACTATTTTGCACTTAAATCTTCAACTTTTCCTTATCCTGCCTAATGACCTCATATGGTATACTTAGTTTGGCCCCCACCATCATTCTAAAACTTTACGCCTCTGCATAGTACAGTAATCGGATTGGATAAGATCAAGTCTTTCCATCAAGCTGCGTTTCCTTATTGCTTATGAAGTACAATATGAGTGGCAGGATGTTGATGCGTATTATTATAACTGCAGTATGCAGATATAGCCGTCTAATAACCATAGCCCTTTGAGTAATAATAAATAAATAAATATGGACTTTTTGTTGTTTCTATTACTAAGCCAACCTAGCGGAATTAGGGCTATAAAGCCCTCTCTTACAATCAACTAGGAAGACCCGGGAGCGCCTGCTTTACATGCACTCCGAAGCATGACCAGAAAATGTAGCCAGTGTGGGACTCGAACCAACAACCTTTAGGGTGAAAGTCAGAGTCTGTACCATGTATGTACATGTATGTACATGTATGTACATGTCCTAATAATAATAATGTCCTGAAGGACCCTTTGTGAACCTAGGCCTACTGATGTCCAGTGCCAACGACCCCATGGATTTCAGACAATATTTGTATTGTTTCCGTATGTTTTTGGCCATTGGCAAACTGATACGAGATGTCAGCCTACACCGGCACAAGCTGAGGCAAGTTTACCATTGACGTAAAGTAACAGGCGAAAGCAAGACAAGTACAATACAGATACGAGTCTTTTGAGCAGGTACTAACCTAAACCTTGCTTGCATTATATTTATTCTGTGTGAATAATAAGGTTATTGTTATTACTAGCTATTGTACACGTATATAATACCAATTTTTGATAGTATACTTCATAGGGGAGCGCCTATACTTAATACCTAACAATGAAGTCAGCACCTAGTGGCCGAAATTTTATATGTTGAAAAGGCGCAGGGTAAGCCCTACGTATGATGTACTATTATATTTCCTTATCCCGTTTAACATACACCCTAAATATGAAAAATTTCATACAGGGTCTTATTTTTATTGTCATTATTTTTTAATGTGTCATAGCTTACGTCTTCTGTTGAGACAAACGATTATAGGAGAGGAAGCATTGTTTTGATATATTATTAACATTAACCCTTTGCATTAAGAACAACTGTTTCCTCCTTACAGGTAGGCCTACTAGCCCTGGTAGGGATTCTAAAACCAGCACCAATCTGATTCAAATCAAACGACCTTTTCATTGTAGAAACATTTCCTGAGCAAGCACTAAAACGAAATAAAAGCCCTTTAACTCGACGTTGTAAAGTCCTCGAGAACAATAGTCTGGGGGATGTCAGCGACACACCCTCCAACATTTACAACATCTAATAAACTCCAAAAAGGTCACTGACCTCTGCGGCTAATGGCGTGCTAGGAGCAACAGGAGAGATAAGACAGTGGTGGGACGTCACCAACAAGATAGGTGACGTGTGCCGAAAATATTGCTGCATGTGTGTCACCGTAATAAACCACACATTTGCGTCCTTGTTTCATTGGATAATCCCGGACAGTCCGAGCAGTGTAGAAAGGTTCCACGGAAAAATCGACTTCGATGGCAAAGTGGTAGCACTGCTTATACTAGTACTTATGTAAGTCTCTTCATACCATGTGATCGGAGGCGTATCGTAACTCAACCTACAGAGGCGACTGAAGAGGTAAATCGGATACATTAATTTAATTGTCTGTATGCGATTAACCTTTTTTTTAAATATATGCATTTATAGTAATTTTTCATGAAAATTCAATCTTTATTATTTTTTTGCCCCCAGAACCAAATCAAGGGGCAAGCGACCTAATGGGTTTTGTTAACATTAATAACGACTACAATATAATAATTATGTTAATTAAATTGTGAATGTTAATTGAATTGAATTGTTAGAACAGTTTTTCAGAAAAAATATTTAGCAATTTTTTTTTGTTTTTGGAGGGTAAAAAACCCCCAAAATTGAGTTAGCCCAAAATAAAAATATTTGATTTTTGTGGGCCTATACTAATTTAATCAAAACCCACCCAGTAGTTTGCCCAGAAATCGACGAGCAGGCAGGCAGACAGACAGACAGACAGATAGACATTTCGTAAAAAAATGTGTTTTTTTTCTATGAATATTTGTAGTAGCATACTGTTTATACTTGAAAGAGGCACGAATGGGCATGCTTAAGTACAGTACCTAAATGTATGTATATATTGTATTTGGCATATACAATGTGCAGGAACGTGACTCTTACAAGCGCGATATCTAAGGAATGGTGGTCCTTAGAAAAACAAATGTTGCACCTTTTTTTTAGAGAATTTAAAGATCTACAACAATGGTAAAAAAGCGCTTTTGATGAAACATACCGTTTTTGAGAGAAAAAAAAACGGAAATTGTGACCTTTGACCCCGAATTACTTTTCTAGCGCACATGGAATCAATGGGGACTTTTGGCATTTTATTTATAATGCTACACCCTATATCTGTCCCAAAATTTGGCTCTGTCGGAATTTTTGCGGTGTACTTCAAATGTCCAAATCTTATTGAGCTATAAAATAATTAAACCGATAAATCAATATGATTTTTCATATGTAGCCCTCGAATGCGTTTGAGTTTCAATGTTTACACAGCAATGTATCTACACCAGGCGAGTTTCAAAGGGCAAAATAGGAAATAAACGCGGTGAGACCGGGGCCGTTCATATAAATGAAGAGAATTTCCAGCCTACCGAACGGAGCACCCCTTATGGCCCATTTACAATTCTCGTAAAACCTAACCACTTTTCCAGCCAAAACGTAATCAAATATTTCAGGACCGAACGAAGGCAAAACCATGCTTGTTTTCAGACACCAAACGATGCGATGGGAGAAGAATTTAAGCATTATTACAAAGACAATATATCTTTGCTAATGGAAATTGACTATTATCTTCTCGTGTCAATTTATAAAAGTTAAATTAGAAATACATTGCTGCTTCGGCAGCACACATACACTGGAAGGGCTTTTGGTGCCTGGCTGCTTTTTCCTCTCCAAATTTCATACATAACAATAGGCTATCAGTCTGATAAGGGTTCAATGCCTCTTGAGGCATTTTTTTTCCTGATTGGAATGGCAGCAGCGAACAAACTTGCGGTGATGAGTACCTACTTTCAACACAAAAACATACACCTAGGGACATGGACGATCACTGGAACTACAGAGACGAATCAAATAGACCACATCCTAGTATCAGCTAGACACGCATCGTCGGTAATAGATGTGAAGACCTGCCGAGGACCTAATTGTGATTCCGACCATTTCCTAGTTAAAGCAGTGATGAGAGAGAAACTGTCCAACGCCCAAAAAAGAAAGCCAAAAGAACGTACGGTGTGGAACCAAGAGTTATTTAAAGTACAAGATGTAAAAGATAATTTTCAACGTGAGATACGAAATAAGCTGCAAGAACAAAGAGAAGAAAGAGCAGAAGACGAGAATGTAAATGATATAAACCATAAATGGGAACAACTTAGAGAAGCATTGACAACAGTGACTAGAGACATTATTGGAGAGAAAGAGCGCGTAAGAAATGAGTGGTTTGATGATGAATGTGTACAAATAATACAACGGAAGAATGAAGCCAGAAAGAGGAAATTACAAAGAAACACCAGGTCGGCCCAGGAAGAATATGATGAACTCAGAAGAGAAGCAAACCGAGTATGCCGCAGAAAGAAGAAAGAAATGATTAACAAAAAACTAGAAGAAATAGAAAACAAAAGGCAGCAAAATCAGACCAGGAAATTTTATAAAGACACAGACTGGTTCAGGAAAGAATACAAGGCGAGACTAAGCGGTTGCAAAGATAAGAATGGGAAACTACTTGGCGAAGAGGAGAGTATTATGGAACGATGGACCGAGTACTTCAAAGAACTACTCAACAAAGAGAGCGACACTACACCAGAAGAAGAACCACTACCACAAACTGCGGAAATACTTATACCCCCACCAACACTAATAGAGGTAGAAAACGCCATAAAAAGGATGAATAACTATAAAGCACCAGGCAAAGATGGCATCACCAGTGAAATACTAAAATACTCTGGGTCAGAGGTTGTAAAAGAACTACATGACATTATTACAAAGATCTGGGCAAACGAATGTATGCCGGAAGCATGGCAAACAGGAACTATAGTACCGATTTACAAGAAAGGCGACAAGTTGGACTGCAATAACTACAGAGGAATTACACTCCTTAATACTGCCTACAAGACTTTCTCAAATCTTCTATTAAGAAAAATCTCACCGTATGCAGAAGAAATAATAGGCGAGTACCAATGTGGTTTTAGACCAGCCAGGGGAACTGTTGACCAAATCTTCGTTGTACGGCAAACTATGGAAAAATGCTACGAGCATAATACGGACCTACACATGCTCTTTGTGGATTTTAGACAGGCTTTCGATTCTATTTGGAAAGACAGCCTATATAACACAATGATCCGACAAGGAATACCAAAAAAACTAGTTAATCTAGTAAAAATGACTATGGAAAACGCCAGAGCCAGTGTAATAATAGACGGACGATGTGGAGAAGAATTCCCACTCGGCAGAGGGGTACGACAAGGAGACGCCCTCTCAGCTACACTGTTCAACCTGGCACTGCAAGCAGCGTTACAGAATATAGTAGAGAGTGGGACAATTGTATACAAGTCACAAATGATCTGCGCATATGCGGATGACATAGTCATAATCACTAAAAATAGGAAGCAACTAGGAGAGATACTTGCTAGACTATGTGTAGAGGCGAGTAGAGCTGGACTAGAAATAAATGTCTCAAAAACTAAGTATCTAGTAATGTCAGCGTTAGAAAGGAGACGGAGAAGTGACAACCTGACTGTACAAGGAATGGCTTTCGAGAATGTAAAGAGCTTCATCTACCTTGGTGCAGAAGTAAACAATCAAAACAAAACTAGCGCAGAGATAGACAGAAGAATAACAGCAGCCAATAGAGCATATTTTGCCAACCTAAAATTGCTCAAGTCAAGACTTATCTCTAGAGCCACAAAACTACGAATATACAAAACCCTTATAAGACCAGTTGCAACATACGGATCGGAAACCTGGAATCTCACTGTAAACGATGCCAACAAACTACGTGTACTCGAAAGAAAGATAATAAGGAGGATATATGGACCCCTTTACGAGTACGGAGAATGGCGTATAAGACACAACGCTGAAATCGACGCCGCTCTCAACGGAGAAGACATAGTAAGGTTCATTAAAGCACAACGATTAAGGTGGCTGGGACACGTTGTAAGGATGTCTGAAGAACGCATGCCACGAAAAATGTACAAAGCAAGCATGACGGGAAGACGACTGCCAGGACGGCCAAGAAACCGCTGGAAGGACGAGTTAGAGAATGACCTTCGCGAGTTGGGAGTCTCCAGATGGTGGAGCGTTGTGCAAAACCGAGAAGAATGGAGGAGTGTTGTCGAGCAGGCCAAAGCCCACCAAGGGCTGTAGAGCCGGAAGAAGAAGAAGAAGAGAAACGATGCGATGGGAGAAGAATTTAAGCATTATTACAAAGACAATATATCTTTGCTAATGGAAATTGACTATTATCTTCTCGTGTCAATTTATAAAAGTTAAATTAGAAATACATTGCTGCTTCGGCAGCACACATACACTGGAAGGGCTTTTGGTGCCTGGCTGCTTCTTCCTCTCCAAATTTCATACATAACAATAGGCTATCAGTCTGATAAGGGTTCAATGCCTCTTGAGGCATTTTTTTTTTTTGTCCTTCCGCTTATGAATTTCGGGAGGTGGCAACTTGAGTCTCTCTACAAGGTTGGCTGTCACCATTTCGTGGGCCAACGGCCTTACCATGTTGATTCCATTAGAACAGAGCATGTTTGAAACTGCGGCAAACTTGGTAGTGTGCACAGCGTTGGCAGGGGAACATGGTGGGACATGATAACGCGCTTATAAGTATAAATATGTACGTGTCCAGTCCTGGTCACCTCCGATTTAATCGTGTGACTGTACCATGTTCCCCAAGTGGTTCGGAATCCACTATAATCAGGAGGTCCACCCTGTCAGTCAACTCCCCTTTCCTCCGTGGTGAAAGAGTCTGCCGTTAGGGTGCCTCAAGGTAACAAAAAGACTCACTCCCCCCGCCAGGGTTCCTTAAAGCAGAAATGCTGAAAGCAGGCGTTGGAAACAACACCAACAACAACCATTTGGTGGGCGAGGTGGAGTCCTACATGCCAAAAAACTTTCTTCTTCTTCTTATACATTTCTGCTGTTTGCATTGATGATATTATAATGATAATATTCTACTGTATTAAAGTATGCCATAATTGTTTTGATTCTTCTATGTTACCAACTACCGTGCGGCCGCGAAGAAGATGTCGTGACTAGGCATTGGACAGACTTAAGTGCGATGTGATTAGTCATGATAGCAGAAAGAATCAAGGTGGGGCTTGGGAGGCTAAAAGTCCTGGGCACACCATACCAATATCATGTTTACTTAGTTTCTAATAAATAAAGCTGAAAGGTAATAAACAAATTGCCGTACCTCTTTTTCGTCAACATATAAAGTCTTTCGAGGCGGTCTTGCCCACGCACCGGAACAAATGGATAGGCCTAGAAAGAGAAGAAACCATTTTCTCAGCCATCCTGTACCTTCCCAGGCACAGTCTTCCTCTGCAAAAAAATAAAAAAAAACATTTAGCAACTGTCGCAAAAAATTAGCATATTTTACGGACAGATTATCTTAATAATAATAATAATAATTACTTTACTGTACTAATCTCCCCTAGCGGAGTTAGGGCCTTCGAGCCCTTTCTTAGGTCAACACTCAATTAGAGGGCTAGCTGTTGTTGTTGTTGTTGTTGTGTTGTAAGGCGCCCATTCCATTGACCGGCTAGGGCTATTTCCAACAACGATGACGTGGTAGCAGACATTCAAGACTTAGGTAGCAATTCCACCGACCTCGCATTGCAGATTGCAAATGACATTGACGGAAATGTTTGGTTTTTTTTTAATAGAAATCTATTAAAATGTTTGTAATTAACATATCCCATGAAGCCATTTTTTAATTTTAGTTTGTTTGTTTGTGATTTTACTGTATGATCATTGATCAATTTTAACTATGGCATAGAGGAAAATAAACATTTCCGTCAATTCTGCAATGCGAGGTCGTTGGAAACGCCACCTAAGTCTTGAATGTCTGCTACCACGTCACCGTTGTTGGAAATAGCCCTAGCCGGTCAATGGAATGGGCACCTTACTTGGTAGCCATAGGCTAATTTGAACAACCTCTTGGTCCTAACGTCTCGAATAAATGTCTGCTCCCGCCGTACTACAGCTGAATTTGTACACTCGACTTTCTTCACCTATCTTCTTTTCTGTTCCACACACACAAACAGCTTGACTCAGTCGATTATTTATTATATAAAATTATAACATCAAACTGCAGAGACATTTACACGTTCATTCACACATGGATGGCGAAACAATATCAGATCTTGGCGAGTCTAGTTTATTAGCCTAATTAGATGCTCCCGATAGCGAACTTTGAAAATTGGTAGAGAGGGAGACTCTTTTATGTGCCTGGGGAGGGAGTTCCATAGGAGAACTGACGAGACGAGAAAGGAAGCATTAAAGATTTGGGTTAAATGGGTAGGAATCGCGAGAAGGTCGTCTTATCAAAAAACAGACCAAAATTTCGATTTCGAGATTTTTATATGCCAGTAGCACCGTTGTGTCGCTCTTAAAGTCGAGATATATATAAATAGTCTTTTACCTTTAGTCCGGTAAGCTTAGAATTCTTATATCGGGTAGTTCGGGAAAATTAGGCACATACAAGCTCAACTGTTGTATTTTGGCTCGTCAGTAGCCTATGTGTAGAATGACTAGTCAAAACTACCATAAAATTCCAAGTATATACGAACTATTTCGAGATAGGATTTTTATAAATCTACAAAAGAACTAGAGGAAATTAATTTAGTAGAATTGTTCACAAATCGACGCAGACCAACCGGCAGACGACCACTTCGTAAAAACCACTTGTGTTCCTGGGACTTCAAAACGTGTAATTGCGTTGAAATCTCGAAAACGACATTTTCAACCATCACAATGCTATCTAGACGTTAAGGCGACCAGGCTATACCATTTTTAACTAATTTCTAATAATTCTTCTTTAAATATGATGGGGGTAACACTGACCATCCTTCTTCCACTTAAATAAACTGCTAGGCGACAATATGTAAATTATTTGGCAGACATATGTTTCTGTTTTCCAGTTCATTGAGTCGAATGACCACAAGGGCGGATTTTAGGGGGGGGGACTGGACCCCCCCCAAAATAACTAAATTAAATGGGTTTACAGTGAGAATTGAAAATAATAATGTTTTTTAATGTTATCTTCTTGAGTTGCAATCTAAGGATTGGTTTGCAGCGAATGTTTTATTTTTCTCCTCCACTCTTGTCTGTTTTGTGCGGTCCTTTTCAGTTCTTTGTAGGTGGCGCACCTTAGGTCCTTCATGACATCTTCTAGGTACTCCTTCCTCCGTCGTCCTCTTGAGTTGGTGCCTTCAACCATACCCTCAATTATGTTCTTGAGTAGCCCTTCGTGTCTCAGAATATGCCCCATCCATTTGACTCTTCATGTTGAAATTGTGGCCATAATAGCTCTTTTTTCGTTTATTCTATGGAGCACTTCTTCGTTGGTTATGTGGTCACTCTATGGGATTTTAATGATTCTTCTGTAGCACCAAGAACCAAGAACTCAAAGGCTTCCAGTTTTTTTTTCGTCATGTTCGTAAATGCACCATGTCTCACTTCCGTACAAGAGCACACTCCACAATAGAGTTTTGAGAAGTCTTTTCCTTATTTCCAAGTCAATGTTGTTAGATTCGAATGTCTTTGACTATATGTTAAAAGGTATTAGCTAGTCTGGCTAAGTGTATTCGACTGGATATTTCCTGGGATGACTTTCCTTCTTGTGTTATTTTGCTGCCTGGGTATGGAAATCATTTTACTAAATCTGCCCGCTGACCCCCCCCCCTAAATTGGAGGCAAAATCCGCCCTTGAATGACCAGCACTGCTGTTTAATTATATATTATCGTTGCAGTGATACCAGCAGATAATTCAGTACAATATAAAACTAATATAAGACCAACACAACTATCGAAATTTCGTGCGTTACTATGGATGCATTCAGTCCAGATTAGGCTTGGGGATGCCCTGATATAGTAAAAAAAATGTACATATTTGGAAAAAATAAAGAATTGTTATTATTATTATTATTATTATTGACCAAAATTTGTTTAACGAAATCCCCTAATCTAACTTTTTAGTATAAAAAAGGAAGAAAAATTGGAGAAGCAAAACAAACAATATAAAAAATGGTTAAACGTTAGAAACTCATTAGGCAAGACCTATTGAAAATACATAAAAAAGAACCGGTCCGAGTTTACTCGAACATATGCTTTCCAATTTATCAACATTAGTAGATCTTCTTCTTCTTCTTCAGCCATCGCCCGTCCTTGGCTGGTATGCCAATTGACGCACATTAGTAGATAGAGAATATGAGTAATTTCATGGTAAATACTTTTCCTATCGTTAAATTTCCGATATCTCAGGGGGGGGGGGGGGGGGTTGTCCACCTGACGTCACTGGAGGTGATAGATAGGTCAGACCAACACATTACCACACAGCAATAATGGCAGGGCACGTAATGCATTTGAGCGTGAATTTTCTATCATTTTTTCAAAAAAATATTTTTTTTGTAGAAAACCATATACTTTTCTGGAAAAGAAACCTGTCCGGTTTCGTCACTCAATTTAACACCTAAAACATACCTGAAGGTAGAAATCATCGATAGAAAGGTTTCACAGAAAAATTATTTTTTAGTCATTTTTCATTAAAATTTACATATTTTTATTTTTTTACCCCCTGAAGCAAACTATCAAGGGGCAAGCGACCCCCCGCATTTTATCAACATTAATAACAACTACAATATATGCGAATATAAAAGAAATCGTTCGAGCCGTTTTCGGGAAATAATTTTTTTAGACGTTTTTTTGGAGTTTTCTGAGAATAAAACCCCCCAAATTGTGTTAGCCGCAAATAAAAAAAAAATGCTCCCGAGGTATGATTTTTGTGAATCTACATGCCGAATTTCATCAAAATCGACCGAGTAGTTTGCCCGGAAATCAACGAACAGACAGACAGACAGACATTTCGTAAAAACCACTTTTTTGGGTTCCTGGGACCTTAAAACGTGTAAATCCGTTGAAATCTCGGAATCGAAAATGTCGACCGTCACAAAGCTTTCCTTATACTACGTATAAATTGGAAAGAAAGAAGTTGCAACATTTTGTTAAGAAGACGCCACCCCCGACAAGCGGAAGCTTTGGGGTGGTCGTGATTTGCAATTAGCATATATTTACTTTGCATAATCCCCTAGCTGCAGTCTGATCGAGGCGTTTATAATACCGGGGTTAAATAAATACCCTAGGATTATAACTGTAAACAAACAAATTTTGAATAGCACTTTCCATTGTAAAATTATCTTGTTTACCAGTGGATTAAATAAATACCGGGATTAAATAAATACCCTAGGATTATAACTTTAAACAAACAAATTTAGAATAGCACTTTCCATTATAAAGTTATCTTGTTTACATTTTTAATACCAGGATTAAATAAATACCGGTATTATAATCGCCTGGATCAGACTGCTGGTGGAATAACCAGTTAGGGAAAAAAAATATTATTATTATTATTATAAAGAATTTAAACAGATGGGTAAGTTAAAAGCGGGTATAAAAAGATGGTTGGTCAATGGGAGTTAATAATAATGAAAACTGACATTAAAATAACAAGTAAAAATAAAATAAAAATAAAATAAACATTATAAATAAATAACAAAAATAAATGATTAAGCCTTGTTTAGCAACACTGTATGAGTCTTTTGTCCCAAATAAGCGCTAGCTTGGGGATGCGGGATGTATTATTCTGTAAGTTATTGTATTTTTGTAATATATGCTCCTTGTCTAGGGAATACTGGGCATGGAAAAGAAAGAAAGAACGATTATTATTATTATTATTATTATTATTATTTTTGGTCAGTCCAAACCGAGGAACGAGCACAAAAAGGCAGCGAACCATTTGTTCCACGGTCCGAACCAACAGTCCACTTGTCACTTTTCCCGTCAAATGTTATTAAAAAGAGTCTGCTACCGTATTATAACTTAATTTATAATATATAAGTTAAGTATCTACATAATAGTCTCCTTAAATTAAGTTATAATATGGTAGCAGAATTTTTTTAATCACATTTGACGGGAAAATGACCATTGGAATAGCCGCCTTAGCACATTGTACGAACAACCCAACTTACTTCGTAAACCTGTACAAGACCACTTATAACTGCACATTATCATTAGGCACAACTTCACACAGCACTAAACAGCACTAACTAGAACCGCAAACTACGACGAAAACCAAGTGCTGGCCACTAGGAAGCTGCAGCAGCCCCTACCTGTCATTATCCAGCGCAGCGCCGCCGATTACTGGCGGGAACGCTACCATTTGCCACCGCAACCATTTCCGCTTAATCTCTTGTCATCGTCAGCCAATGTCCTGCAATACAAAGAAATGACTCAGATAGGGAAAAGAGAAAGAGATACATACGCACGACTTCGAGGAACTGGGGGGCTTATGAGATATATACCTCCATGGGGAGTGATTCACTATATCGCTCTTATCAGTGGGAAGCTATGGTGCAGTAGGCAGAAAAATAATGTGAGTATAGTGATAAATAAATAAATAATACTTTTTTTTATATTACTAAGCGAGTCTAGCGGCTATAAAGCCCTCTCTAACAAACAACTAAGAAGGTCCAGAACCGCCTGCTTTACATGGCCTCCAAAGCATGGTCAGAAAATGCAGAAAGCGTGGGATACGAACCAATAAGAGCTAGCGGAATATTCTAAGCCTGACTCTGTCTGAACTATTTATCTTCCATTTAGACTTTCTTCATTGAAAATTCGGACAGGGCCCCGGAGTGATAGAATTCATTACTAGCCGCGAGAGTGGAAACGGCAAAGTGTGGCCCTCCGAAGTATTACAAGTTACCTTAGTTGTTTATGGCCCAATCGGACTACCCCCCTCCCCCGCCCGCGGGACGCCAACGCCATTAGTTTTTTTGTACAAATTCTAATTTCAGAGTAAACATTTATTGTGGAGCTTAGGCATTAGAAGTACAGCTATTTCTCGATATTCTGATACAATGATAATAATTTATTTGGCCGTCATTAGCACAGATTGGCCACAATCGTCCGAAACCATTTGTATAAAAAGCCGTTCGTAATCGTAATGCATCCGGACGCCATTTTTGTATACATCAATGTATGTATGCGATTAACCTTTTTATTAAAAAAAAAAAAAAATGTTAGTGACGGCCACATTGCATGCATCAAAATCTCGAGAAATAGTTGTTCTAATGCCTAAAATCTTTCTAGCTCCACAATAAATATTCACTGTGAAATATGAGCTTGTCCAAAAAACGAGTGGTGTCGGTGTCCCGCGCGAGGGGGTGGGGGGCTCTGATCAGGCCTTAAGACTCAATAAGCATTTAATTGTGTGACGAGCGCCGTCACAGCATGGCATAGTGTGGAAAAATTGATACTTGCATGATACCAATACTGCTTCTTACCTGCTTGAATACAATTTATTTGGTGTTTTGGGAGTTGTTATTTGTTAACGTACCGTACCTAGTTTTAATTATTTTTAATTAAATTAAATTAAAATGGCTTTATTGACATCAAAAGGCGAACAATAAGACTATATAAGTCTTGTTATTAATGAAGGCCCTAGATTTACAAGTGGGATTATTAATCCCCATATCACAGCTCCTAAAAAACCATCCCACTCACTCCCCCCAATCCTCATCAGTTCCGAGCATGTGTTTTCACGTTCTGGCAGACTCCAGGTAGTCCCAGCTGATCGTAGGAAGTAGCAACAGGATTGTTTTCTGACGTTACACTCCTCCATGTGAATTTTCTACTTCCTCATCAGATTGATGTATTCCCTACCTATATGCCTAATGTACTGAAAATGCTGCCTTCAATTAGGTACATTCGCTCCATCGAATATTGTGCATATGGTTGTACTAAAAGCAGTGAAAAGTGTTCATTTAGAAACTTTAAAGAGTAGGTCGACGAACTAAGGACCTTGCAATTTTTAGCGCAGTGTTTTATATAGTCGTTGACATCTGCGACCTCTGGAGAGAGATGACTCAGAACATAATGGACCCATGCGAGATCGTGGTCCATATGCTAGCTTAGCCTGACTATTGTTAGCCCTCGTATTGTCGCAGTAGACTAATTCAGTTGTGCAATAAGTAGCACTATGGTCCTGATAATACACAATTATAATTATTCGACCGAAGAAATATTTGGAATGTTTATTATTATTATATGTTTATAAATTTGGAGTCTGACACTGACAGTCATCTTCTACTGTATGTACGTGTATGCCGGCATTTTGTAATCCTACATTCCTACACGAGCCGGCATGTAAAGCAGGCGGTCCCGGGCCTTCCTAGTTGAATGTAAGAGAGGGCTTTATAACCCTAACTCCGCTATTAGTAATAGAATTTAATTAGAGTTCCACTTCGACTTGTTGAAAGTCCATTTCGCGGGCTTGATCGATGGGTCGTCTTGCAGTACTGGTCTTCAGTGAAGGAGCGAGGGGACTTCACATTAACAGGAAATTCTACAAGGAATAACCCCCTCCCACATTGTGCCCCCCCCCCCCCATGAAGGCTATCTACTGTACATATGCTGTATGGTACAGTATTTGAAAAAGAGCCAGTGATTCATGAATCATGAAGGAACCATCAATCAGAAATGCATCTGCAGCCCACTCATACTCATAATGTTTACCCGCAACATTCATCCTTCCGGAATTCTTGCGGATTTCTCATCATTCATATTGATTTATAGCTTCGAATTTCTCATCTCAGGGTCGGCGATTTACTCTAATACGATGCAAGGCTACTGTAGAATTTTTTATAGTTTGTCCCAGTTCAACTTTGATGGTAGTTGAGTTCAACTGAGACCTTTACATGAACAGACAGGCTTTGTCTCGAACAAACGAGACTAAAAAAGGGTCTCAGGTAAGAGGGAGCCTTAGTAATATCCTATAGCAGCAAGGACCCCCCCTTTATCACTTTTGGGAATATCGATCGTAAAGCTATCATTGGGGGCTTAGTAAATAGAAGAAAAGATCGTCTACATTTTGATATACATGCCTAGTACCTATAAGTATGTGATCGTCACTGACACTGAGAGGCCACAATAATTGTGCTGCTGGAACTCCTTCCAGTCGAACCCCCTTGTCCGTTTACTATAAAACTAAAGTTTCAACAACAATGGTCAATTGCTGTTATTGTCAAGGCCACATACGTACATGCTTACATATGTACTGTGCTTGTGTATATGACATTGCTTATAACGACTATCGGATATAACGTCGGCAACTATACGGTCCCTTCAATGTCGTTATAAACGGTTTTGACTGTATCTCATGAAATGTAATTTAATCTCTGCAGATTTGTCAAAAATATCAGAACAAAGGGAAGGAATTTTTCTGAGCATTTTGACATACATGACATGTAAGGTAGGCTATACCTTATATATACACAGATTAGCCACAATTTTTGAATTTGAATTATACAAAAAACAATTGTTCTGGTAGTTCCGACGAAGGAGTTCAAGAACTGTTAAATACCAATTGGTGAGGTTAAAGGCTAAATGTCATGTATCGAAGTGTAGAAGAGCATTTCTCCTAATTTAATAGGTACCTTTTTGACGGCTCCGCGAACGATATTTCCTGTGAAAATCGACTTTGTGCAAAAAAAAAGAGTATGGGTACTCAAGGCCGTAGCCAGTAATTTTTCGGGGGGAAGGGGTCCATGATCCATCTGACGTCACCGGAGTTGAGGTAACCTCAATATGTTTAAGACTACATTCTATCTAGTGTATGTACATACTGTAGTTATATTATCATAGTTATCTATCTAGAATAGGTAGGTATGGGTTATAATATGGTATGTTAATATTATAATCTGTAAACGAGTCAAAAAAGAAACAAAAATATTAATTAAAATAAAATTATTATTCAATTATTAGTCAATCAGCGAACTAAACATGTGTAAAGTATGCAAGGTCAAATGGCCGGGAAGAGGTTCGGATGAGGTGGGAGAAAGTGCGTAGGTAATAATATGCCTAAATATTCATTCAATTCTTATTAATAAGATTTAAAATAGTTTGTATTGTTTTGTTTTGCTGAGACAAGAAGCGGTTGGTCGATATAGCCGATGAATATCGATAAAATTTCGTCGTTGTAAGCGATATGTCGCTGTATCCGATGTTGTTATAAGCGGTTTGTTTACTGAATAGTTTACTAGGGATTCGGACGGGACACAATCTGGTTGTAATAACGGATAGGTCGTTGTAAACGATGTCGTTATAAACGGTTTTGACTGTATATTATTTTCACACTTGCAAGGCTTTTCCCTTCCGATTATCTCTGAACTTTCTTAACTAACAGTTTAACTGTACCTCTACACACAGCATTCTACACCATTGGCGGAAAATCTCAAAAAGTCTGGGGGGGGGGGGGCTAAGCCCCTAATAAAATTTTTAAAAAAAGCAGTAAATCTGTAAATCTTCCGCAGAAGCCTTGCCCTTCACCCCTGCTTCTCATTGAAACAAAAAATAAAAATGTCCTGTCAATTTCACGAAAGATTATAATAGCAATGCTCAGTGGCGTAACGAGGGCCGGCCCGTGAGTTCGCGAGGCCAGGGGCGAGATTCTGCGCGAGGCCCCCAAGGGCGGGGGGGGGGGGCATTCCGGGAAAAGTGGGTGTAGCCTACCAAGCCAAATTAATTTTTTGCGATTGTGGATTGTGCAATTGGTGTGTTTGTTAGCGAAACAAGGCCCATTAATTTACAGTGCCTTACTAAGATAACCCATGCGCCTGATGCAGAGAGATACCAATGGGGCGTCCGGGGGTGTCCCCGAGGTAAAATCTAAAATATAAGGGCAAAATAGTGGGGGTTTTACGCATTTTAACAGCAGTAATAATGCTTATTCATATTTTGGAATCAGGGGGGCCAGGGGTCTCCCCCGGAGGAAAGATTTGAAAATATAAGGCCAAAATAATGGAGTTTTCCGCATTTTAACATCAGTAATAATGCAGCAATAATGCTTATTCATATTGCAAGATCCAGGGGGCCCGGGGGTCTCCCCCGGAGGAAAAATATGAAAATATAATGGAAACATAGTGGAGTTTTACTCATTTTAACAGCAGTGAACGATAGGGTTTCGAAGGGGGGAAAAACGTCATACATACAGCTTAAAATTAATGACCTTTGCGAAGGAGCCAGAGGGTTCAGGGGACCTGAAATAGTTTTATTTGACGCATTTTGATAGCAGTACCTTAGAGATTTGACAGGCAATTAATGCGATTGCGAACAAGAGGGGCTCGGGGGTCTCCCCCGGGTGAAAATTTTAGAAAAATATGCCTGAAATAGTGGAGTTTTACGCATTTTGAGTGCAGTAACAATTGGATTTTAGACGCAAAGAATATAACTGATTGGCAATTGGCCGCAGTGCCGGTGGCTGGGTCCATCTCTGAGGCCCGGGGGTCTCCTCCGGGTGAAATTTCTTTAAAATGTGGCTTGTAATAGTGGGATTGTACGCATTTTGATAGTAGTAACGTTTAGATTTCACTGGCGATGAAAATAGCTGGACAAGGGGACCCGGGGGTCTCTCCCGAGTGAAATTTTTTGAAAAATATCCCTGAAATATTGGGGTTTTACGCGTTTTTAGAGCAGTAACAGTTAGATATTAAAGGCGAAGAATATACTCGAAACAATTATGGGGGCCCGGAGAATTTCTTCGAGATAATTGGCTAGATTTTTTGGGACTTTATTCGCGTAATGAATGGGACTATGTTTATATGCGGGAGTTTTAAATAAAACAGCGTCTTTTATTGTAGTAATGCTGGCATAATAAACATTGCCTTAAAAATGCAAAGTGTCAAAACAAACAAGAGCCACCCACCACACACAAGATTCCCGCAACTGCTGTTTATAAACTAGTTGCAAGGAGGGTGGTCTCATCGTCTGTGGAATTGATTGTATAATTAATTAGTTCATATGCCGTCATAACATCTGCAAGTCAAGGACATAGAGAGTAACGGCAGAGAGCTCAAAATCAAATCAAATCAAATAAATGGGAAAGCAATAATTAGGTCGGTCAATTTGGACATAAAAATAGTGATCAAATAACAAAAATTCCGACAGAGCCAAATTTTGGTACAAAACTTGGGTTTTCCATTATAAATAAAATGTCAAAAGTCCCCATCGATTCCATGTTTGGTACAAAAGTTATTTGGGATCAAAGGTCACAATTTCAGGTTTTTGTTGTTTTTCTCGAAAACGGTATGTTTTATCAAAAACGGTTTTTGCAACAAAGATCTCAATAAACCTGTTTCTTTCACTTTTTTCTAATGACCACCATCCCTGAGATTTCGCGCTTATAATAGTCACGCGTTCCACATAATATGCAGATAATATGCCATGTATATACATACATACATATAAAATTTAGGTGCTTAAGTTGAAACCTGGTATAATGGTGCACACAGCATTTATGTACCACCTCTTGCTCATGCAAGAATTCAAGAATTACTGGATACATTTAACATAATTAGCTTTTATTTAAATCCCTGAAGAATCTGGAGTTCTTAGAGTATACACAGAACTTAAAAGGAAGAAACAGAACAGAAAATATTTTTATTCACAAATCAAAATGATGATAGATACTAAAGCAATTAATGAGAAGAAATGTTCCTCTGCATTTTGATACCTAGTGTGATCGTCATTAACACCGCCCGCCCGCACAGTCCGTTTCCTGTACAACGCAAGTGCCGCCAATCTGTCTAAGTGGCAGCCACACACTACAGATCAAAACGCAGAGGTGCATTTCTTCTAAGGGATGTGACCTAATTGAGAGCTCTATGATCGATTTTTCCTGTGAAATTAGAATTTGTATATTTACAAGATACCTAGTAAAAAAAATGAATAAAACTCAACTTTCAACTAAAAAATTACCTTTTGAACTTACAAAAAACTTGTGACCCCCCTCCCAAAATTTTCGGCTGGATCCGCCTTGAAGTCAAGGTCTTTGTGATACGCTTGTTTAAACGGAAATAAATATCAATAGACCATGACCGATAAAGGCATCGTCATGCAGGGTTAACAGATTATATTTTCGGAAGAAAGGGCATTTCAATTGAAAAAGGAGGACATATGTATGTATGCATAAATATGCAAACAATTTGTTTGTTTATTGATTAGCCTAATGAAAGAATTGACTGAATTATTACTAGTACGGTACCTATTTTGCTTTAGAAGCGATTTCTGCGTTTTATTTTAAATATATTTTTAAAATTAGGCTACGAAAAGGCTACAATTTAAATTCTTACACTTCACCAAATTTATGTACATGATGTCACGACATGTAGATTAGTGGTACGGACTCAGACTTTCACCCGAAAGGTTGTTGGTTCGAGTCTCACATTAACTACATTTTCTGGCCATGATTCGGAGGGCATGTAAAACAGGCGGTCCCGAGCCTTCCATGTTGAGTGTAAGAGATGGCTTTATAGCCCTAACTCCGCTAGGTTGGCTTAGTAATAGAACAAAGTCCTTATTTATTTTTATTTTTTTAAAAATTAGGCTACAAAAAGGCTACAACTTAAATTATTAAAGTTCACAAAATTTATATACATAATGTCATCATGTCCAAAAGGAAGACGCCTGGTAACCCAGTCCTCCTGGCGAAAGAAGACTGCCTGTTTGACTACAATTGGGAGTTACTGCTTTTCTGCCCCGACCAATCGACCATCGTCCAATTGGTAAAGAACTGGACTAATAAGATGGAGATCGAAGGTCCGAGGCAGGGCCCTCCCAGCAAGTACCCAACCGTAATGGGTACATTACCTTAATTGGCAGGTTTATGAAGGAGGATCCTACACCACTTCTTGTGGGTTGCAGTGCCATGGAGTATTTGATGAATCAGTAGAATTCGGGATGATGAAGGTGTACTTCCAAACGTTTTGTCAACATCTGCGGTTGACATCTTCATTGGAACTGCGTAGACTTTTAAGAAGAAAGCCTTTGTAATTACACCATGGTGTATTGTTTTGTAGGATCCGCAGTTCAGCATCCACGATCAACAAACGTTTTGATATAACATAAGATGACTTCGTCACGAGCAAAAAAGAGCTTCAACACCATATTATTGATCAAATTTCGCCGCTTGCCTTTTGAATGGTGAAGGCATTCAACCGGATATTTTTAGATAAGCTTGTGTGCTTTGTTTCCCACACGTGTCAGAGATTAGATGGGATGGACTACCTTTATGGCTATCAAAGCCCATTTTCTGATTGGTCGCATTAAATACAACATATCCCACGAGAGTGTAACATGAATATTTCATAGGCTTTTCTGATCCAACAGCTTGTACACAACTTCACACAGAACACTGAAAGTCCGAGAACTCAACCAAAGTATGAATAAATGAATAAAGGTGGCTGTCACCGTGGCGTTTATGTAAGGCTTCTTATTATTTCGAAACGCATGGCGGCTCCTTACGATTCCACTTACTGCAGCTTGACCAAAGATGGTGGGAGCCACCCTAAGGGTGGGTCCCGTCATTAATTGTCACAGTAAGGCATATAGCTTACTGCATGACACCGCCAGGCATTGGGAGCTGACGGTACCGTTCAGTATTCCTTAACGATACTTCAAGTGATGGTGGGACCAGGTCTAAAGCTACTATCTATAGAAAGCGGCTACATCCCTCCCTCCCCCTCAGCCCCTCTTTAAAAATAATTAATAATTAATAACTAGCCGGTTTCGCCAGCTCAAAGACTGATGGGGAGTAAGGATGTTAGATGGCCATTTTTTTTGAATACCGGTACTTAGTGGTTTTACAGGTAGGCATGGATGGGCTCCTAAATATGGTGTGAACTGATTTTTTTTTTTTTTTTTATAAAGTAAAAAAGGAGAAATCATCAAAAATATTTAATAGAATCACCCAATGCCGTACCCAGATTGATTTTTTTTTTTTTGGGGGGGGGGGGTCTGACGCCAACGGAGGTGAGGTAACCTCAATATCTGTTTAACTCCCTTCTACGGTGAAAACAAGACCCCCTGGACCCCCCCCCCCCTCTCTGGCTATGACCGTGGAACCTTTTTAAAATAATATTTTCACCTCATGGAGGAGGGGAGGCAGTGGCCCTCTAGGAGCAACTGCCCCTCCCACCCATAGCTGGCGACGCTCATGAGCCCACGCGGGCTACAGTAGCCAATAATACATAGTGTACGGATGGATGAAGCTTCGCAGGCAGCGTCAGTCAAAAATCACCAAAATGCGTTAAAAGCGCACTTGGGCTTTGAAGAGATGCGTGGAGCCATTGGCCTGCTGCATGGTAATGGGCGGCATGGCAAACGGCCAAACCCCGTCAGCTGCCGTGGGAACAAATACACATTTTAAACAATATTGACCATATGCTCCAGTCTCATCCAATACACAAGTATCAAGTTCACGAAGATAGGATGAATCATTGGAACAGACCCTATCCTGATGAGACATTCGCCGAAGTTCCCCATTAGTTGCAAACTTCTGGGTTTTTAATTCCTCTGACGTGAGAAACATTGCCGAGATAAATAGGCCTACCTACCTTAATTACTGTGTTCATCCAGTTCGCTAGCGCCAGGCCACTTTCAGAAATTGTTACGAGAACCTTTTTAATTTCAAGGTTTGCTAAGAGAAACCCACAACGCGTTTCTTGGTTAATTTTCTAGGAAATTGAGCCATAAATGAGAGTTGCAAAAATGCTCCTCCACATTTAGATACATAGAATGTAGCCGGCACTAACACCGTTTAGCTACGGGTTCTTAATCTAGCCTTGAACTTTTTTCAAGCCTTCAAAAACGGTGATAATAGTGCCTGTTAATGCTACCCATACTAACATACTATGTAGGCTATGTATCAAAATACAGAGGATTCTACTTTGTCTACTCTCATTTATACGATAGCTATAGGCCCATGGTAACGGCGGGAATTACCCCGTCGGCCAATCCTTCCACCACCGGGTCAAGCGACAACAACGTGTCATAGGCTCGGACACGTTAAGTAAGTAAGTAGTACTCAGAGTAAATAGACCGCGAAAAGGTTCTTCCAGACCTTACTAAAAAAAGCTGAAGCTCGCCTAATATAAAGACGTTTTTCATTTCAATTCAATACGTTTATTGCATGAAAAATTATAAATATTAAAAAGAACCGGTCCGAGTTTACTCCAACATGCATTCCAATGTATCAAAATTAGTAGATAGAGAAAATGAGTAATTTCATGGTAAATAATTTTCCTATGGATAAATTTCCGATATCTCGGGGGGGGGGGGGGGGGTTGTCCACCTGACATCACTGGAGGTGAGGTACATAATTCTAGATAGGTCAGACCAACACATTAACACACACCAATACTGGCAGGGCACGCAATGCGTTCGAGCGTGAATTTTCTATCATTTCTTCAAAAAAAACATTTTTTTGTACAAAACCAAATACTTTTCTGGGAAAGTGACCAGTCCGATTTGGTTACTCAATTTAACGTCTAAAACATACCTGAAGGTAGAAATCATCGATAGAAAGGTTTCACAGAAAAATTATTTTCTAGTCACTTTTCATTAAAATTTAGTTATTTTTATCAAACTATCAAGGGGCAAGCGACCCCCCGCATTTGGTCAACATTAATAACAACTACAATATATGTGAATTTAAATAAAATAATAAAAAAATAAATCGTTGGAGCTGTTTTTGGGAAATAATTTTTTTAGAATTTTTTTGAGAATAAAACCCCCCAAATTGAGTTAGCCCTAAATATAAAAAAAATGGTCCCGAGGTATGATTTTTGTGAACCTACATGCCGAATTTCATCAAAATCGACCGAGTGGTTTGCCCGGAAATCGACGCACAGACAGACAGAACGACAGACAGACAGGCATTTCGTAAAAACCACTTTTTTGGTTCCTGGGACCTTAAAACGTGTAAATCCGTTGAAATCTCGGAATCGAAAATTTGGACCGTCACAAAGCTTTCCTTATACTACGTATAAAATGGAAAGCAAAAATGTTAGTGTTTTTAGCTGTGGATTACAAGAGCGAAAACACCGGTGCAGACATTGGTGACATGAAAATACATACATTCTCGATACTACGAATACATTCCCCTAGTAATTCCACGACAGGCGGCTACTCCGCGACATCACAAATGACGTCACATTCCACAAGCATGTTTTTCATCATTTTTAACCATTAAATTTGAATTGATGATGCATCCCTACTAAATAACGTTTTTTTTTAGTAAAGAATATAATTTATAATTTCAAGAGGTATAAAATAAATCTGCTAATTAATTTATTAAAATAGGGTTTCAAAAATTGTCAGGTAGCCCATTCCAATTAGTTCTAGTCAGAACATGTAGAGTAGTGGTACACAGACTCCTACTTTCACCCGAAAGGTTGTTGGTTCGAGTACCACACTTGCTACATTTTCTGGCCATGCTTCGGAGGGCATGTATAGCAAGCGTCCCGGGCTTTCCTAGTTGAGTGTAAGAGAGGGCTTATAGCCCTAACTCCGCTAGGTGGGCTTAGTAATAAAACAAAAAAGTCAATATTTATTTGTTTATTCATACATCGGTTACATGCAATTGTGCAGTCAGTAGCAGAATATGGGTTATTAGCGTGGGGGTGGGGGGGGGGGGAGCTTAGTGCACTCACCTACAACCTCTTGAGGTTGCATTGAAAAGTGTCCTGCGGGTCGCAATGCGCAGACCACACCGTTTCCCATCCCTCTAACTATATAATGACTTCCACGTTCATCCATTGACACTACACAAGAAAACTACTACTATACAGATACAAACGCAGCATGACGTTAGACGGCCAGACAGACTACATACAACATGGACTAAACACAAGACTTGGAATGGTCCGCAATCTCAGAACTTTTGCCCCAAAAACATCCCTATTTCAAACATCACACATATATAGATCCATTTCCCCATACAACAGTCTTACAGAATCAATTAAACAACTAAACAATATTAAACTTTTCGATCGCACCATAAAAAAACTTATTTTCACCCAATTAGCCGAATAACAGCCTCAGTTTTTGCTCAAGCTGTTAATTTAATTTAAGCTATCTACTTACATATATTGTACAAACCTACCATTATTATTATTATTTTATTTTTCTGCTTCTTACTAATATTTTTTCCTGTGATTTTTACATGATTTAAACACAAATTATTATAGTGTAACTAGTGTATTTAAATATTATTTGTATTGCAAACTGTTTAGGGGCCCATCACGGGCCTAGCCTAACGGGCCCCATATGTTTATTAATGTATTACGAAGGAAAATTTTTGAAATGCATTTACTTTACTTTACTTTTACTTTAGGTAAAGCATACTCATGCACACAAGGATGCGGGAAACAATTGATCGCCGCTCCCTATGTTGTCTCATTGCCTGAGATAATCCCATCTGAACCTCTTTTAAAACGACCTGTCACTGACAAACGTCATGCTTGTCACTAAGCTGTTTACAATAACAATACTGCGACTGCAACCAACTGGAGTGACAAAAAATGGGAGCAACGGGCGTGCCACGAGACTGCATTAACAAAAAAATTATGAACCCCGCTTGAAACCCTTTGTTGCCCAATCACAGTTATATACAGTTTAAAGACGGCCATTCATTGAATTTATTCTAACAACGTTTCTTAACTTTTTGTCACCCTTGTAGGCTCTCCTACGTGTATAGTAGGTTATGCTTCTTAAAAAAAAATAGGAAGATTGTTATATTTTTAAAATAATGTTACATCAAAGCTTACGAGTTTATAATTACGCGGGAAAAATACTTTTATTTTTTTCCCAAGCAACATCACTCTTTTTAAATTCTCATCCAACATGGCGTTTACGGTGCAAAAGTGAGCGTACACAGTCCCCCTCCCCCCAAAATCACGCTTCACGCCAGCTCTGGACGTAGCCAGGGTATTTTCGGGGGGTGGGGGCACATCAAAAGTCAATTATAGGTAATGTATTCAGTGGCGAACTTGGTGCTGGCATGGGCCGATAACACACGAGGACTAAAGCATAATCCTAGAAGTTACAATTACGGCCATTTAGATTGTATAGAAATAGTCATATTGCCATTATCAGAAACAGGGGGTGGGGAGTTCGGGGGCCTCCACCAGGGGAAAATTTTTGGAAGAAATAGGTGCCAAATAGTAGGGGTTTACGCATTATAAGAGCAGCTAAGAATTTACAGAGGAAGACTTTTTTTTTTTTTGCTTAAGGGTATTACCAATAGGAAGACATGATATGGATATTATTACCGTTACTGAATTTATATTTAATTCTCAATTATTCTTTTCGGGGGGGGGGGGGTGCAGCCCCGTAAGCCCCACTGGTTCCATGATAGGGACGAACACCTTATTCCATTATAATAATTAATTATGGTAGCAATATGCAATTAAAAATACAATATTTTATTTTCTAATTCTTCCTTTCACCATTGCTGACAGTAGGCCTATATAAAAATTTAGTTGAGTTAAATATATCCTGTGAACTATCTTTCAGACCAACTCTAATCGACCTCTGGCGCCGACTTCAGTTAAGATAATGGCATTTAAGTTGGTAGAAGTGCACTCCACTGCCTTCAGCCCATCATGGTCGCATATCAAGGAAAACGGCATTGACATATCAGCTGGTTGACAGGTTGCAACGCGAATGAACTGCACCTGCCTTCTCTAGAATTCCCAGTTTCAGTCGGAATGTCCCGCGGCATGCCAGTAATTTACTGGCAGATAGAGAGAACGAATGTAACCAAATAACGCCGTGGCATGACAACCCAGTGATGGTCTAGGCCTCACGGCATGAAGACTGGTAGTAGATGATTCTCATTCTTGCCTACTGCTCTATTGCGATGTTTCGGTCAGTTATGATCTTCTTCTACCAGGAATGGTATGGGACCTATTCGAGCTAGATGGACACAGGCTCGGTGGTGCCATAAGAACTTAAGGCCAAACCGGAGGGTTGTGGCCTTGACCGTTGAGCAGTGAATACATAGAAATATAATAGAACTGGAGCGGCGGGAGTCATAATATGCCTTACGAGGCACCCGTTAACCATAAGCCAACTATCAGAGATAAATACCAACGCAAAAAATATCAAAGTCTTACACATTGCAGCATAGCAAAGCGGATACCTGGACCCGGTCAAAAACTCTGTAGTTTAGTAGTTAGCTTGTGCAGGCTATTTCCCCGCCGAAATGCGTACTTATCTTGTGCACGCTACACTAGCAGCCATATTGATAACGGTCTCCAGCCACGGGATCGTTGAATATCCATTTTATAAACAAAGCCCCGCGTCTCGTACCTGTTCCGTATTTGACTTTTATTATTTCAAATAATTGCAGTTTTACCTATTTCTGGCGCTTTACTGTCAAATTAAGTGTTGAGCTTCTGACTAAAGTGCATTTCATTACAAAAGTTGGAGGTTTTTCTTCCCTGTGGGGCACGTAAAAATGTTCTAAAAGGTATGTTTTTAATTGCTTCATGCACAAATTTTAGACCTAATGTAATTGTAATTTTTGGTTTAGTCAATTTAGTGTAAGCATGTCTACGCGTATACTATACCCTTCTATTGATTTTTACTATACCACTGCGGTTTAAAACATATATATTACGAACCCAAAGACATTTCCAGGCCAGTCACGTGACCCCCTCCGGTTTGGCCTTACGGGTGCGGGTGCGCTGAAAATAAGCGTGTCCAATACATTTTAAGTAAAAGAATGAGTTTCGCGAAGTGAAACGTGAGGAGCTTATATTTGGATAAGATGCCGAGTTGCTGCTTTCGGTTGAGAAACGGAAACTAACTTACCTCGGCCATATGATGAGGAACGAAAAGTATCGCCTTCTGCATGTAATAATCCAATGGAAGGGACTGAGGGCTCCCGGCAGAAGAAGAACATACTTGATGAAAAACCTGAGGCAGTGGTTTGGCAAAAGAAGAGCAGCAGTCCCCAAGGTCCAAACTCCAAATTGTCATGATGACCATCAATATTCGATAGAAGGGGCATTTAAAGAAGAATAAGAGGATAAGGTTTAACGAACTTTATACTACCCATGAACACCCAGTTTGGTATAAGCTTCGCTATATGGTGGAGTAACTTACTATGTGTGTTGTATGTTTTGTGTACAAACCTACAGAACCTCCCGGTCGGACAGGCCGCATCTTCTCCCAATACTTCGGATTTATTGATCTCACAAAAGACTCGAATTAAAAATAACCATATCATACTACGTAGATTATGCAGACAATATGAAGAAGAGAAGATGACGCCAAAGGCCCAAAAACCATAAGTTCGAGAGGGACCGATAACGTTTTCCCTCGAAGAATCTGGAAAGAAGGGTTACATGGGTCTGTACTAGAAAGATGTCATTCATTTTACCCCCAGTCTACATCTGCAGGGCGGAGTAGGAAAGGGGAAAGGACACTAAGATCCATAAAGAAATAACACATGCAATACGTAAAATCCGTTTACACCGTGGCATAATATTCGCGCGTTGCGAGTAGGTGTTCGCAAAAGAATTTAGACAATGGTGTAATTCACGATGGAATGCCAAATGAGAGGATATAGGCGGAGGACATTGTTTAGCGAACGGCTATGTTTCCGCTATGTCTACCGCGAACAAAGCCCCATCAAAGAGTTCTGATGTTACCGGCTATAGCTATTTACTATGACTGATGGACTATTTATATGCATTGGAGGCTCGAACATGGAGATACACCCCCACCTAGTGTCTTGTCCTTGAATTGAGTAATCAAGACAAGTAGTAACTCCCCCCCCCCCCTCAGAAAAAAAGAGCGCCCCTGCTTGTATACGTTGGTTTGATCAAACATGTTTTCTTCATTGGGATACGTACATAATTAAAACTAACACAAATTAAACTGAAAACAGACTGCCTTGCACTTATACTTTGGGAATTCACTCCTTTTTTGATCGGACTTATTTATATTTTTCTTTGCTCAGGTATGCTCAGCTAAGCCTTTATTACTTTTCCTTCGGAATGGCTCGAGTATTCGTACTCAAACCCACCTGACACAATTATTGCCAACTCCCAGACCAGCAAGTCTGTAACAGTTATTGGCAATATCATGCATTTACACTGTCAAACCATCGAACATAAACATAGCAATCGGGGATAAGTTGAAAAACAATAAAGTTTAGTTATTGCACAATAAAGCTCGTTTAGATTAGTGTATCTTATGCAACAGGCATAATCGAGGGTAATTAACATCTTAATGGTTTATGAATGGAAGTGTAGTAGTAAATGAGATAGTATGCTCGAATTATTATCAGCACATTGAATGAATACAGACGACCTTGACCCTGCCATGTTGCCATTTCTTCCACCATTCTGTGGGCTGTCCGTCATGCTTCAAATCCAAGGCCTCATTGTATCAATTAAATTATGTGAGCCTACAGTTCAACAGCAATTGTAATTACGGATGCTGCATAGAATAAAATGGAGTCCTTCGCCCTTCCTCACGCTGAGCATTAGTTAACTGAGGTAGAAACTCCCTCGTGAATCAACCCCAATTACCCTGGCAAACGCAACGGTCAAGAAGCTATAATAATAAAATTTTAAGAGCGAAGAACTCGGCAAACACGGCTTAATTACGCGGTAGACAAACAAGGGGCACGCAACCCACCGCATTTTGTTGACATTAATGACGACTACAATATATATTAATTTAAAAGAAATCGTTGGAGCCGTTTTTGAGAAATAATTTCTTTAGACGTTTTTTGGAGTTTTTTGAGAATAAAACCCCCCAAAAAAGTCCCAAATAAAAAAAATGTCTCGAGGCATAATTTTTATGAATCTACATGCCAAATAGCATCTAAATCGATCGAGTAGTTTGCCCGGAAATCGACGCACAGACAGAGCGACAGACATTTCGTAAAAACCACTTTTTTTTGTTTCTGGGACCTCAAAACGTGTAAATCCGATGAAATCTAGGAATCGAAAATTTCGACCATCACAAAGCTTGCCTTATACTACGTATTGTATAAATTGGAAAGCAATATACTGAAATCAACAGGGTGAGTGCATTGGGAGCCCTGTGGATTAAAGCGCTTTCAATGAGTACAATAATGCAGTAGGCTAAATATAATGAAAATAACATTGCAGGACCCCCAAAAACATTAAATTGAAAATATGGCCGATTAGAAAAAACTACTGTACTTTGGGGAATCATCTCCATTACACAGGGTGCCGGCATAAGCTATAGATAATCCGTTAAGGGGAGGTGGCGGGAATTATTTAATCAACCTATATATACGTATAGAGTGTGGCGTAGAATTTTTTTAATGCTTAAATGGCCAAATCGCGAGTGTAAACTGAAACACTTTATTTATGGCAAATATCAGTGGCAGCCTACTTTTAAATTTTTTTTTTAATTCGAGATGAGGCTATTTAAAATCTAAGATGGCAGAGGATAAACTTTTTTCGGAACTCGTTGATATAGCCATGATAATAGTTTTTTTTTTAATATTGTACACATAACTAAATTAACGATTTCGTTTTATTTTACATTGGCCCACGATACAGGTCCTCTTGAGGTAGGCTACTTATCATGGACCTCATCTCAAATTGTTTTGACTTATAACTTGATGTTTAATTGTCACCATTACCACCAAGCGTTTTAGAAATGACCAATGCACTAAAAGGAAGGTGAAATCAAATGGAAGTCATTCCAGACTGTATGAGTCACTATTGAATGCACCGGAACCCATATTGTGTTGCCCAAGCGGCTGAAGCAGACGAGTCAGTCAACGAGGCTACCAGGTAACAAAGCGCCGCTATGAATCACCAGAAGGGTCATAATTATCGATTAGTGAAGGTGGCAGACAGGCCCGGCCCGTCCTATGGGCAAGTGGAGCGGCCGCACCAGGCGCCGAGTCGAAGGGGGCGCCGCGAGACGCCCCCTTGGACTCGGCTTTGTGTTTTCAAGCGGGATAATTTAAAAAAAATAAAAATAAAATAATTTTTATAGAAGACTTGTTTTAAATCTGGCGCCAACCGGTTTAACGTGGTGGAACGTTAACTCCTTCCACGACAACTCCGAGTGGTTATGTTGGCCACCCTAACTAAAATGGCAGATCATAGCATTGTTATTGGTTACTAATTTCAGCTTCACTCGTATCTCTTGTGAGATTTTTATAAATAATTGCAATTGGCAACAAAAAAATTTTAAGGTAAGCAGACGCAGATGCTTTATAGCGGTATTTGTATTAAGTTGTTGTTATAATAAATAAGAGAGTTACAAAGCAGATTAAGAAGTGGCTCGGCTTGCAATTCTGCGAATGGTTTGTGTTTGTTATTAATATCAAATAAGAGAATTTATGTCTACTGTATGTCCAACTTATTGTATATTTATTTATTTTGGACTTTATTTAGACTTAAGGTAATTTATGTGTCTTTTATTTTAGCAACTTTGCAAAGGCAATGTGGAAAAAATTGTCAGGCGCCGGAAATGAGAGGAAAAGAAGAGCTAGGGAAGCTGAGAATGAAAAGCAAGCGGCGCAAATGGCCAAATTTCTAAAACGGCCAGGTCCACATCCAGACCCAACCCAGCCCCCTAGTACAAGCAAGGAAAGTACGGTTGAGAGTGAGGCCCAGGCGGTTGCGCTGGACGAGGCCATTTTTGAGAACTTGCCTTGCAGTGAAGAAGAAAGAAGTTTTTCTATGGACATAGCCAAGTGGCCCTCTTACTTGTCTTCACAAGTTATTGACATGATCGTTGAAGAGGGGCCGCAAAACGGGAAACTCGATGATGATAAATACCCAAAAAATGAGAAAGGCCGGCATTTTTCCAACAGCCATTTCAAAAAAAGCATGCCCAACGGAGAAGTATATGAGCGGCAGTGGCTTGTTTATTCCAATTCAACAAAGAAAGTATACTGCTTTTGTTGTCACATCTTCAAGCGCACAAGTCGTTGCCATCTTTCCAATGTTGGCTCTGACAACTGGCATCATTTGTCTCGTTTACTAACGAGCCATGAGTTTTCTGACGACCACCAGCAAGCCTTATTAACGTGGCTTGAAACGGCTAAAAGGTTAAAAAAATGTTGTGGCATAGATAAAGGGCTTCAGAAGCAATTGGAGGATGAAAAAGCAAGGTGGTCTTCTGTTATGGAACGAATGATCGCCATCACGCTGTTTTTGGCTGAACACAATTTGCCTTTTCGTGGTAGCAAGGACACTTTATACACTCCAAGAAATGGGAATTTCTTAGGCCTTGTACAATTACTTGGCCAATTCGACCCCGTCATGATGGAGCACTTGCGAAGAGTGATGCAGAAGGAATCCAAGCATTTTTATTTTAGCAAAAATATTCAAAACGAAGTAATTAAATTATTAGCTGACGAAGTAAGAGGCCAAATATTATCTAAAATAAGAAGTGCCAAGTATTTTTCTATAATTTTAGACTGTACTCCTGACATCAGCCACACTGAGCAAATGAGTGTCACCTTCAGATTTTTCGACGTCGATGAAGCGCGTGTGCGTGAGTGTTTTTTGACATATAAGCCAGTGGCTGACTCAACTGGAGCCGGCCTGACGGGCTTATTTTTGGACGAAATAATTGATAAATATGGTATTGACATGAATGACTGCAGGGGCCAAGGATATGATAATGGTGCTAATATGGTTGGACACATTAAAGGAGTTCAGAGTCGCATTGCTAAAACCTATCCACGAGCCTTTTTTAACCCTTGCGGCTGTCATAGTCTCAACCTTGTGGTTGCCGATGCAGCAAAAACTTCTATCAAATCAGTGTCTCTTTTTGGTGTGCTGCAACGGCTGTTTGTGTATTTCTCAAATTCAACAAAGCGGTGGAAGGTGGTCTCAGAGCATCTGCAAAATTTAAGCCTGAAAAAGGTTTGTGACACACGCTGGGAAAGCAGGATCAACAGCTTGAAAGCAGTGCGGTATCAGTATGCTGAAGTTAAAAGGGCTCTGGAGGATGAATATGAACAATCAACGGACCCTGTTGCAAGCTCAGAGGCTGAATCGCTTCTTGTAAATTTGGAAAAGTTCGAGTTCTTAATGGCGTTAGTCATATGGTACGATGTTTTATTCCAGGTTAATCTAGTAAGCAAAACAATGCAATCTGAAACCATGGATTTGTCCGAAGCTACAAAAATTATGAATAAATGCTTGAAATTTTTAAAAGAATACAGAAGTACAGGTTTCACTTCTGCACTCATCACTGCCAAAGAAATCGCTGAAGAAGCACAAATCACTCAGGAGTTTGAAACTGTCCGTCTGCGAAGGAAAAAGAAGATGTTTTCTTATGAAAATCAAGACGAATCTCCTACTGACCCAGAAACAGCGTTTCGCACCTCTGTCTTCTATCCAATGATTGACACAGCCATTAATTCATTGCAGTTGCGCTTTTCCCAATTAAGTGACATTAATAGTACATGGCAATTTATGTACGATTTGAAAAAGATCGACCATAATGGTTTGAATGCGGCCTGCTCAGATTTAGAATCTGTCTTAACCCATGGCGCTCTCAGTGATATTTCGGGTACCGAGCTAGCCCAAGAAATAAGGAGCCTTAGTGCGTTCTTAGGCGGCGACGATGGGCATCCAAAGGGGGTTCTTGAGTTTTTGGCAAAGCATTGTTGGAAAGATATGTTTCCAAACGTTTGGACAGCTCTCCGCATTTTCATTACTATACCGGTCACTGTTGCTAAGGGAGAAAGGAGCTTCAGCAAGCTAAAATTGATAAAGACCTACCTAAGGTCTGTTTTAGCTGATGAGAAATTGTCGGACTTAGCCATATTATCCATAGAAAATGAGATCGCCAACAATCTCTCCTATGATCATTTGATTAAAAAATTTGCTAGCATCAAAGCTAGGAAGGAGAAATTTCAATAATTTTACATTTAGTTATTAGTTACAGTTGCCTAATACAATCCCTTTATAAGAAGCATGCACAATTTTTTAATGTCTCCCATACTCAAGCGTTCATGAATAATTTACGGTCTCTGGGAGGGGGGGGGGGGGCGCTAAAATGTAAACTCGCACCACTCAAGAAAATACCTCGGGCCGGGCCTGGTGGCAGAGAACGGGGGTGGGGGAACCCACCTACAATGAGACTACACAATGTATACAATGGAGGAGAAATACATTTCTACATTAGTCCTACTTAGAGTCCTAGGAGAGATAAGACATAAATTTACGAGCGCGCCAAAAACTATTTTTTTATTTTTTGAATCCTGGGACCATTTCTTTCAATGGATGGTCATAGGAAACGTGACATCAGGACTAAATAAAATATTTTTGCCGCGCTCAAATGTCCCATCTCTTTTATATAGGTAGGCCTATGTAGAGGCGTAAAGTTTTAGAATAATGGCGGGGGCAAAACTAGGTTGACCTTATGACGTCATCAGGCAGGATAAGGAAAAATTGAAAAATATAAGAGCGAAACAGTAGGGTTTTACGCATTTTAATAGTTGTAAAGTATAGTTGTAGATTTTACAAAGCTAAAAAAGGAATTATTATATTCATATTGTTGCAAAGGGGACCATGAAGTATGAACCACGTCCAAAAATGCTCGATGCCGGGGGGGGGGGGCAAAGTCCCCAAAAGGAGCTGGGGGCAAGTTGGACCGTGCCCCCCCCCCCCCCCCAACTTTACGCCCCTGTAGGTATGTATATAGAACTCTAGCCCTACTCCCAGTGGCGGAGCGTGGGATAATTGTAAGTGTAATGCTTGACAATTTGCAAACCAAAAAAAAAAAAAAATATTTAAATTCTAACGTAAGGAGATTTTTAATTTTCTTAGACTGCGCCGATCACATCATGCTCATCTTATTTTCTCGCGGCTTCCTATAGATTTCAACGAACGATGCATCCTAAGGATTTGTTGAGTGTAATGCGGCATTGCACTCCTTACATGCACGCTCCGCCACTGCCTACTCCTGTTATATGTAGGTACGCTGCAATGGATCTCTATCGTATAGGAAAATGTTTGCGATTTGCGCCCAAACAAACAAAACATTTGGTTTTTCAATGGCTGGTAGTTGGAGAAGCATCCAGTGGACCCAGAATGCATGCCCCATCTCTCCTATATACCTTAGAACTCTAACCAAGCCCATTTTGATTTATTGCTTTCCGATTTATACGTAGTATAAGGAAAGCTTTGTGATGGTCGAAATTTTCGATTCCGAGATTTCAACGGATTTACACGTTTTGAGGTCCCAGGAACCCAAAAAAGTGGTTTTTACGAAATGTCTGTCTGTCGCTCTGTCTGTCAGTATGCCTGTATGTCTGTCTGCCTGTCTGTGCGTCGATTTCCGGGCAAACTACTCGGTCGATTTTGATGAAATTTTGCTTTTAGGTTCACAAAAATCATACCTCGGAATATTTATTTTATTTGGGGCTAACTTAATTTGGGAGGGTTTTATTCTCAAAAAACTCAAAAAAAAACGTCTAAAAACATTATTTCTCAAAAACGGCTCCAACGATTTCTTTTAAATTCACATATATTGTAGTCGTTATTAATGTTAACAAAATGCAGGGGGTCGCTTGCCCCTTGATAGGTTGCTTCTGGGGGTGAAAAAAAAAGAACTAAATTTTAATGAAAAATGACTAAAAAATAATTTTCCTGCGAAACCTTTCTATCGATGGTTTCTACCTTCAGGCATGTTTTAGGTGTTAGGTTTTAGGGGGACAACCCTTCCCCCCTCGAGGTATCGGAAATTTAACCATAGGAAAATTATTTACCATGAAATTACTCATTTTCGCTATCAACTAATTTTGATAAATTGGAAAGCATGTTCGAGTAAACTCGGACCGGTTCTTTATTGAGGATCACTATTTTGAGCATTGGATTTATATACGCATGTGTATTCGTACTTATGTACTATATATTATGTTATTATTATACATATTATTATTAATATGGTATGTATATAGGGAATATACCAGTTGGTAGAGACTGGACTATGACTCGGAAGGTTGTCGTGTGATTCCTCAGATTCATTTGCTTTATAAAGTAAAATTAATAAATAAATAATATGACTTTTTGTTTTATAACGTATTAAGTCAACCCGGCCGCCATACCATAGTTGAATCCAGCGGACCAGAGCAGGTTCAAAGATGCAGATAACTTGGTCGTGTTCACACTGCCGGTAGGGAAACATGGTAGGACTTGTCCTGGTCACCTCCGAACTAATCGTGTGACTTAACTGTGTTTCCCAAGTGGTTCGGAATCCACTATAATCAGGAGGTCCACTGTCCTATGGGCCCACACCGTGGCCTGGGACTGTGTCCAACCATTCTACTACTTCTAAGTCAATCTAGCGGAGTTAGTGCTATAAAGCCCTCTCTTACACTCAACTAGGACCGCCTGCTTTACATACCCTCCGAAGTATGGCCACAAAATGTAGCATGTGTGGGACTCGAACCAACAACCTTGCGGGTGAAAGTCAGAGTCCTTACCACTAATCCACATGTCCTAAACTTACCCTACAAAGGAGAATACGGGTTGAAGTATATTCAATAACATTCGAAACTCCATATGTTCACCCAAGTCTGATGGGTAGTGCCTACCTTACCCTACCATGGGGAAACACGGCTGCAGGGCACGTTGCTAACCACATAACATCCCATATAGGGCAAGCTCTGGCAGTTGTTGTTGTTGTGCCAGGGAGTTTCTTTTATGCAACGATTCGAAGGACTTTAAATTAAGAAGAACCTACGTGACGCCAACTGCGGAACAGTGAAAGTCAGTGGCGAATCTAGAACCGGGGCGCACGGGACACTGGAGCCCCAGACGTCCAGATCACCCTCCCCTCAATAGTAGAATAGTAGCTATAGTCGAGATATGATTTCCCTTTAATCCGGAGCCTTGCTTGCAGGGACGGATCCTTGGGGGGGCGGACGCCCCCCCCCCCCTCGAGAGAAGTAGCTTTATACTAGATAGAATGAACTTTTGAAGGAAATTAAGAATAATAAGAATAATTATTACTCAAGTAAAAGAATCACGATATTTTTCTGGCCACCGCCCCCCCCCCCCCGCTCTCCGATGAAAGCATCACATCGTCGTGATATATGCTACCAGTGTCTCAAAATTCACCAAAGCCTAGGTGACTACCTCAGTGTTCCAAATTAAAATATACCTAAAAGGAGCTTGGACGAATAGCCGAATAGACAACAAAGATTAACACAAGGCAAGATGATAGTGTGCATTAGGCCTTAAAAGGCGTGTGGTGGGTGGATGCAGCGGGGCGTTGAATTGCCCTGTTTGGTGACCCCGGAACACGTAATTGCTGAATATGGGCTTAGGTCACGACAACACATAATTCAGCCAGGGCATGTCCTTGGCGCCTTTTCAAATTTGCCGAGGCCAACTTAGGGGATTTGATGCCCGGAAATGGAGCACCAAGTAATGACCCAGACTAATGGTTATTACGTGTTTAAGCTTATAACAACAAAGAAATTTAAAGGTTCTCTGTCGCTAAATTTATGGGAATGAAATGAAAGCTAAAGGGAAGTTTTGTAATTAAGTTATTTCTAACACGTCTTGTAAACTTGAGAAAGTATAACAGGAAAACTTCCAAAATGAATGTTTTTTTTTGGAAAATCACAGGGAGCTGAACGATTCTTTAACACACACACACACACACAGATTTCATTATTTGAATTTGGGGCCACTCCCACCATGTGTCGGCAAAAAGTGGAATCTGATGGAAATTGCAGTCATTTACTTACTTTCTCAGTTTTATGTTCATTGAGAAATTACAGCACCAAAAAGTAAAAAATACCCAATGATATTGTGTGTGAAGTAGTCCTCCAACTTTCATTATAACTTACGTAGTATAAATGAATTAAAAATTGGAAACTGACTAATTTTTGATTCAGGGTGTGTTCAATCCAACGAATATCTAAGTTCTATATCCTCTTGATGATCAGTCACAGTTGTTGAACGGACAAGGAAGATGTGATGGATAAAAAATTGGTGTTACTGTCAGTCACATACCAAATATGGAGGAACATTTCTTCTACTTTATCGCGCATATATACATATACTGTATATATGATCTACTATCGATATTTCATGAGAAATTGGATCTTTAGTACGGTACCGTACTTGTTAAAAAAGGACTGTGTGGGGACTGGGGGAGCCCAATTGCCTCTTGATTGGGCACCTGCAGCCTACCAAAAGTGACGCCTAATATTACGGTAGCTCTGTGAATAGTATAAAAGTTTCAAGAACTTGAAACCTAATTAATTTGTATGACCGGACGCCACGCCTTCAAGTTAGGCCACATTCAATTGTAATGTAAAGTGAAGGGGGAGCCAAGAGACGGGCTAATGCAGATGGTAGGGGGAGACTGATTATTTAGGGGCGCACCCCACATCCGCCCTATACGGGATAGGGTGCGGCACCATACCTGTATAGGCACTGACACCTTATGTATATTTATAGTATGTCTTAATGCTGTGTTAGTGTTAATAGTAATTAAAGGAAATATCACTTATCGGTGGCAGATGGCCCGGGAATGCTGTTAAAGGTGCAGCTGGGATTTTATGCAGAAATATTTTCAGTAGGTCTACCAGTAGCATAACGAATGGGCAGGGGGGGGGGGGTTCAGTGCGCCCATGGCCCCACATGCATGCCACCTAATTTGAAAGCTGCGTAAGTCCATGAAGTTAGAACGATTTTTACCTGTTTCTACATTTTTATAAAAATGGGGACCTAATGATATACCGCCCCCCCTCCTTTTCCTCGTAAACATGCAGTTACGCCACCGAGGTCTACTCGTAAATGTTAACAAAAATTTGCACCACATTCATGCAATTGCTTTGCCAAATAACCGACTGGCGACATCTCAACCCTTCGCCACTTGTGCAATTCACACATTTTCGGCCCATCTGTCTGTCTCACACACATAAATAAGGTTAAAATCTATTGACATCTGCCCTAGCGCAAATTGGCAAGCCCCAGCCAAGTCTACTTCAGTTAATCATTTTGACCTTGCAATCGGCATGCATAATTTATATTTTGTGGTAAAGTAAGAAGAGTCGGGGAAAATGGAAATGGAAATAAATAGAAAATAAATAAACACAATTCACATTGTAGCCTATCTTTATTTAGATTTCTATTTTTCTTCCCTCTCTTAACAACAGATATGTGCGTACCCCTGATTGATTATATCACATTTTTCCTACATTGAAGTCAGAATATCACAGTTGAAGAATTTAATTCAGTAAGAATTGATAGAAACGACTTCAAAAATGTTGTGAAATGAGGTGTAGGCTCGAGTTCTATACGCGGCAATTCCACCGGCGATTTTACTTCATTTGTGATTTGAGATTTTTTTTTTTTTAAGGACTAAGAAGACTATTATGTAGATACTTAACTTATCTATAATAAATTAAGTTATAATATGGTAGCAGACATCATTAATAAGTCTCTACCATATTATAACATAATTTATAATAGATCAGTTAAGTATCTACATAATAGTCTCCTTAAAACAAAACAAACAAAAATCTGAAATGAGAAATGAAGTAAAATCGCCAGTGGAATTGCCGCCTTAGGAGAGATGGGACCTTCCGCCTAAAATGCATTTTTTTTTTTAATTTCAGGGGCAACTGGCGACTGTCACGTCTCCTATGACCAGCCATTGAAAAGAAGTGGCAGGTTGCCCCAGACATTTTTGGAATGAGCGAATGACTTGTTTAGAACTCTAGGACGTGTAGACGAACACTAGGTGACTGCAATGCAATATTTGGAACATTGTGGTTTGCAACATGCCCATTGCAAAGAAATAATACAATTAAGTAGGCCTATTATCAAATTTAGAATTTTAATTGCAAATCTGCGAAGAAAATTTATAGGAAATGATGTGACCTTGAGGTCCTAAATATTTGTCAATATTAGCTAAAGCCATTTTCCAACAGATTCAAACGTTCTACATATGTTCGCTCGCGCCAATGGCTTTCGAGTTTCGGTGCTTTCGCTCAAATGTCAACATTCTGCCTAGTAAATAAATAATTACGCAAAAAATTCATTGTAGGTGCGCCATCTAATGATGCAAACTGAATGTTCAAGAGGCAGGTTTCATATTTTAAATAAATAAATATTGACATTTTTCATTATTACTGAACCAACCTAGAGGAGTTTGGGCTATAAAGCACTCTCTTACACTCAACTAAGAACGTCCGGGACCGCCTGCTATACACGTTCTCCGAAGCATGGCCAGAAAAGTTAGTAGTGTGGGACTCGAACCAACCAGGACCTGTAGAGTAGTGGTACAGACTCCGACTTCACCCGAAAGGTTATTGGTTCGAGTCCCACACTGGCTACTTTTTCTGGCCATGCTTCGAAGGGCATGTAAAGCAGGCGGTCCCGGATCATCCTAGTTGAGTGGAAAAGAGGGCTTTATAGCCCTAACTCCGCTAGGCTGGCTTTTAGTAATAGAACAACAAAAAGTCAAGATTTATTTATAGTTATTTAACAACCTTTCGGGTGAAAGTAGGAGTCTGTACCACTACTCCACATGTACTGACATTTTGTTAACAAGGAAATGGTAGTGTATTTTTATTAAACCACACTCCGTTCAAAATGTTATGTATATATATATGTATATCGATTTTAGGAAACACTCTAACTTCCGTAAATATTATCCGATTTGGATGAAACTTGGCACAAAAATTGATCATGCAAATGCCTTGATCGAGTTCGTTAACCAGCTAGATCCACTGTTTAGTTATAAGATGGCGGCCGATTGAAAACTTATATAATTCATATCTCAGTCAATATTGGTCGCAGAGGAATGAATTAAAATCTGACTGAAAGATCGTATTATTATCTACGATAATGGTAATCTACACTTTTTACGACAAATTAACGATTTCAAGATGACGTCCAGTCAAAGTAAAAATAATTTAATAAGTAAAAGTTCATAGTCGCCATAGTTTGGAACACAAGAGTGTTTTGTGTGTTGATGTTGTGATCGGGAAAATAATGAAGTTTTTTTTATTTTCTATTACACATAGCGTCAGGGGCGTAAAGTTGGTCGGGGGGTGGCACGGTCCAACTTGCGTGCACCTGACGTGGTTCTTCCTTCATAGTCCCCTTTGCAGCAATATGAATATAATCATTCTATTTTTAGCTTTGTAAAATCTACAGCTATACTTTACAACTATTAAAAAATGCGTAAAACTCTACAATTTTTCTATTATATTATCAATTTTTTCTTCAATCCTGCCTGATGACGTCATAAGGTCTACTTAGTTTCTAAAACTAAATTCTAAAACTTTACGCCTCTGGGTGGCGTAGAGGAAAAGCAGGGTCTGCGGAATCTCCCTACACCTGATCGGCCATAGCCGAAAGGGATTTTTTTTTTTAAATACCCCACTATAGTAGTAAACCTTTTTTTAAGTAGTGTAGTAGTAGTAGTAGTCGCTTCTATAGAATTGAAGGCTGCATTTTTTTATGACTTTTTAAGCTGACCACTTTCATATCTTTAGGGTTGTGGAACGAGAAATTAATTAATTTCACCCAAAACACATTGCTAGTTCACAAAATATTTTTAAATCTGCCTCTTGAGTTCGTCATGAATTAGATACGGATATTTGTAGCAATTGCTAACAACATTGTTCTTTATGCAAATACAAAAAGTTTACGAATAAAATTACAAAAAATGTTTAATGGGTTAACAAATTATTGTTAGAGTGGGCCAAAAATGCGCCCAAATGAAAAATAAAGACCATTTTCTTTCTTTCTTTAATTTAACTAGGAAACACGTTTTGAATTCTCATTGGGCGCTGATTGATTGACGTTCAATATTATAATGCTTAGGCTAATTTGGTAAATCTCCATGCTCAATCCTTGCCCTTGTGGATTTTTTCGTCATGACTACAGCAATCCATCTATCTGTTTTGAATTCTTGTTACTTGTTCGACTATTTGGCTTGCCTATTTCCAAACACCTCTCTGCGAATGTTTGATTTGCATGTTCAAATAAGCCCAGCATATGATACGCAGGTTAGGAGCAGTCAGTCGCGAACATTATGGGAAATTTCGAGATGGTATGACGTGTCACAAATCCAAGAAAAATTTTACTGATAGGATTTTTTTTGCTTTGAGGGGAAAGCTCAGCCAGTTACATTTTTGGTGGGATGCGATAGTTTTGATAAATCTACAATGGATGTTTCCTGCGAAATTTAACTTTGCCCATAAAACGGATATTGGGGGTGTCCCTAAAAACGATATCAACCAACCGTCACGTAAAAATAATTCATCGTGACAATTCACAGCTTGTCCACAATAGCGTAAATAACTTCTGCTGCGCCCCCCCCCCCCCGCAAAACCTTTAAACCTTTGGTGCGCCTTGCCTTTTCTAATTATTTCATATTTTTATGAGTGATATTGAATAGTGACCCTATCTATAGTGTAAATAATCGTTTTCGTGAGAACTCAATTGTATCTAGTATTCTTAAGAGGTTATGGCATAGGTGGACGCAGCGACCGGCACTACGGGCAATTGCCCCCCCCCCCCCCCCCCGTTTGGAAGGCAGTTATATATTCTTTGCCTCTAAAATCCAAGTGTTAACTGCACTCAAAAAGCGTAAAACCCCACTCTTTTAGCCCTATTTTTCAATAAAATTCTAAAATTCTCCCGTGGGGGGGGGCCCCTTGTGCACAATTTTATTTTATTAATTCCCTGCAACATAGAAACCTTATTGCTCTGAAAATGAGTAAAACCTAATATTTCAGCCCTATTTTTTAAATATTTCTCCCAGGGGAGACCCCCGGACCCCCCTCCCCCCCCCCCCCAGTGCACTATTTTCTTAATTCCCTGTAATATAGAACCATCTGGCTCATGCGCAAAGGACACTAAGGTCATTAATGTAAAGGCTGCGTGCGTCCGTGAGAACGGCTTTCCCCATTTTATACACTTTTATGAAAATGGGTGGAGGGGCGCCAATTCGAAAACGATTACGCTACTGACAAGTGCCTCCCCTTTTCATGAGGTTTGGGACCGCCTCTGGGTTATGGTGTTACTCGAAAGCATAGGCACATAAAATGGATTAAGCTTTGGTGCGGACACAGCCAGTTAACATTTTAAATGATATGCGGACTAAATCGCTATCTTATATGATTACGACGGCTTAAAGTCTTAGGGGTCTCCCCGGGGAAAAATTTGAGTTCTAAATTTCATAATTATTATATGGACAACAAATTGAAATTTCATATTGTTATTCAAATAAACGTAGATTTCTAAATTATCTTATTATTTTTGGGAGGCGAAGTGCGCCCCTCACCAAAGCTTGCGGGGGTGGCATTTACGCCACTGGAAAGGATGACGACGATTGGGTGGGAGAGGATAGAAAGGGTGGAGAGGGGGAGGTGAAATATTATGATGTTTTGGCAAGCAAGCGGGCGCGGAATGGAGACATAAAACCAAGTGCTGCCGGAGGGCTGTATAAGCGGGAATACATACTGTACGCATATTACGTAGAGCTATTTTGGGAAGACTTACTTCCCGCAACCGAGCTGAGTCATCTTTTTTAGAAAGCACCACAATATGAAATTAGGGAATTTCCTACAATGATTTACCGGCTTTTATTTTTATTAACCGGGGTCAGTGATGAACGTGTTGAGCTTTAAATGAAAAGATTAAACAGTAGGTTCATCATTTTCCTAGAACCCAAATCACCCAATTCTCTGGAAAGGTTTCCAAAAACGGTTTATACATTACACGTACTTTATATGTGAGTATAAACACATAGACCTACTCGATATGTTGATGGATAGTGATGAAGTGATGAAAGGAGCATTAGAGGATGGGCATAAAAAGACTGCTGTGGAATACTCCATCGTACAATATATTTATAATATATAATATTGGGACACAAACACTCCGTGGCCTGCAGGTTTGTACTCAGGATTTTGCATTAATATGCTAGTAATCTCGTGGGGGGAGGGGTGAAAAATAGCTCGGGAACCATTTTTTGTGCTTCATCAGTGCTTATAGAACTAGTATAAAGTTAAAGTAGAACAACGCATGGGGCTCTTACTTATTTTATTTTATTATTATTTTCCCCACAGAATCCCTATAAATAGGCTATTGAAGAAACATGAACTACCTAGGCTGAGTTAGCTCGTGCTGGGCGAGTCCTTTCTCAATGAGTAAACATAGGAATCCTCTATTAAATTTCAAGACTAGTTTTTACTAAGTTAACATAAGCATAATAAGGCATAACGTGTTATTGAATTGTGGGACGAGCCAATAAGAAGGCACGCGACGAGACAGATGAATGGACGAGATGTCTCACGGGCGTCATTATATATATTATATATTATATATATATATATATATATATATATATATACCTAATTTTACTACAGACCAATGTGGTGCAGGGTGCTACATCAATGCAAGAGTGATGAACGCAGTCAAGACTTGGCCGCAGTTGTATGAACTTGGAATTTAAAATCAAATCAAGTGCCGGTTGCATAATGAGGCAATAAAAGTCCGTTGGTAATAATCTGTCCAGATATAAAAGTTCCTGGAAATGGGTCATGTAAAGGGAAGTTGCTAGCTTTGTGTGGTAAGTAGTGTTACTACGTCATGACTTCCTAACTTTTTGATGCAACAGGGACGTACAAAGATAGAAATATATAATAGATGGCGCCTAGCCATATGCAAAGTAAGGCCAATAGCGATGAAACGGAAGGAAAAGGCGGGGATTCCACCAACGTCAATAGTGATATAAAATGATTTTTGACGTGGTAGCAGACATTTTTATACAGTCTAAAACTGTCTGCTACCACGTCAAAAAACATTTAATATCACTATTGACGTTGGTGGAATCCCCGCCAAAATGCCAGGAAATGTGACTGAGTTTCAAGGATTGCAACATAAAAAAAATTGAGAACAAAATTAATTATAATCCAGCAGGCAGGTTTGCCAACAGAATCCATCAGCTAAGTAAAATATACTGCACACTTGAATCGCATTCTAAATTGCTTTATTATTACTGTGATTAGCTTATGGCTAAAACCTCCAAGCTTTATCTCAGTCACAACTTTTTGCCGTTTCAATGCATATGCTGTGGATGCCCACCTTACCCGCCTGGTGATTCAATGCACATGTAAAGATGACCAGGTCCAAAACAAACGAATATTTGATTTTAGTTTAGGCTTAACATTTTTTAAACCCACGGTCCGCCACTACCCACTCCCCTACAGTAGTACACTGTATTGTATAATTTTGCGCATTATAGAATATTACTTTTTTTTTAAATCGTCAGTTTTTGGACGTGGGTTAGGCAGAAAAAGACTTTCTATAGTCTTAAGTCTCGCCCCGTAAATATAAGACGTTTATTATTATTATTATTATTAATATTATTATAATTAATAACAAATTCTTTTTCTCAATATATGCACCTTGTCCAGGGTTACTGGTCAAGGAAAAAAGTGAAGTGAAGTGAATTATTACATTGGACGCGAAATGACAGAAGTCAAATTATTGGCATGTATAAAGTATATGAAAACACTAGCGGGGAACCGCCTCCGAACTGCCAGTATTGTAGCTAACCACTGTCGGTGGAGCACATCATACTGGCCTGCCCGAGTTACGCTGGCCCCAGAGCCCTTCTGCCTCTCCCCCTCACTCTGCAACACCTGCTGGGAAATGACGAGAAGGTAACCTCTCTCGTCATAAAATTTCTAATGTCAACCCCCCTCTTCGGAACACTCTGAGAAGGGTTGGGTTTGGCGGGATAACAACATGAGCTCGGAAGCCCACAATGGGCAGAGCACCTAGCATTTAAAAAAAAAAAAAAAAAAAAACTAGTGGGGAGGGAGGGTTTGAGGGTCTTCCCAGTGTGAAAAAAATTGAAATGATATAGTTTTTAATCTTTCTAGCAATTATCTTTCGGATAGGACCACGCAGAGGTTGGCGGAAGCAAGGCCACAAGGTAGAAGACCTATCGGCAGACCAAGGACATTTCCTTTGAGGAAAGAGTCGAACAAATCGCTGGAGCAAGAGGAAAAACAATGGCCAAGTGCAAGACTTTGGCGACCGACCGGGTGGAGTATACTGTATAAGACCGGGGCACTAAGAGGTAAAAGGAAGAAGCATCTGTCATTCACGCGTGCGCTCCCTCATGATCTGCCCTAGTAAGATTTTTTTTTCAATAATTACAACGCATCCGGTAATTGTTGACAATCAAGAAATTTTCACACTTTTTGGTTTTCCCTTTAAACCGTTAAATAAAAAATTTTGAATTCCATTAGTAGGCTACATATTATTCGATTAGTACATAAGGGTGACTATTGGCTACTACAAAACTAACTACTACAGTCATAAAGTCACGAGAAACACAAGTCATTGCATGATGCCTGCATGGATAACGCTGGCTCCACAGACCACAGCCCTAATGGTTCTATTTGGCATGGGCCAGACGAGTAGTGTAAATTAACCATTAAGCTCCTAATTGCTTTATCATTCATTTTTAGAATTCACTGCATCATTACTCATTTGGACGACAGACGACGACACATTGCTGTGCTCGAATGAGCTGAAGACAAGTAATGTGGCTTTAGACAGACGTTCGTTAACCTAACCAATTTTCGGATGGAGAAAGACTGAAAAAGATAACCGGAAGGGGAATCATGGGTGTAATTTGCGTAAAAATTCAAATTCACAAGAAATGCCGCATAAATATAATATAAATAGCCCATATAAAAAATATGACATTCCTTGCAGAAATATCGCATAAATATGGGATAATAATATACTCGTATAACTAGCATGAATAAAAAAAATATCAAATCCCTTGCAAAAATATTCCTCCATGTATTCCTCCGTGTACTCGTTGTCACTAAAGCGTTGCAATTGATACCAAGTGTCGTTAGTAGCCAGGGGTGGCCAAATATTGCTTTCTCTCATTAGCCACGAAATGTAAGAAGAATTATCCGCTGTTAACAAAATTATGAAAACTGCGAGAATTAAAGTTTTATTATGTAACTCAGGCTAACATTAACTGACTAGCCTAATTTGGTTTATCGGTCAGAGGGACAATATGCGTTTAAAAACAATAAACTACCCTAAGACCAGAACCAGCATAGAGTAATTGATGTTTTATATAATGGACTCTTATTCCTATACATAATGACTGTCTGGCAATATCTTTTCAGATTGGGACGGAGTAAGGTTATTTTTAGTTCGCTTAACATTTGCAATAGGTTGAGTTAAGTTTTAGGCACCCCTGGCTGGGGTACGGTGTAATTAGGTTTAGTCCACGCAAAATGAGAAAAGTATGGACATGGAATGTTTCGATCATGTGCAACACAGTAAAAATATTCTTTGTACAATTTTTGTTATGCCTTGCATCCAATGCAACAAGGTAGGCCTAACACAAAATGGTGCAAGAAATATTTTTAGTGTTGCACAGGATCAAAACATTCCATGTCCATGCTTTTCTCATTTTGCGTGGACTATACGGGAAGACGTGGAGACTTGGGCAGTGGTCGATACACGGGTTCAAATCCCGTTTCCATCCATTTTTCCATGTCATCCTTTCCCTAAAACTGACATAAAAAAGCCTGCACATTTTTTATGATGCAACTATGCCCGATACTTCCTGCAATTCTAGAATTATGACTAAATGCATATAGTATGTTGCCTCACAGTAAGTAGGTGAATTAAGTTATTTTCTAAGCAATTATTGCACTTCACTGTTTCACAACTCTTTAAAACTCCACTTAAAAAAAATCTGTTATGTGATTACAATGGCACGCAGCCAAATATATCTTGAAAGCAATTTTGGGGTTTCATGCCGAGGCATTGTTATAAGAAATAATCAAATTGCAGACCGAAGGAAACCTTGTAGCCTAACACTATCCACCTATGTATTATGCTACAAGATTCTAGACGTAGAGTACGTCTTACGGTAAAGTAGTGACGTCGTCTGGGATAGAAGAAATGTTCCTCTAATTTCTCGTATTTTCATTTTCAGGTAACTTTCGTCAAGTTCTCACTCCTTACATAACCGCGGTAATTTATTTACAATACAGTGATATTGAAATTGATAGCAGCTACATTCTGTCATTCATCAATATGCAGGGGCAACAAGTGAAATGCTTTAAAGACACAAAATAATGACGTAATTATTTTCTGGGGTTTAAATGGAAAGTTTAAAACCACCGAATAAGACGTAGGCTAACAAATGTTGAAGTTAAATATTTACATTGAATTTTATACTTCAGGTGTTCCAATGAGAACCTGACAACGTCACTGTCCAGTTAACTTTATGTGAACCCTTCTTCGGCAGACGCAGACTTGATACAGCCAATTTAGCAAGGCGTGGGCCTAATCTGCACAATGGTCGGTAATAATGGTGTGTATTGTACTGTACATAGAGTGGCTGCAATAGAATTGTTTCGTATCATTATAATGTCCCATAAAAGCGTTCATAATGCTGTTTAAGGGTACTATCACCATTCATTTGCAAATTCGTACGTAGGACACTTTGAGTGGCCTATTGTGGTTGCGCATGAAAGAAAAAACAATCCCTTTCGGCTCGAGCCGATCAGGTGTAGGGAGATTCCATGCAAGCGCAGACCCCGTTTTTCCTCTATATATGCTACCTATGTTATGTACATACATAGGACATGTAGATTAGTGGTACAGACTCTGACTTTCACCCGAAAGGTTGTTGGCTCGAGTCCCACACTTAATACATTTTCTGTTTCGGAGGGCATGTAAAGCAGGCGGTCCCGAGCTTTCATAGTTGAGTGTAAAAGAGGGCTTTATAGCCCTAACTCCGCTAGGTTGGCTTAGTAATAGAACAAAAAAGTCAATATTTATTTACCGTATTTATTATGTACATACCTACCTAAACAAAAATAAAAAATATTTTATTATTTTCGCGACCACAACATTAACACACAAAACACTCCTGTGTTTCAAAAAGGTTTTCATGAAAATTGAGTCATTATTTTATTTATTTTTGTCCCCGAACCAAACTATCATGGGGCAATCGACAGTTATTGGATGGGTCTTTTCTATGTTAAGAACTACTCCAATAATTGATATCGTTGGGGCCGTTGAGAATTGTTTCAGCCGTTTATTTGAAGTTTTTCGAGGGTAAAACCCCCAAAATAGAGTTAGCCCAAAATATAAAAAATGGTCCCAAAAAATTTCCAAATTTCAGAAAAATCCACCGAGTAGATAGGTGGGCCACAAATTGACGAACAGATAGACTGACAGACAGTTCATAAAAACCACTTTTTGGTTCATGGAACCTCAAAACGTGTAAATCCATTGCTGAAATCTCGAAATCGAAAATTTCGACCTTAAAAAAGCGTTTCTTATAATAACGTAGCCTATAAAGAGGAAAGCAAAAATACCGAAGAGAGTGATAGGGAACATGGTGGTTTCAACCTACTATTAACAGCAAGGCGCGAATATGCACAGTAACTTACAAAGTGTAGCCTATAATAATAAAGTGATATTGTGTCAATCAAAACAAACAAACAGCACGTGATAGTTTTCACACTTACATGAGAATAGCGAAAAAATCCAGAGCCTTCCTTACACCCCTACGCGATAAGTTTGGTATAAAAAACCTTGTCCGAAAAAATTCCAAAACAGCTGGGCCAAAATCAAAACAAAAAGCACGAGTCGTGCAGGACGGAATGGATGAGATGTAAGCGCGCACAGTGGGAACCCCAAAGCGACTACTCGCAAGCTTGTCTGCGTCGCCGGCGGCCTATCGATTCATCCGCTCAGCTGATCGCAAGGGGCGGTCAAAAAGCTACCCAGTCCCATAGATCCTGCAGGGCGAACCAGAGCCCCTGCCTAGGGAGCCTGGTCCCTGGACAGAGTCAAAATTTGACATTTAATGTCGATGAAACGATCTGGACGTCTGGTTAACCCCCAATTTTAGAGCCAGTGTAGTTAGGTATTTCTACTGACTGTTCGTCCATTGAACCATGTTATGTTATGTTGAGCGGACCATACGGCAACGACCCTCACTCCAGCTCGCAGTTCACAGTTGTGGATTAGAAATAGAAAATTTATCCAATGCCCTTAATAGGTAGAAGTAAAAAAATTAAAATAGAGGAAAAATGACTTCAAAAGTCACCTTTCAAGAAAAGGGGTTGAGCACCCTCTATATACTGTATATACAATGCTATATAGGCGAAATCCAATCAAACTCATAACACAACTGCGAAGGTGTTCGATTGTTTTCTCACATATTAGAAAATACAATAACTGTAAACTGGCAATTAACATATTGTAGCCTACTTTATCTAGGATTTGTCTAAATTTCCTAGGCTATATGCTTGACACCGTCAAATTGAAATAGACATACGACTTAGATTAAAAATATCAAACCAACTTAAAAATACTCATCAAAATACGACATTAGTATGATAATACAGACCCGCACATTAAGAGGATGTGAAAGATTGATCACCCATGGATTAATCGGTAGTTATTTTTTAAAATTTACTACGGGCCACTTCATACACATTATCATAGGGCATTTTTAATTTTTGGTTTTCTTATTATTTAATTAACTCAGCGAAGAACTAACATGTTGAAGTTCATTTTCATTCTCTTCTTTAAGCTAAATATAGTATTAGTCGGCAAAATATATAGGTATATTATTCAAAATTTAAGTAAACAACAAATTTAACACACGTATAGCTAAAGTTTACGTTTTTGGTAATTTAAAAAAATTAAAAGAATATTTCCCTTTACTCTTAGCAGCTTTGAGCTGCTGTTTCCACCTTGAATACTCCCTATAGTAGTAGTAGTTGTTTTCGTCGGGTTATTAGCGACTTAAGCCTCATATTTGGGCCCATAGAGCGACCACGACTTGACTGTCCTACGCCAGCCCATAGGACAGTGGACCTCCTGATTATAGTGGAATCCGAACCACTTGGGAAACACAGTGAAGTCACACGATTAGTTCGGAGGTGACCAGGACAAGTCCTACCATGTTCCCTACCGGCACTGTACACTAGACCAAGTTATCTGCAGCTTTGAACCTGCTCTGGTCCGCTGGGCTTGATGAATGGATCGATCGGTGCAAAACCACGGAGTCTGATTCAGAAGATCTCTATAATCTGGCGCGTCTATGAGGTTCATTTGTGACGTCATTTTGTAGATGGCAGCACCAGTTGCAATGATATCAAAGCGTTGATTTTTCCATAAGCTTCAATAATATTTTAAAATGATTTTTAATTACCGGTACGTATTATCTTAAAGTGATATTTTTCTACAAATCATGGAGAATATATATATTAAATTATATGCAGCGAAATAAGGTCCAGGCATAGTAAAAATATTATAAAAAATATTAAAAGAATTAATTAGATGCTATGAGCTTAGTTTTCACATGCAAACGGCGGCCATTTTGAATAATATGGATATCGGTTTGTCGTCAGCGAACCTAGTGACCAAAACTGTCCCTACAGAACCTCATATAGGGGAAAAGCGTGCACTGCGGTCGGCTTCACGCCAGCTTCCAAAATATATAAATAAATATTTTTATTATTTTGACATTATAATTATTCCAGTTGTAAAATATATTACATTTGGCCAAGTTTAGAATTGAATATAGTTGATAGTAGGCCTACTTTGGTCCAAAATATAGCACAATACTATATAATATAGTACGGTTGGCAACTCTAAAGGTATTGTACCATCATAATTTGTCAACATTGATGCTCAGAGTAGGCGGCAATTACACCGGCAAATTTCCTTTGTGATTTGTGATTTGAGATTTTTTGTTTGTTTTGTTTTAAGGAGACTCTGTAGATACTTAACTTATCTATTATAAATTAAGTTATAATAGATAAGTATCCACATAATAATCTCCTTAAAACAAAGCAAACAAAAATCTCAAATCACAAATGAAGTAAATTCGCAGGTGGAATAGCCGCCGTATATGAGACATACGATGCATGTCCGGCAACCGCGTTTTTACCCTACACCCATAAAGGTAACGTACCCACTAGGCCTATAGGGTTAGATAGACGCAGGTCAGGTGGACTATTTTTCCTTTTGTATCGAGCCTCGAACCTGAGCTTTCCGTTTCCTGACCATACCGTGGACAATTCCTAACTGTAAAAATGTGTTTGACTGTAAAAAAAGCATAAAAACTAGCAAAGCGGCCTACCTTCGGCCTACGAGGTCCAGCACGTTTGCACCGATCTAAGTGATCTGCTTATATTTGGAATACGCATTACGAGGAGTTGTTAGCCGTGGATAAGCAATGAATATCGTTGTGGGAGCCCCATGAGGAGTTTTATGTCCGGACATCTCCAAAGATGGCAATACTACATAATACCACGGGGCATTGCAGTGTAATCAATAATATGCAATGGTAGCCTACTGAACCTAATTGTGATAAATAAAATTATACAGTGGGTCGTGTGAAAGGTTGAGCAATCTAGCTAAGTTTTGGCATCAAACATCGATAACTTGATACTGATCAGATGCAATAAAAATGGTAGTATGGGATCAAGGAAGTGGACTCCTTCAATTCTTCCTTATCACCATCGTAAGCGTAAGGAACTAATGTAGTATGGTACGACGATCGAGTAACTATTTACGTCTGCTGAGCCCTTTTTATAAGTACTAGGCGTCATTTGCACAAAGGGTACAGTACTGACGCCGGCAGCTAAGATGGCAACAAGGAATAGTAGGGTACCCAGCACCGAACCCTGGGGCACATTTCCCAAATCCGCATGACAGGAACCACCAGTGAGATGAGTCGAATGACCGCAGCGCAAAGTTGAATGGAAGGGAAATGCAGTGCTGTTGTAGGAGGGCCCGGAAACTGATTACCACCATCTCATGGCATTGCACTTCCGCCAACTTTCTAATCTATATTACGAAAATTTCAGTGATTTTGTTGACCTTGTTGCTATACTGTTGTAGGCACCAAATTGTCACGCATTAGTCAAAACATATCCTCTTAAATATATAACACTTCGGTTACCAATATTAGTAGATCGGCAGTTTGGCTGAAACCGTTTGAGGGTCTGCAATAGTGCAGGTGATGAGGGAGATGAGAGGCGCTGGACGGTTCGCCTTGGTGCAGAGAACTATGACGCGAGCTTCACACCTTCTCAGCAGCAGACGCCACTTCAAAGCAGTACGCCATTCCTGATCCTGCGTTAGAAATACGTCTTCCTGTACAACAAAAGAGACAGCTATAACATCATTGGCTACACTTTATGCTACTATATACTTCTCCTCAAATACCGTTGGCGAAATTAGTGGGGTCTGGGGGTGGCTAAGCCACCCAAATTTAAAAAAAACACTAGTGTAAAAATGCGACTAGCCTATTTAATGTGGGTATTACATTGGCAATTTCGGAGTTTCGGACTGTTCATTTGTCAATGTTTATGTTTGAATCTGCACTGCAAGCATGCAATATATCTTAAAGTTTTTGAGGTTGGCCAAAGTCAATGGCCAGCTTCCTCTTAAAATGCTACGTTTAAAATATAGAACTAAACTGCAATTTTATAACTTATTGCGTAGAAAATGCCATTAGGCTACATTATAAGTGTCACGTCCAAGGGTGACCACAATAGCCTTCACTCACTTCACTTTTCCTTTCTCAGTACCTTTGAAGTTATTTTTATCGCTCTTTTCGCCACATTTTATAATCAATTTCAATGAAATCTAAAACATATTTTGCTCCAAGGGCACCGCTCGCCCCTGAATGTCAGTTTCCATGTAAAAGTGTCAACTGACTTAGGCCTACACCAGCCTCCAGCATTTCTCCCACTGACTGGCGTTCCATATATATATAGTGTCAAGTCAGTGTAATTTGTAATTAGGCTCTTCTTCTTAAGGTGGCTCCATCGGCCCGTGAGGACCTCTCGCCTGTCGCACCAAGCTCCTCCAAAGCGCACGATTCCCTCCATGCGTCAAAATGGATGCTGCAGGCTCTCAGATCCTCGGAGAGTTGGTCCGACCATCTCTTCCTAGGTCGCCCCTTTGGTCGGTTGCCTGCTGGTTGGGCTTGCCACACTCTAGCCTAGGCTATATAAACATAAAAACTCTAATATTAGATTTATGCGTTTACCGTGCAACCAAGGAGGTGAGCGGCCCGGCTGCCGGACAGGCGACAGGTGACGGTGCCTCGGTGGTCAGTTAGGTCAAGTCTCAGGTTGAACACGGGCACGGGGTCCTCCACGTTTGTACAGCCCGCACTTCTGCATTTGTCGCTAACATCCTGCGTCGATCCACACTCCATACTGAAGCGAAAACATTATGTTAAGTAGTATAATCTAACGACAATAGAGAACATAGAAGGGAAGAAGTGGTTTTGGCTCGGCTCAGAATTGGCCACACAGGGCTTACCCATGGCCACATAATGGCAGGCGCTCCCTCATCGCTGTGCAGTTGCAGGGATGAGGTCACAGTCAAGCACATATACTGCTTGACTGTCACCTCCTCGCTCAACACCGCACATGGCCACCCCAAATGTCACTTGCAGATCTTCTTAGCGACAGTGAAAATAAAACGACTGCAGTCTTCAAGTTTATATCCTCCTCTGGATTGATGACCCAAATATAACTAGAGAAAAATATACGCGGCGGGCGTAAAAGCTAGGGGCAACTTGCAAACGCCATTAAAAAAACTATAATAAAATAGAATAGATTGAGCCTTTTTATTATAATTTTTTTACCCCCAGAAGCAAACTATCAAGGGGCAAGCGACCCTTTGCGTGTTGTTTACATTGGATAACAACTACAATATAGGCTATGTGAATTTAAAAAAAAATCGTTGGAGTCGTTTTGAGAAATAACTTTTTAACCTTTTTTTTGCAAGTTTTTAGTGGTAAAACCCCCCAAAATTGAGTTAGCCCAAAAATAGTCCCGAGGTATATGATTTTTGTTAACCTACATGTCAAATTTCATCCGAATCCACCGGGTAGTTTGCCCGCAAATCGACGAACAGACTGCCCGACCTACAGACGTTTCGTAAAAAACACTTTTTTGGGTACCTGGGACCATAGCTCAAAACGTATAAATCCACTGAAATCGATCGATTTCGTCCATCACAAAGCTTTCCTTATACTAGCCTACGTATAAAGAGGAAAGCAATAAATAATAATAGACCTAATTTGCCTAAATTATGTTTAAAGATTTAAGAAGATTTGAATAGGTACCATTTGTAGTTTATGATGCGCTCTAATCCATCTAGGTCAAACCTAGTGACGTGAGCGTACAAAAGTGCACCGAACTGGCCTCCTGGCACGTCGCCCTTACTGGCTTTATCTAAAAGTTGTCCCGTCGACATGATATTGTCAATTTTCGAAGCTGAAAGAATAAGATTAAGTACTTTGGTTAGCGAGTCAATGCTGATAATTATGTTCCATGCGCATGTAAATAATTCCCAGCACAGTATAAATAATACTGTGTCTGCTAATACATAAAGTAGGAACTTGCTCAGGGAGTATTCTGCACGATTGCATAGCATTATTTTTACAGTGTTGCAGTTTTGCCCCAAAAACATCCCTTTTTCAAACATCACACATATGTATATTAGATCCATTTCCCCATAAAACAGTCTCACAGAATCAATTAAACATCTGCACAATATTAAACTTTTCGATCGCAACATAAAAAATATACATCTTCACCCAATTAGCCGAATGACAGTCCCAGTTTTTGCTCAAGCTGTTAATTTAATTTAAGCTATCTACTTCTTACACATATTGTACTAACCTACCATTTTTAATATTATTTTTTCTTTCTTTCTTCTTACTAATATTTTTTTTCCTGTGATTTTTATATGATTTAAACATAAATTAGTATATTGTTACATTAGTGTATTTAAATATTGTTTGTGGTGCAAACTGTTTAGGGGCCCATCACGGGCCTAGCCTAACGGGCTCTATTTGTTTATTTATGTATTACGAAGGAAAATTTTTTGAAATACATTTATTTTACTATACTTTATGTAAAAATTCACCACATGTCCCCATAGTTAATAAATAAAATAAATTAATATTGACCTTTTTGTTCTATTAGTAAGCCAACCTAGCGGAGTTAGGGCTATGAAGCCCTCTCTTACACTTAAGTGACACTCAGTTGACTCAGTTAGGATGTTAGACTGCAATTCAAGATTTTAGCCGGTCAGCCTGCATAAAATTGGTTATGTAAATTAAGCTTAAAAAATATATTTAATGGTTGATAGAATAGGAGTCAAACCATTCTATTTTTTTAAAACGTTTGGTTGAACACCTTATCGCAGTAATTGAAATTGTATACAATTACAAATACAATCCTTTTAGACAATACACTGGAATCTATCTGATTATTATTACCCTTCAAGCCATCGACAGAATTTAGGCTACAGCTGTGTTTCTTTTGACGATAAAGACGTTTAAATAACCGATATGTGGGGCTTTGTTGGCGAGTCTCGCTGTACTTTAAAACACGCATTTCTTAAAAAAATAAGGTATAGCAGTCGGAATATTACCATCGATAACAGAATTGGAAAGATGGTCTAGTAGTGCCAGCGGCTGCACTGGGACGGTCCTTGCGTAGGCTCGCAGGGTTTCCGTCTCCGGCATATCAGGGTTCTCCGTGATCACAGTGGAGGAGCATGTTGATGCTGTCACGGCCCGATGGAACGCGGACATCTCGATACGCACGTCAGCCAGGAATAACACTACAAAAATAAACAACAGAGGTGTATAGTCCACGCAAAATGAGAAAAGTATGGACATGGAATGTTTTGACCCTGTGCAACACTATAAAAATATTCCTTGCACCATTTTGTGTTAGCTTGTTGCATTGGATGCAAGGCATAACAACAATTGACATACATCAGTGTTCTTATGAAGTTGTGAACTTCAAAGCGTTTTCTTTTATTCTGGGTTTCGATATCAAGCTCATAAATAAATAAGTAAATAAGTAAATAAATCAATATTTCTGCTAATTATACAATCAAGTAGGCCTAATCAACAAGAAATTATAAAGTAAAATCTTTCAGAATTGCAATTTATCCAGTGTCTCATCTTCTGCAGCTGCATTCATGCCAATTTTCCTTACAACTTAATTTCGGGAGTTTTATATTGATTTATTAAATTACATTATATCGGTTTCTTTCATTAAATTGACTTAGACTGAAGAGGCAGCCTCCTCGTTATAACAGAAAGTAGAGAAAAAATAAATTGGAATTGGCGGGATTCATATCTATGTCTTGCCCAGGCAACCAGTTACCACTACACCACAAGCCCACCCAGTACAGACTTGACTCGATCCTAAATATCATCCTCTTTGACTAGAAACTAGAACGTATTGTTAGACAGATTAGCCGTCTACACAACTATCTAACTATAGAGGACCGAGTCAAGTATGTACTGGGCGCGGGCTTTGCGGTAACACGACGCCCCGGCAAGGCATAGATCGTCGGTTTGAATCTCGCAAAGACCAGATTTTTCATATTTCTCTAATTTCGGGTAATAAATTATGTACATAAATTATACCATCTTACCAGTTTCTGAAGCCTGCCAACTATCAGACCAATGCAGGATATCTTCATTCCACACAGTAACCCTGAAATCTCTGGCCGACTGATCAAGAACAACGATGTCACGACACACTGTAGAAGACCCCAATCCTGAATCTCGACGGGTGGTGATAGTCTTGATAGCACCAAGCTGCAATCAGTGATATAGCCTATTTATTATACTCCAACGAAGGGCGCAAACGGGAAGGGATATATGCAGAATGAAGGAGACAGCCGTGTGTGTGCCAAAATGTATACATACCATTGAAACCATTTCAGGGCTTTTATTACAGACTATTGGTGTTGGCTGCGCTGGTTTTTTTATGGTCACAACCATTTTAATATCTCCACTAAACTATCACACAAGTGTAATTGCAGCTGAAGTTTGATGTGCAGTAACCTTAAACACAGTACGGGTGTGCGGCATGTAGAAAATTAGGCATTACTCATTTTTAGTCAAAAATAAAATCTCCAACTAGGATATGACAACTATAGGCCTATACTGTAACTTTAGAAAAGCTATACGATTAACCGCAGCTTATCTAGTCATTCTAACTGCTATAAGATATTGAATTGATGATGTAGGTAGGGGCCAAAGTTCCCCAGGGTGGCACTTTGAGTCAATGCTAATATAGCTTAAAAATGCTCACTTGAGCCACGACGACTAATAGATTGACCGTTTGTCCGCGCAACGACTGGCCATAGCAGGATATATCGGAGAGTCTCAAATAGTCACTGGGATGTTTGGTAGGGATATGCATGAGTTCACGAATCAAGTGGGTGTCTTGCTCTATATGCGGTATCATATCGCTTTGATGTTCTTGTAGCTCCAGGGTGAAAGGACTGTGAGAAAAAATTCACATTTTAGTAACATGGGACTCCATATGCAAGCAGTATAACTATTCAGGCGTTGAAACGTAAATCGATGTAATTCTGCACTTGGACGTCAATACAGGTGTATTTTTATATATGTCATTTAATATTACGGATACTGTAAGCTTTCACCCAGTGGCCATTATAGCTGCAGACATTATTATTTGAAACGACTAGGCCTATATTTATGCTAACTCCCTTCATATTAACTAACCTTGAAACTGACGGCCGGAACTTGCAACTGGCATCTCCGGGGTGGACAAAGCGAACTTTGGGGCTTGTTATTTCAACTGAAATCGAAGCAGAACAATGAGCCTTAGCCATTTGAAACTACTTTTCGGTTAAGTTTTATTAATATTGGCGCGCAGTGGACATAGCCGAAGCAGCTAGTATAGTTTCTGATCCGAGCAAACATTATGGGCTTCACTAGGCACTTGTCCAGACATAGGAAAACCATTAGAACATGACTACTCTTCTCACTTGATTTAGTCCTTTACGTGGAGATTTAGCAAAAACGATTGCTATAAGCAGGACGTGAATGTTCGATTCTGTGAACTAGTAGAAGAAACTGCGGAACATATCCTGTGTGATTGTCCATGCTTCTGGCGGGAAAGGCTTGGGACTTTCGGAAGCGTCTTCTGAATGTTTCTGAGGTGACGGATGTGAAACTTTCGCGGGCGCTGAAGTTTGTGACCAGAACTGGACTAAATGAACGCTTGGCTTTGATTGATGAGTAATATTGTATATTTCATGTGGCAGACATAACAGTGTGATAAAACTTCGAATCAACTTTAAAATTTGGTAGTCATATTTTTTAATATATGCCTTCATATGCTAATATAGGTCGCAGGGGTATGATATGTAATAGATGTTACGCAAAGTTAGTATATAGGCCTAAGTATGTGACAGGGGAATAATACTTACCAACATCACCAATGGCAAACATATTACTGAAGTGAAGCGCTCCCGCTGCTGACCCCCACCATGTCACGTTAATAGTGTCGGTGGGCGAGTCACGCATCGTCATATTCCATACTCCTCGCTCCAGTCCGTCTAAAACAGTGTCGTATATATAAATGAATGAACAAAATGTATGCAAAGCATTATTTAAACATTTATTTATAACAAATGAAGAGGCAGCGTTTACAGAGTTGGAATTATTATTTGTTCATTTCGTTGGGATAGCGATTTTGTATTGTTTAATATTGATATTGATGGCGAATCAAAATAAACACGTTGGTAGCTGAAAGGTACGTATATTATGAAATCTTTTCATACATTACTCACCTTTTTTGGAAACAAACTGGCGAAGTCCTTGCTTGGCAATGATAACGCCTATTATCAAAGCATTTTGAATGTCTGGCCCTAGTCCATCAATTGAAAAGCGACGTACACCCCCTGCCATTATTATATAATTACTTTATTTAAATATAAATTAAGTACAATTTAAAAAATATAGGAAGGAAAAGAAAGATATTGAAGAGCTTAGAAGTTAAAAGTTAAAGGATCAAACGGTTGAGGCCCCGAATAAAAGGGCAAAAAATATGAATGTTCAGAGAAATTTTTGTTGAATTAAACCTAAAAAAATGAAATTTTCGTCAATTAAATTATTAATTTTAAATTATATAAAATTAAATGTAAAGAAATTGTGTTTTGACTTTTTTCAAATAAGAAAATTAATTTATAAACATTGCGTTTGCATGCTCAATGGTGACCTTGAGACTATTTATTAAGAAAAATGGCGCTTACTTGTGCTAGTATGTATTTATTTGTTAATTAAATTAATCATAGCGTTATTTATGTTATTTATGCCTCTGTAGCTTTAAAGACATTCATGTTAAGATATTTATCTACTGGGTCTTAAAATTTTTCTGTTACAGTTTCTAATGAACTGCCTGAGCATCCTGTTGTGTCGCCGGTATCAGGTTCAGTATTTGAAAAGCGTCTTGTCGAGAAGTATGTGATAGAGAATGGTGTGGATCCAATTAACGGTAAAGAACTCACTGTGGAACAGTTGATAGAGTTAAAAACAGCACCAGTGGTAAAACCAAAGCCTCCATCAGCCACAAGCATTCCCGCTATATTGAAAACGTTGCAAGACGAATGGGATGCTGTAATGTTACATAGTTTCACCCAGAGGCAGCAATTGCAGACCGCCCGGCAGGTAATATATCTTAGTATCTTACCTATATAAAATTCTTAAATATATAGTAAGAAGGAGGGTCTTCGCAACGGTTTATCTATAGTCAAGACTATAAGGCATTCAAGGATACTTAATAACCTATTCAACTCAGTTTCAATACAATACTAAAATTAGAGTCCCTGACCAGCCAGAGCCGGATCGACCGTGTCAAACAAAAATAGGCACCCGAGAGGGTTTTGTACGATAAAACGAGGAGGCACTTAAATAGTCCAGCCCCTGGGGTCGTACTCATCCAAATTATATAGTGAGGCGTCAATAAGTCTGCACTTAATGCTTGTTCTGAAACAAGCTAGATCCATTTTATTCACTATTCACTCAATTGCTTTATATATTTTAGGAATTGAGTCACGCACTGTACCAACATGACGCAGCGTGCCGTGTAATAGCTAGACTTACTAAAGAAGTGACGGCGGCGAGAGAAGCGTTAGCAACCCTTAAACCTCAAGCCGGAGTTCCTGCTGCAGCTCCACATCCAGTGAGTAATCTTAATTAGACGATTTTATGTTAGGTATCGTTCTTCCGGTAGTCTTGACTAGTATCTGTACTTGGTTAGTCATGCTTCCACCGGTTACACTGCGCCAATGGTAGGCTTGTCCATTATCGCTTGTAGCTGGTGTAGGATGGCATCGAGGACGTATACCAGTTGGCCAATGGCCCAAAATTCTTACGAAAACAATATGAATAATGTCCGAATTCCATGTTGTCGTTGGCATTGGACAAGGGACCAATGGACCACTACAAGTAGGCCTAGGTTCATAAAAACGTCTTTCAGGACATTATTATTCCGGTAGTTTTGATTTTGTCATTGTTGACGTATGGCTTCTGCCTTGAATAATTGATGAAAATACATAAATATCTTAATCACTTAAAATAGTCATTTGTAATACATTTTAAATTATGACTACTGGGTTTGCAACGCTTGCTATCTTTTATTCCAGGCTGTAAAGGAAACAGGACCAGTTGGACCGGCCGCAGAAGAAATTGGTATGACGGAAGAGGTGATTCAGAAGCTACAAGACAAAGCTACTGTGCTTACACAGGACCGGAAGAAAAAAGGACGAACTATTCCAGAAGGTCTCGCTAATCCCGAATCTATTCGAACCTTCAGAAATGTTTCTTCACATCCGGTGAGTATGCAATTTTAATCTCAGTGTCGATGGTCGTGTATACGTTGCCAAAGCAACGCAATCCGGAAGTGAAATTTAGCGGGTTCAGCCACCACTCCTAAATTGATCTGGTGGCTGCAATACTAGTTTTTTTCAATCGTGAACCATTCCAATAAAAGTGACACACATTAAATACCATCAGCTTGCTGAATTATAATAACTTCACTGAACTGGTCCCGATGGAATAAATAAATTTCATGTTATAGGGTCTTCATAGCGCAAGTATTCCTGGTATTCTGTCTTTGGATGTGCACGCAGCCGATACAAGCAAGATTTTGACTGGCGGGAACGACAGAAATGCGACAGTTTTTAACAAGGATACTGAACAAGTCGTTGCTATACTTAAGGGACATACCAAGAAGGTTACCAGGGTTATTTACCACCCTACAGAGGTATATGTTTATTCTTAATTATACAGTAAAATATTCAGTTGAAATTTCGAAGCACAGCCAATGCCTGCTGTCAACATTAGACACTCGTTGCAACTGTACAACTTCATTGGTCCTTTTGCTACATAATGTATGCAATTAGTTAATTTTATTTGAGGTCTCCAGCGATTCTATAATTACAATGACCTCGTCCGGAGTTATTTGATGAAGCTGTAGAATTCGGGATGATGGGCCGTGGTAGAGCTAAAAACGTACTTCCAATTGTGAATAGTCGATGTCGAAAAAATAACATTCTTTAATTGGAATCGGTGCATGGCCGATAGCATAGAGCCTTCTTTGTATGTTAAGGCGGCTATTCCACCGGCAAATTTGCTTCACTAATTCACTTGTGTTTTGAGATTTTTTGTTTGTTTTGTTTTAAGGAGACTATTATGTAGATACTTAACTTATCTATTGTAAATTAAGTTATAAAAGGGTAGAGACTTATTAATGATGTCTGCTACCATATTATAACTGAATTTATAATAGATAAGTTAAGTATCTACATAATAGTCTCCTTAAAACAAAACAAACAAAATATCTCAAAACACAAGTGAATTAGTGAAGCAAATTAGCCGGTGGAATAGCCGCCTTAGGAATTCGTGATTTTTACATACACTGTTGTATTGCTTAGGACGTGGTTCTAACAGCTTCACCTGACACGACGATCCGTGTTTGGGACGTGGCCACTTCCCAAACTATTCAGATTATCCATGCGCATGAAGAACCAGTTACCGGTCTGTCTTTGCATCCAACCGGCGATTACGTTCTCTCGACATCTTCCGATCAGTTCTGGGCATTCTCTGATATTCGTACTGGAAAATTATTGACTAAGGTTTGGTTTTAACTTACAACATACCGCGACTGTGTAATAAGAGATTAATAATTATAATAGTGGCAGCAAAGCGGCCTTAGTAGGAGCTGAGCCGACTGAGCTGAGATGGATTGTTGAGCTTTGACATAGGAGAGATGGGGCGTTCGCTCCCCTCCAAAATATATATTTTTTTAAATTTCTGCGGTCACTTACCACGTCACCTGTGACCAGTCATTGTAAAGACGTAATAGGTGGCCCCAGGATTTAAAAAATATTTTTAGCAGGCTTGAATGTCTCATCTATAGAACTGTTGAGCTTAGGGTTCATGAGTATGATTATTTCAGCCGAGAGGAAATAATTACTAGCTGCGTGTGAGATAAAATCGAACATAAATATTTAACTAGTTTGTATAAGCTTCCATAAAGTCGCGCTTTAATTTACTAGTGATCCCAGTTACCACAATAATCACTGATTAATATGCATGCCGTCTATCCCACCTCGGTGAGTCATGGACTAGGGTTGATTAATACCTTTACTGTACCTAGGTATATGGAAAATTTTCTTTTGGTAAGTTAATTTACGGTATTAAATTTTCTCAGGTCATAGACGAAAATACTGGTCTTACTACCGCGCAGTTTCACCCGGATGGTTTAATCTTTGGCACGGGTACTTCAGATTCACAAGTAAAAATTTGGGATTTGAAAGAGCAGAGCAATGTAGCCAATTTCCCCGGGCACAGCGGGCCTATCACTGCTATATCATTCTCAGAGAACGGGTAAGAAAATTTTATTGCTAAGACAGACAGTCAAAGTATGGCAAATATGTTACCGAGACAATTCATTGAGTGGTGGGAACGGCACTAAGGCGGGGTTTCCACATACGTCAATGGTCAATAGGAAATATGGTTTTGACGTGGTAGCAGACATTTTTAGTATGTCTTTAATGTCTGCTAAAACGTCAATTTCATATTTCTCATTGACCATTGACGTATGTGGAAACCCCGCCTTAAATAAGCTAATCCATACCTGATACAAAATAGCGTTTTCAAACTGTTGTTGTCTCCAACGCCTGCTTTCAGCATTTCTGCCTTAAGCAACCCTGTCAGCCTGGCGGGGGAATGAGTCTGTTTGTTAACTTGAGGCACCCTAAGGGCAGACTCTTTCACCTTGGGGGAAAGGGGAGTTGACTGACAGGGTGGACCTCCTGATTATAGTGGATTCCGAACCACTTGGGAAACATGGTAAAGTCACACGATTAAATCGGAGGTGACCAGGACTAGCCACGTACTTATACTTAAAAGCGCGTCATCATGTCCCACCATGTTCCCCTGCCAACGCTGTGCACACTACCAAGTTTGCCGCAGTTTGAAACATGCTCTGTTCTAATGGAATCAACATGGGAAGGCCGTTGGCATATTTACTGCCGATTTAACACAGCATTGGATCGATCGTAAAGTTGTAATCATAGTTATCAATTTTTATTTGTAGTATTTTATGGTATATACAGTCATTAAATTGACTTCTATTGAAGAGGCAACTTCCTTATCGTGACGTGGTAATAGGCATAGATCGTGGGTTCGAATCCCGCCAAGTCCAGATGATTTTTCTTGACTCTTTCATTTTGGTTGTATTCATAGTATAAGTACAATTATAAAAACGATTAAAATTAGAGCCCTGACAATAATGACCATTTTCGCTGCAGATACTACTTAGCTACGGCCGCAGAGGATTCTTGCGTGAAATTGTGGGATTTGCGTAAACTCAAAAACTTCAAGACACTTCAGATGGAGGAGCGATATGAAATCAAGGACTTGTACTTTGACCAAAGCGGTACATACCTCGCTATTGCTGGCACCGACATAAGGTACCGTAGGCATTTTTTGCTCTTTTTTTTGCTCTGTGGTAGACGAGTCTCATATAAATATGGTTTGATATAATCACTTAATAAAGAGTTCAGAGGAGTAGACGTTACGTAATGTATTTTATCTACATCAGAAATAATCCCTTTATTATGAACCAAACTGTTCCACACTGTGTGACCAGTAATTGCAGGAGGAAAACGCATTGTTTCGTTTCCTTACATTGCTGGTCGAACATTAATAAAAATCCCTTTCGGCTCTGTAGGGAGGTAGGGAGATTTCATAAAAGTGCCGACCCCGCTTTTGCTCTTTTAAAACGCTATTTAAATGACTATGTACTTAAGTAAAAGCATTGAATATATAACACTATAGAAAGGCCCCTGCATTTACGATTCCATTCTATAGAAACGCGAACTAAGATGATACTTGGCAGCGAACTGTAGCTCAACGCAAGCACCACCCGCGGAGCTTCATACCTGGGTCCGGCTAGGGGTTGCAAGTCACATTGTACACTTCCTTATCCCTGATTCAGAACAGGGCCAGGTACAGCATTTACTCATTTAGAAAGCACTGAGCAGTTCACGGGCCTCGTTCAATTATACTTAAATGTTTCAACATTGTCAGTGCAGGCGCTTTAGGTAAATTTAGTTGAGTATGCGAAATATGAGGACCGCATTCTGTAAATAGATTTCAACTCAGAAAAGCTTACATTTTATGATTCTCGATGTTGCCAGGTGGTTTGCTGGTCCAACTTTTTTTTTACTCCCCAAGTAAAAGGACTAAAAAAATATTTGGACCCATTTTAATGATTGTTTTCAGTGACAATATCCAATTGTCTCTTACGATTGAGGATACTTTTATTTTTTGGGAGAGTGGTTATCCGCTCTGTAGTGTAAGGTAAGTAGTGGGGGGGGGGGGGGGTTAAATGTTGAAGAAGAGGCCGGTGGCTCTTAGGAACTGTGCCTGTTGTTTTGTTTCCCAGCGCTTCTTGACGTTTTTGGATGTGTTTTTGTGAATAGGTCTATTTGTATTGTATTCAGTAACTACGTAAGATTAAAACTCCCTTTCGGCTCTGGCCGATCAGGTATAGGGGATTCTGCAGACCCGGCTTTTAGTTTACGCTACATATGTATGTAATAAAAAATGAAAAAGTCGTCATTAATTTCCCGACAAAATACTCTTGTGTTCCAAATTTCGAACACAATTTAATAACTTTGATAAGTTCATCAAATTATTTTCACTTTGACTGGACGCCATCTTAAAATGGTTGATTTTTTGTAAAAAGTGTTGATCACCATTATCGAAGATAATAATACGGGATTTCAGTCAAATTTTAATTCATTCCTCTGCGACCAATATTAACTGAGATATGAATTATATGAAGTTTCAATCGACCGCCATCTTGTAACTATCTAGTGGATCTTGCTGGTAAACGAACTCGATCAAGACATTTGTATGATCAATTTTTGTTCCAAGTTTAATCAAAATCGGATAATAATCACGGAAGTTTGAGTGTTTCCTATAATCGATATACAAATATACTCTACATACCTCTTACATACATGTATATATAACTTATATAACATTTTGAACAGGGGTGGTTTTAGGCTCAGGGGGTCATGAAATGAAAAGTGGTGAAGAAATTTTCGGAAAGTCGAACATTGGTCGCCATCTCAATACATAGATGAATCTCCCTAAAATTTGCATTATTGACAATTATGTGGAAGCTTCTTTTTCTCCCTCAGCTATTAGATCCTTGCTTTTCGGGTTTTAGGTAGGGCCTACTGTGTGAAAAGGATATTATAACGAAAAATAACAGGTACCTACAGTATTTTATTCCACGCGAAGTAGTTTTCTCATTTTCCATTATCTCCTTGCAGTATACAGTAGAAAACGGTAATTGGAAAAAAATTGATAATTGTAAATAATATTTTTCGGGACTTTCGGGACCGGGACCAGGGCATTTTTTCGGGACCGGTACCAAGTTGTTCGGGACCGGTACCACCCCAGTACCGTATACCGGTCCCGGTCCCGGGCGAACACTAGCCAAATTGCTGAATCTGTTCTAAATGGCGGATTTTGACATTTTTCTCTGAGGGGGTGGGAGAATTTTGCCTAAAATTGGAACCTATGCATTCAACTTCCAAGCATAAGTAACCAATACACATACTATTATATATATACAGGGTGGTGACTAAATTGATATTTTGGGATTATATTTTAAACAAGGGGTTGGATGGAAAATCTGTTGGGAGTTATAGGTGGACCACCTTGAAAGAAACAATTTACTGTCAATCAAACTTTCCTAGCTGTAACTTGAAAAGGCACCTGCGCGTGTAAATTTAATCTCACTCTGTGTTATAACTATCGAACAGTAATAACATTATTATGTTATCGACAACTTACAACATGAAAAAGCATGTTCAAGTTCACACAGGCACCACTGTGACGAACGAGGTGCGTAGTCCTGTAATGGAAACATCAGTTTCAAGAAACTGCTTACTGTGCCGAAACGGTGCGTTTTAGCACCTCTGTTGTGTAACTTTTTTGTTCTGTTATAAATTATCTATCAATTTATATAGTTTTTGATAGGGCATTCCAATAGAAAAAAATACACTTTTGGAGATATCTCGTTTCGGTTTGCAGATAGGAAAATTCGATTAACAGTAAAATGTGTCTTTCAAGGTGGTCCACCTATAACTCCTAAACAGATTTTCCATCCGACCCCTTGTTTAAAAGATAATCCCAAAATATCGATTTAGTCACCACCCTGTATATACTGTACATATATATAGCCAATATAATATTTTTTGTGGAAGTATTTGGTCAATATGTTGATTTTTTTCATGATGTCTTTCATGAAAAAATAAGCATACTAAGAATTAATTTCCCTTTCGTTATTTAGGATACTATGCCTTTAGCCTCCATAACGTCTTTGTCACCATAAATCCTGGGGGGGGGACCCTGACGAATTGCACAATGGGCTGACACCAGCGGGACGTCCGACCTTTTTTTTCTAGTTTGTAGGTATTTCACCAGAAAAGCCTGTTTGCAATATTTGACAGTCGTGACCATTCTATAGTGTTATATATTCAATGGTAAAAGGTTAGGTTTAGGTTAGTTATATAATATTGTACCATTGTGCTCCCTGTTCAACTATGCAATGTGACGGTTTGTTTTTGGTTTCAGGGTGTATTTATGTAAGCAATGGCAAGACATAAAGGTGTTCAACGACCACACAGCTATGGCTACTGGTGTTCGCTTCGGACATTTGGCACACTACATAGCTTCTACGAGTATGGATCGTACACTCAAGATCTATTCCTTATAAATCAGTCACATAACCGTTAGTGCATGCTGTCGGAGTGTGAGAGTGGAGAGTTTCAGACCACTATTTGACTGATCCTAGAGGTTTAGTATTCCAGAGACGTGATATGGTACTAGCACCCACATGAAGTGTGTGATCGAGCATGTTAATTATTTTAGAAAAATATTGGGAAAAAGTAACTTGAAAAAATTCCTGTTGAAATTCAATTGGAACCTATAAATCATGAGCGAAACTACCGATCAAATATAGTAATACGCGTGCATGATATTATCTTTTGGTTACACAGTATATGCAACTTTGGGCCTAGCCAGCCGCAATGGGTATAGTCCACGCAAAATGAGAAAAGTATGGACATGGAATGTTTTGATCCTGCGCAACACTGTAAAATTATTCTTTGCACAATTTTTGTTATGCCTTGCATCCAATGCAACAAGGTAACACAAAATGGTGCAAGGAAGATTTTTACAGTGTTGCACAGGATCAAAACATTCCATGTCCATACTTTTCTCATTTTGCGTGGACTATACCAGTGTCCGAGTAGAAAGGATGACATTGATCTTCAGAAATGAAACAAATGAACATCATCTACACTGAACATCGAAATGGAACCATAAACAGGCCATAGCAACCAACTGACTGCCGTAAAAGCAGTGACAATGGGCTGTGTTCCTATAGAAATGTGCTTGTGGGCAATCAATCAAAAAGCCATAAAAAAACCTCGGGGTGTCACATGCTGCATGTATAGCCGGCATTTTGGATTTCTAAATGAAAGAGATCCATTGCTGGCCAGTGTTCTTATTTATAATACTACAACCATTACAAATTAATGGATTACCTGACCTTCGGGCTTCATTACCAATTTAATGACCTAAAAATTTACATTGGCACACACTGACAAAATTCGTAGTATATTTGTCTAATATTTAATTCAACGCAAAATGAGTATTTGGAGAACATCTTACTCATGTGATCTTAATTTATATATATGGTACTGGTTTATCAACTTGATAGGTACTCATCATGCTACTCGTACCTTCAAATTACTTTTTGCTGACATGTATTACCGTATCGTTTTTCAGTAGATTATGCATATTATGTATCATTAAGCTCAGTTTCAATACAGTACATACATGTGTCTTTTTTGTTAAAATTTGGCTTTCCTATTTGAATACTTTAGGATAAGGAAAGCTTTCTGATGGTCAAAATTATCGATTTCCAGATTCCAACGGATTTACACGTTTTGAGGTCCCAGGAACGTCTGTCTGTCCGACTGTAACTCGATTTGGGACCAAAGTACTCAATAGAATTTGGTGTAATTTGCTATGTAGGTTCAGAAAAATATTGTCCTGGGCCTTTTTTTTTTCATTTCTTGGATAAATTTATTTTGCAGTTTCTTATCCCAAAATAAAACGACTTATTAATGTAAACAATACCCATTTTTTTTAAACATTGTAATGGGACAATTATTTATCATGGAACTATTACGGTACCTATACTAATTGATAAATAGGAAAGCATGTACGGTTTCACTCGTACCGGTTCTTACCTTTAGTACGATCATTTGGTAGTTTTAGGTGGAAAGTATTCCGGGAGTTATAGACTTTCTGAATTGTAACTTTGCGTACTCGTATCTCTGCCACTCGCGCCGCCATCTTGGATATATGACTGGGATTCTTAGACAACCTTGATTTTGGTTTAACGGAAAATAGTCGAAATATTTCCGATGTAAATTGATTTGTTCGTCTTATTATGCGGAGTATTGTTTTTGAGGAGCTCATTTATACAAAGCGATTTATTGAGCGACAAAAGCATAAAATAACCTTGCTGTTACCTTATGTAAATATGGTGAAGTGTCTTTTTAACAGAATTCTAACAGACTCTTAAATCAACAGGGGATACTGCTTTATGGAAACAGAAGAACAGGTTTATGTTTTCGTCCCTCGAATAATCGCTTTGTATTGTACCTAACATACATATGGACATTTAAGTTATATATTAATAAAGGTATTCAATTGAGTAAAGAAAACGATGAAACTATTTACAAGAAATAAACAAAAATTTCTAATGACACATACAAAGGAATACAGATATTTAAAGTATAATAATATACTGTTGTATGTGTACCTTTTAGTAAGACAATAAAAATTATGCGGCGATAGGTTGCATCTCAAGTTAGTATGGTATCGTCCAGGTCTTCTTCCTTGCCTTCGGGAAGAACAGCAACCTTTTTCAAGACCTAAAACCAGTATAATAACGTTCGTTAAAGCAGACCACTTTAGGGTTAAGGCAGAGATTTCCTAAACTAATTCCTCGTTTCAATGCCGCAAAGACATAAAAAATACATTAGTCCTATATATTATTATTATTTTTAAAAAACGAAAAAGTGCATTTAACAGATTTTATCATACGGGCAAATAGTTTGCTTTTTTACAAAGCTTGCATTTTAACGAAATTTTCACAAGCCCATTCTCATATCTTTGCGTGCAACGAGGAATTATTAATTTAGTCCAAAATACCCGGCAGACCTACTTTGTTCACAAAATATTTGAAGCAGGAGAACTCTACGTTACGTCGAAAATCGGGAACAATAGGGCTGGAAAATGTTCCATTTTTTATAGTTCTGGAAAAAAATGCACGGCATCTCTTTATCCACAGCTCGTATTTGAGCTTAAGAAACCAAGAAAGTCCGAATTAAATTACATCCATCATCATCTTTTATTTCTGGTGCAGCGTTAGGATTATTTTACAAAAATTATCTCTAAACTTTCTTACCTTACTAACAACATCAGCTAGCGATTCTTTAGCCCCCACATCGAGCAGCCCAACACACCGCGCATGCGTCTCTTCGCCATGCCTCAGTCCTAGCACTGCGACCAGTGCCAGTTCACTGTTTGCTTTCACGTAGCCGTTCTTCTCCTTAGTGCCGTTGACGAGCATGGGAATAGCGAGGCGGAGGTACTCAGGAGTGGTCAGTGCAGGGGGAACAGTCCGGGCGAGGTATGAGCAGACGCGAGCTAAAAGTTGCTTCACTTCGTTACTGGTATGGTTCATGGTCTGAAAATTTAAATTTAACAAATTTATACATTTTGCAGACACAGCAAAGCTATGAGCCATGAGTTGCACCATTTTAGTTTCCAGTGGTTTTCATTGCTTTCAGCTACTAATAATTCTCTATCAAAAGTATACGAATGGTCCGGCCCACTGTAACATCAAATTTAGCGCGCATCGCCTTGCCTCGCAGTCAAGTGCAGTATTTCGCAAATTACTATTGAATAAGAAACCTGTCAAAATTCTTATTTTTATTTATTTATAAAAACAACGCTTAATTGATCTCTTTCATTAATGGGCGCATGAACACAGTATGTACATAGGTCCTACCACTCAGCCGAACTGTCAACGGCCATCCCAAGTTGAATCCATCGGAAACAGAGACGGTTCCAAACAGCAGCAAACTTGGTAGTATCCACAGCGTTGGCAGGGGAACATGGTGAGACAGGACAACGCGTTGAGGCACCTGACCCACTAAGTGCGTGGCGAGTCCTGGTCACCTCCGAATTAATCGTGCGACTTTACTATACTCCCCAAGTGGTTCGGAATCCACTATAATCAGGAGGTCCACCCTTTCAGTCAACTCCCCTTCTCCCTGAGGTGAAGGAGTCTGCCCTTAGAGTGTCACAAGTTGATAAACAGACTCAGTCCCCTGCCAGGCTGACAGGGTTGCCTAAAGCAAAAATGCTAAAAGCAGGCGTTGGAGAACAAAAAAACTCACCCGAACAAAGGGAGTAAGCAGTTGTTGGGGTAGAGGCTGTTCCTTGAGCAGAAGATGCTGGAAAAGATAGCCACAAGCTCTGACCGCATTCATTGCGATTGGCACCCTGTCCGAAGCCATTTGACCGAGGAGAACTTTGGTGACCTTATCACGCCATTCTGCAGTGTACACAGCCTCTGGTGCCTCCTTCAGTGCAACATAGAGCGCGCAACTCCTCCCGTGTCGCGTTGTCCATTCTAGACTAGCATCATCAGCTGAAAAATGGAATGTAAAAATAGACGAACTAGGACAGACCTTACAAAATGCCAATATGGTGAAGCTCATGATCAGCAAAACAGCACGCAAAAAGCACATGACGGGGCACAGCACTGAGTAAAAAAAACTAACTGGGACAGTTCTAAACAAACAGGTCAGCTTTCAATCAGTCTTTAAGTTAAGTTTAGCATATAATGAACATTATCAGTTGCGTTGGCAATTTATTCTTAATTTATCGTAATTTTTTCTTTTTGTTACAAAAAGGTTAATCGCATACAAACAATTCAATGAATGTATCCGATTGACCTCATCTGTCGCCTCACTAAGTTACCTAATAGGTACTTGTGTCGAGTTACGACACGTCTCCGATCGCATGGCGTGTAGAGACTCGCACAAGTACAAGCACGCTACCACCTGGCCATCGAAGTGGGAAGTTAGGTTGATTTATCTCAAATACCAGGGATATTTCAGGAAAACTTGTGTAGTGCCAACTAGATACTATAGGGTATTCACTCTGGTTTTCCCTAAGGCGCTTATTCCACTTGTCAGTTTTTCTTCATTTGTACATTAAAAATTGATGAGATTTTTGTTTTAAGAAGACTATTATGTAGATACTTAACGTATCTATTATAAATTAAGTTATAATATGGTAGAGACATCAATAAAACGTCTCTACCAGATTATAACTTAAATTTATAACAGATAAGTATCGACATTACATAATAGTCTCCTTAAATCCAAAATCTCATCAATTTTTAATGCACAAATGAAGAAAAACTGACAAGTGGAATAAGCGCCTAAGGGAAAGTAGGAATAGTACTCCAGTTTTTCTACGTAGAAATGAATTGCCATGGAAACGTGTATCTCTACGTTTCCGACTACCCGACCTAACCTAACCAGCCTCCAAAGTTTCTTTGCCTTCGGCTATTAACTTATGAACATCTGCTGTAGTCCACCTCTTGCCATATGTTTCCTTATTAATTTCTGTCGCAGAGCTATTTTTTTTTTAAATTAAATAAAAATAAAAACCAAAATTCAATAATTCAAAACAACAAATAAATATGGCCGTTTGGCGTTTTCGATTCCCCAAGCTCAGTTTACCCAACCAAGTAGTTGGGGAAAGTGGGGGAATATATTGAAATACATTTCCTTATGGCATTATTTTTCTATGCGTTCTATTTCCTACTTCCCCTAAGGGAAAACCAAACAGAGTGAATACCCTAATTGTATGAATATGTGGTATAGCCAAAGATAATAGAATAGATGGCGCCTAACCACAAGCTAAGTAAGGCCGATAGCGGTGAAACGTAAGAGGAAATGGCAAAGATGGTCAAAGGAAATGAAACTGAGTTTGTAGGGTTCAACATTAAAAAAAAAAAATAATAATAATAATGCAAATTAACTATCCAGCAGGCAGGGCTAACAAAAGAATACAGCGCAGTAAGTTCTGATCTATTGACATGGCAAACTTTACGATATAGCTTTATTGTAACTGTAATTGGGTTATAACTAGAACCTCCAAGCTTAATCGCGGTCACAACTTTTTGCTGCCTCGTTGAATGCGCTGTTGATGCTCATCGTACCCGCCTGGTTATAGCCTACAGTATTTATTTACAGCTACATACAGCATATATAATTTGAAGTAAAAGTAAAAAAGGGACCTGCAAAGTGCTGCGAAGAGTAACCATTTTAGGGCCCGACTTAAAGATTATCTTATTGAAGAGGAAATATATGAGGAGCAAACTTTCAAAACGTCAGAAATCCATGAAAATTAAAAATTGAATTTAACATCATCGAATTTCCATCTTGAAGATGAGTTGAATCAGGATTGCTAATCAAAACAAAAACAAAAAAAAAATTAACCCAGTCTTCTGAAGGGTTACTATCTTATATTTCCGTTATAATAAAGCCGAAATACTTATGTTGTTCGTGCGAAATTGTACGAAAATAGATTAGTGCCGTTTTGAAAGTTTGCTCCTCATATGACAATGGGGATCTGACATGAGTGCATGGTATGATATGATCTTTGTACTGTATTTGTTTTTCGACCATATATTGTTGCTTAAGTTAAGGATAAGATATTTTTTTACTACATTTAAGTCATTACATATAGTAATGTAATAGTATTGGATACATGTAATATAACAGTTTTCTATGTACCTCGCACACCTACAGAAATATACGATATTCTATTCTATTCAATAAAATTCTTTATCAAAATGAGCATATTATATTCAATTTTTCGGCATACCGTACCCTACCAACAATACCAATGTAAAATCTTCATATTTTAGCCTCATCTCAGACATCTGTAAAGCACTTAATTTACTGCCAAAATTAAAATCAGGCATAAGAAACCTCTTTATAATCACCATTATATAAATCCTTTACAAAATTCAGCTTTTAGGCCTACGCTTCCTGACGCCACGACCTTCATTTTGCAATTGAGTCATTTCTTCCTCCACTTTTTTAGCCCTCTCCTGGAGAACCAGCAGCTCCTCCTCAAGCTTCACTCGCTCCCTTTGATAAAATTCTTCATTTTCGCGAAGTTGTCCGACTTCATGTTCTAGATCGTCAATCATACTCTGCTTATTCTTCACAATACGACATAATGACTCATAGTTGAGCTTTGTAGGCTTTATTCGCCGTTTCTCTCGGTTTTTTAACATCTTTGTCAGCTCATCTTTGAAATGATTGACGTCCAACATAGCTGCAAGGCGTTCTTCCCGGTGCATTAGCTCTTCTTCCCAGCCGCAGAGTGCTTGTTCATCTTTTTCTAGCTTCTCCCTGACTTCTCGTTCCCTTTTGTCCTCGCCTTGTTTATAAAAGGCAGCAGCCTCGTCTTTTTCTCTTATACTAATTTTGAGAACATCATTTTCAGACATTATTGTATCTACCTTGTGTTCCAATGTGACCTTAGCAAGCTTTACATCTTCTATTTCTCTTACAAGAGCTTCCAATTTTATTTTGGCACTCTCTAATTCCTCATCTTTCAATTTTAGCTCGTTCTTAACTTCTTCCATCTCGCCTGCTTTATCTCCCTCGCCCCCCAGTGTCGACATTGATTCAACCATTTGCTTCATAGATTTCTCTCTCATAATGCATTCGGATATTTGTTCGTTTAATGAGTCCAGTTTCATAGTGCATTCCTCTTCCTTCTTCTTCAGCTCGTCATTCTCGTTCAACGTGGCCGTCAGCTGCTCTCTTAAATCTGTCATAGCTGCTTCTAATGTTTTTGAAGTAGTTTGGTTTAGTCGTCTCTCCCTGGTAAAGTTCTCAACCCAAATTTCGAGAGTTTCGGTTTTCTCTTGCAAATCATTACCTAATTTGTTTATCACTTCTTTATCAATAGCAATTGTATCTCTCAAATTGTTCATTTCAGATTCCACCAATTCAATTTTTTCTGTTAGTCTCTTATTAGCTTCTTCTAATGTTTTTACTTCATCTTTAAGTGTTTCGTTGGTAACAGACATTTCCAATTTGGCATTTGCAGCCACCTCAATAACGTCTTGTAGTTTTTGTCTAGTTTGAGAAAGGGTTTCATTATATTTCTCTCTTTGGACTGTTGCGACATCGCATTCAATCGATTCCTCCTGTAGTGATTTTGTAATCGCCATAGCATATTCTGCCCAATAGCTACATATTTCATTTACAGTCGAAGTAAGCTGTATTCCTCCATCATCCCCAGTTCCAGACAATATCTTCTTTTTATGTTTATACTCCTGAAAATCTTTCATATCATTTCCCATTATTTTGTCAAGTCCAGTATCACCCATCTTCTCACTCAATTCTACTAAGTATTGTCGAACCTTTCCGAACGCTTCAATTTTCTCTTCACTTTCAACTTTTAACGTTTTATATTTTTTGGCAACAAGTTTAAATTCCGCTTGCATACTACGAGCTGGCTGTACGTCACATTTCTGAGTATTTCCAATACAGACTAACTTCCGCCCTTCTTCGCTGGTGGCTTTATTCTTCGTTAAAAGTTTTTGTGACTCACTGACGCTAAGATTGAGGAATGACGACGTTTTCCGTACTAGGAGTGAGCCTAATTTGGAATCGTCGTGTTTCATAGGAATTTTCGACTGTGTTTTTCCTTCCTGCAAGCTTTGTACACTTGCAACCGCTGTCAAGTCGTGCGATGAAGACGTTATGCTTACTGCATCTTCATTCTCTTCTACCTCCGGTATTGTCAGGGGCAAATTCAAATCCGTCTCCTTTGACCTTGCCTTTCTTATTGGAGAGCGTACAGTGGGCGATCGAAACGTCAGATGCCCCTTTTTCTGGTTCATAATTGGCATAGTTAAACAAAAAATTTACTTTAATAATACAATTCTTAATTATTTATATCGAAAAAGTATTTGTATATTTGGAATGTGCATTGTTTTGTTTTATGCGTTCTATTAGAAATGTAGGTAATATTGTCAAGTGCCAGATTATTGATCAATCGGAAAAGGTAGCTTTTTTTGTTTGTTAAAGATAGCCAGGCTAGGCTTAGCTTGCTAAAAATCCCAACTGCCTGATAATTAACTCTGGAGAATAAGTTATGTGCTACCTCGTTTTACCCTATCCCAGAGAATAGGACTGATTCAATTGTCATGCTGTGAGGAGTTACATACGACCTGTCACAATGCAAAAGTTATAGAAAATAGGAAGTGAAAGCTAAATAGTAACTCACCCAATAAATGGTCAATTACTGTGGATCCTAAGAGTTCAATAGGAAGATACTTGACCAGAGCTCCAAGACATCCAGCGGCCGCCGATCGTGTCGTGTCTTCTGAATGATAAAGTAAACCTATCAACGTAGTGTGAACTTGTTTCCGCAGCGCAACAGTCATTTTATCTCCAGCCGGTGTTATAATGCCTCGCAGAGCTTGGATCATGGTTTCCCTGCGTGGAAAATTGATACAGATCAGTAAAGAATAAAAGTAAATTTATAATAAAATATAAGAAGCAAATTTACATTGAAAACAAAAAAATACTATCACTGATAAAATGATGAATGAATTATAATATATAATAATAATAATTCGTGTATTTCACAAGATTATTGACATAACAACATATACTGTAGGCCCCCTTAACCTAATTGTGTGCGGGGTACCTGCCAATTTAGACATTAGAGTATATTTTTCGCGAAGATTAGAAATTGGCAACCCAAAATTAAATACTTTTCATTTTTTATTTAATTATCTTAGCAATTTATTAAAAATTCGGCTCACCTAAGTTGTAGAAGACTACTTCGTGCATCATATAATCGGGTATTTTTACTTTTCGGTTTTGTAGTTCTTCCAAAATCCCAGAATACGTGAAATTTTAGTCCTGTCCGGTCTGTTCTGGTATTTATGAAAGAACTAAGGTACCAAAAATTGAATATTTCCTATTATATGATGCATGAAGTAGTCTTCTACAACTTCCATGAGCCAAATCTTTAATGGCTTGCTTTGTTAATTAAATAAAAAGTCAATAAAAAAAACAAATTTTGGGGTGCTCATTTTCTACGCAGCATGTCCTCTTAAGCTACAATATAAAATAACAGTATAACCTGAAGTTGATTTGCTTTTTGCATAAAGATCTTTTTCTCTTACAACCCGTATAAGCTGTATGTCACCATTAATAATTATTTTATTATATTAATTAGTGATGTTCATAGCTTCCCAGAACTGACATACCTTATAGCAGGATCATCGGCAGACTTCACAGCCGTATGCAACTCGACAAACAGCGGATCAGCGCGAGTGTGTATAACAATGAGGTGACCTAAAGCAGAGGCAGCCTTCAGACGGACTGTCCGGTTGGAATCGTTTAGTGCTTTCAAAAAAGTCGTTTGTAGCTGAGGGAGGAACTGCTTCAACATCACTCCAACCTGCAACAACGACGCCAAAACACATCATTTTTAGGGTTACAGCCATATAATAAAACTCATAAATATTTTTTGTGTGCACTATTGCATTTACCTTACATAATTATATAATATCTAAAAGAAAATGTACGTGATAGATGCGAACAGCGCTGACAACAAAGACATTCATGGGACCATGATAAATACGTCCGTTTTCTGATGAACTTCATTTCCGCCGCTTGTATTTTACTGTCCAGTCTGTTCGTAAACACTGTCTCCAAACTGTACGTCGTAATTGGTATAAAGAATACTGATAAATAGTGGAATATAATAGCCTACTTGCTGAGGTCGGGACCACTGAGATAACTCACCTTGGCTAGTAGAAGGGCTAGAGTTTCCAGTACAGCCGCCTTGACACTCCAGTTAAACCTATCACCGACTATACGGATGAGGGGACCTGTGATGTGAACTACGGAGGGTTGCAGTGCTTCAGCGCTGGTCAGTTTGATCACTTCACCCAGTCCTTGGGCGGCTTGTTCCTTGACCTCTGGTACACCATTGAGAATCGCTTCCCTGAATATGGGTAGAATTGGTGTAATGCCCTGTAAAACAAAGAAAAACTACCATAAGTGTGTGGTCAATACAGGCTAGCTTGATGGCCATCCACAGCGCACATAATGAAACAGCAAAAAATGTTTCCCACTGTAAGCTGGTGGTTCGTGCGACAAGCCCAATACAGCCAAAACAAAGCTATTAAGATACCCAACGTTAATTGTGCAGAACTTACTTTTCAGCTGGCTGCTCACTTTTTTTTAAAAAAGGTTATTCGCATACAAACAATTCAATGAATGTATCCAAATAACCTCTTCAGTCGCCTCTGTGGGTAATACCTGTGTTGAGTTACGACAGGTCACCGATTGCATGATGACTCGCACAAATACGAACAAGCTACCACTATACAATCGAAGTCCATGTTCAATAGTTAATTTGTTTTTCACTGTCTAATATTTTCTTATTTTTATGTTGCAACCCAACAACCTGGAAACATTTCACTTACATTATCGGCAATACTTCACTTTAGTTCTATTTTATTATCGTTAGGCAAAAATTATCACAAAGCTCTGCAATATTTCAAAGTTGCCGTCAGTTTGTCTATAATTTCACAGATATACATTAACCTAGATGGTATCAAGCCGTTATCAATATGGCCACCTCGGGTGCAAGCGCAAATGTAGCGTTGACTTACGTGGATGCGTAAATTGCGTTGTGGTAAAATTTTTGTATGTTTGAAACTCTGGACTTCTTTCCTCTAACTTTTGGGCCCAGGTTTGTTAATGCTAAGTAGTTTTTTGATTTATGCATGGCTGGCTAGCAGCTAAACCGGGAGGGGTGTAAACATTTCTCGTGCTCACCGATTCGTCTTCGGTTCAAAAAATTACTTCATGAATTATTGTATATACCTGTGCAAGACTAAAATAGTAAACAGCCTACATGGCTTTCTACGTCCCCGTTTTTACCTTCAGGGGCAGAATAAAATAAATTTACCTTGGGCAAGCAGAACCCGGGCAGCAGTTCAGAGCCTTTGAGATCAGACGCAGAAAATCTAACAGCCTGTCTGACGTCACTAACATGTGCCGCCTGTTGTGTTGCGTCTAAAGTCTTTGTAACAGCACTCAGCGCTTCCCAGCTCATTTGGAGAACGTCCCTGAAAATGGCCACGCTTTCAAATTAAATTGTTCTGATGGTTTCACATATTAAATGACATTAAAAAAAAAAAATATTCGAATACACAACAATTCAATGAATGTATCCGAATAACCTCTTCAGTCACCTCTATAGGTAATACCTGTATTTAGTTACGACAGGTCACCGATCGCCATCGAAGGCCGTAAGCCGTAAATAGCTCATACATTATTTTGAATGGTTTCCTATTTAAACGTTGGTGACATTGCTTTGACAACGACCTCATTGATGACACGTTGCAACTGGCATGAGGCAAACTTAACCAAGTTCGTGGAGTCTATGCATGCATATATACGAGATTATACAAAGACATGGTATTGATATAATTGTCTAGACGTCTTTACATTTCTTATAATGTCAATGTGTGGAATTCCTACGGTATACTAATTGAATTTACATACGCGTCAATATCTGTGAACAGGTGAATGAGACCTCTCAGCAGCTGGGGTACATATTGGGAATAGTCTGCTCGTGTGTTGGCGCAGAACGCACAGAGCAGCGTAGTGGCAGACTTGCGAAGATCCACCTTGTCGGACCTTGTGTTCTCCATTAGCTGGTCCATTATGGTACGAATGCCAACTTCGTCTGTGACACTCAGCACCACAGCTTGGCAATATTCCAATTCCTAAAACAAATTTTTCATCATCAATATTCACCTCGTTTCCCGGGTGTGATACGTGAGGCTCGCCCACTCCCTCCACTTCGTCCTCAAGCTGGTTTCGGTATTTCTTTCATGGTCTTCGTATTCTTCATGTTCACTCTGATTCTCCCTCCAGCCATTTCCTCCCGCACCTACTGCCATTCATTCGCTTAACGTGTCCGAACCATTAATAATATAATTTAATCATCAATGAAACCAGTTTTATGGCTCCATTCATGCGTGTCAGGTGTTTAGATTCGACAGAAAATACCACTCCTCGGACGTAATTCGAATCCCACGCTACCAGTATGAGTAGTTCGAACCCCAAAAATCATCAAGCAGAAATACCATACTCTACTGCGATAATTCTGTTTTTTTTTTTTTAATAACGCATATCCAAGCAATTTAATGAATGTATCCCTGCAAGCTCTGCAGGTAATACCTGAGTTATACTATGGTAGGTTTCCGATGGCATGGTACTCAAGTACGAGGAAGCTACCAACTATGCCAAAGAAGTCATTAATCCATTACCTCAGCCTGACGGGGTGTTCCTTGAGCGGCGGAGAGTGCAGCCAGAAGTGCTGGCAAAATTTTGGGCAGGTACTTAGTTAGCGCCTCTCCCGCGACGCAGGCCAGCATGGACAGGGCCTTGGTGTTGACAGGCGAGGCAGTCAGCTGGGGAATCAGGTAAGGGAGGACGACACGGGATTTGATGGCCATCACCTGTCGGAGACCGTCCAGCGTCGACTCGGCTAGGTCTGGATTCGCTGTGTTCTGGAACCATGGCAACAATCAATTAGAAACAGTCATACGACTGAAGGGTCTTCTAATCCTAGGCTGTGGAATTAAGTGGTGTTAATGTGGCTACTCAAAGCCAAGCCCAATTCTACGACTAAGAGTGGCTTCGTTATATTTGAAGGACAATTTAAATTTTTAAAAATAAAATTCAAAAATTGACGGTCTCGCCGTAATAATAAAATGCCATAACTATCACGAATCTTATTATAAAACTGAGAAAAAATAATAATGAAATTGTGGGCGTAAATGAATCAGGGCTGCCACTTGGCAAAAACAATTCCATCCAGACATTTTGTACAAATTATCCGGAAAAATCGGAAATCTATTTAAATAAATTCATTTAATGAATAGACACTATGTTAGCAGCTCACTCTACGTTTCATGCAGTCAAAAGAATTTCATTCATTGAATTTGTTCCCCTTTGCCTGGGTGAGTCTCTTCATAAAAATACGTGAATAATAGAACAGAGAGCTCCACAGCTCAGGCAGTTTCAGCTCTCAATAAGTTCACTTACCAACTGGTGCAACATGGCTGGAAGAATATCATCTAAAGCTCTAGATCCAACAGTAGAGTGCAGACTGTCGAATGTCTTGGCGGCCGCTTGCCTTACTTCAGGAAGAGGGTCACAAAGTGCGCGTCTTACAGTTGGCACCAGAGAATTTACGAAGGTTAGCACCTGTAATTCAATTTGAACACCTATTCAATGTGCATTGCGCTTAACTAGTACTGTATAATTTTTCAGTTGGAAATACGTGAATTTTTATTAAAAAAACACTGAGTTAATGCATCCGCATAGGACTGGTTCGCAAAAGCGTTTTCCGAAATAAAAAGTTACTACAATTTTCGAAGTAGGTTTGCCACTTTAGAATGGTTTGGAGGGACCCGGAAAAATCAATAATATTATTGACTAGAGGTAAACAACTGCTTACCATATCACGACTGGTGGAGGCCATAATCTCACTCAAACCAATACAGACACCTTGCCGCTGGTCTGCAGCGTCAGACTCCAGTCCACGTTCCAGAATTGGAATAATTTCCGGTAGTACTCGTTCTCCCAGCTTCCGGACGAGATCACCTAATGTTCGGGCAGCCACCTAAGCAGAAAATCATAGTGAAAGTTGATACTAGATGATTCAATGCAGCTTAGGAGATGCAAGGCAACATTAAGTTTTTTTCAGTAAAGTAAAAAACCTAGCTGTCACAATTGATGCTAGATAACACTACTACAATACAGGGTCAGGGTATTATAATTAATAAACAACGCCAGAAGAAAACACTAGAGTATCTAGAGACCTAGTTAATCATTGTGCACGTAGAATTAAACAATTCCATACTTTTCCTAATGGCCACTGCGCACGAGTTACAACTTTGTGTATAAACAAAGATTGAAATGCATTCTTTCAATGTTAACAGTAATTTGTATTAGCCTCACCTGTCTTTTATCTGTACTGGTAGAAGCTAAGCACCCTAGCAGAAGACTGAATAGCGTGGGTAGAATTTCCCGAAGAGTCCTCGGTGTATTTGTCACGACAACCTTCCAAACGTGGAGGGCAGCCTGGCGAACCATGAGAGCTACATCTGACCGCCCCATGTATAGACCAGCCAGCACTCGGTTACGTCGTTCAGCGCCCAATGCGTCTATAATGGCCTGAAAAGAGTTGGCAATTGAGGCCTTGTCAACACATGCCGTGTAGTAGGAAAGACTCGGCAAAAACGCCATGGAATTGCAACAGAGCATCCTCTCGCTTTACTCTTGGATACAGTCCCATTTTTCCCTACCAGTGAAGGTAAGGGTTGGGTCTTCATTTTATGTGAAGTCTCAAACACAGACATTCGCCATTTCAAAACAAATGCATCTTTTTCAAAGAACACAGCTTCCGAGAAGTTTGACAGTGATTGGTAATTTTAAAATGATACGCTTTTCTGCAAGTTGGGCTCGTTCCAAGGTACCTAAATAGAAACGGATTGATCGAATTCCTGAGGAATATACCTCTCAAGTCAACCCCCTCATCTGGAGAGTCTGGGGTTGACAACATGGACGCGAAAGCCCAGAAGGGCAAAGCGCTTATTTATTCATATAAAAACAAAAAAGAGAAAGGTGACATTAGTTTCAAATTTAATCATAGCCTGCTGAGTGATTCCAAAAAGCAAATTAAACCGATTTCATTATTTCGTCTCAAGGCAACAAGAGAGCTACTAGGACGCTCATCTGCATCGCATCGGCCTTGGTGGCGTGAACACATAACCTTAGAAGAATGGACAAGAGCAAGTGAGGGACTGCACGACACTCACTCACTCACCTTAAAGAGCTACTGGGAGACTCTACGACCACAACCACGGGCAGGTGTTGGTTAAATTAAAGTATCTCCAGATAAGTAGAGATGGACTATGACTATGCGGGAGAAGAAAATGCTAACACCAGGAAAGGAAGAACTTGGGGTGCATGTACAGACCAGTTTTGGAGCAGGGGATTTGGCGTATATGAACTAAAACAGAACTGCAACAACTGTATGCGGAATCCAGTCTGGTCACGGAGGCTAAGAGAGCGCGTCTACGTGTACTGGGCCATCTAGCAACGATGCTGGAATCCAGGGCCGCTTTAATCAGCAACCGGGAGGAAGACGAACGCCAGGATGACGTGGAGGAGAAACTCCATGAGCTGGGAGTGTGAGGTTACACGGCAGGAACAGATGGAGGAGACTTGTCAAGGCTCTACAAGGGCGATAGTGTCTGTGAATAAGGTCAGTTAAGTATAACAAACCTTGTGCGACTGTTCCGTGCCAAAATTATCATCTTCATCAGCGGTCTCGGTGCTCATTTTGCCGGAAACACCGGAAATGCGGTACAGAAGATCCCCAAGTAGCTGAACAGAAGAGTATCGAATCCTCCAGTTGTCATCGAACAGCCCTTGCTCGAGTTGTGGCAACAACAGCATTATGGCACTGTCTGCGTATAAATTAACAATTCTCTGAAAATAAATAGGCGACGATGAGTGTATGTTTTCCATTCAATTTTTAATTTTTATGTTTCTATTTTTGTTCCCAATGCACAGATTGATAGTTATTTTAAAAGTAATATTTATTTCGGAAGGCGGCCATATCTCGGAATTTATGCAAGCATACGTAATTTAAAAAAAAAAAAATTGGCAGATTCAAAATTGAGTGTATTTTTATCTTCTTCTTCTTCTTCTTCTTCCGGCTCTACAGCCCTTGGTGGGCTTTGGCCTGCTCGACGACACTCCTCCATTCTTCTCGGTTTTGCACAACGCTCCACCATCTGGAGACTCCCAACTCGCGAAGGTCATTCTTTAACTCGTCCTTCCAGCAGTGTATTTTTATACTGGTGTAAATTTGAAAGTTTATATTTTTTGAGTAGAATTCATTTCAACAATACAATTTTTTTTCTGTTTAGAACTCTATTCTCGGTAATTAAAATTAAGGAGTATGCAAACTTTGAAGTCGATTTAACCCGTGCTTTGGCCTGTGCGTGGATTACTCAAACTAAGTTAATCAGGCAATCAAGACACCTGACTTCATAACAACATATGATATATAAGCACTGCTTAAACCTTACCTGACCAGCCTTTAAAGCCGTATCTCTCACATACTCATTTTCATCTGCGAGTGCTTTCAAAATTGGATTGATGATTTGCCCAATGTATGGTGTAAACTCGTTTGTAAACACCACCGGCATGTAAATAAACATCATGATGTATCCGTCCTTGACGTGGGGTGCTATGTCTGTTCTCTCTGCTGTCGCTATGATATCTGTAATAAAAAAATTGGGTTTAAATGTATCTTAATTTCATGACTCATTGTTAAAAATGAGTGACAGCAAGTTTTACAAAGTTACTAAGGAGACTATTATGTTTATTAATTTCATGATATATTTCATGCCTTAAAGTAATGAACAAAACTTGACGCATGAATCCTCATCTTATACAAGTAAATCAATTTTTTTTTTTTTTTTTTTTTTTTTTTTTTTTTTTTTTTTAACCTAACCTAACCCAAAGTTTTGTTTTAAATTTTTGGCTAAAGGGAAAGAAAGAATGCTCTACCCAAGCCACCCAATCAATCACCAGAGCGAGGAGTCTCGATAAGTTAATCATGGGTGCAATAAGTGGGAATCCCCCCAATCACAGCAGGTAATTCGATAGGAAAGTTAGAGTTTTGGTATTTATCACATGATTAAATTCGCTTATTAGGCTATTTCTTAACAAATTTACAAGTTTACAGTAATTTGGCCACACGCAAATTTTACTGAGACTCCGCTAGTGTAGTTTTATGTGCCTAAACAGTGGCTCTTTTATTTTTTAATCATGACTTTCTGTTCTATTACTAAGTCAACTAGGAAGGCTCGGGGCCGCCTGCATGCCCTCCGAAGCATGGCCGGAAAATGCAGCAAGTGTGGGACTCGAATCAACAACCTTACGGGTGAAAGTCAGAGTCCGAACCACCACTCTACTAATCCTGTCTCTTTCAAGGTTATACGTTACTACAAGACTCTTTAACAACAGGACGATAGTTCTTACCAGGCATGAGTTTGTGTAGTTTTTCAACGCCGAGACCGCCGACAACCTCGCTAAGCCCCTGAGCTCCTCCCGAACGGTCCACCGAACTTGCCTCTGACGTAAGAGTCTGCATCAGCCATGGGAGAAGATCTTCAAAACTGGACTCACCCATTCCACGAACCATGGCACCAAGAGCACGGGCTGAAACACTACGTACCTATAACAGAAAAATAGTTTTTATTTCTTAATGATTTGATAATCTGGCTTTATTTAGTTAGCAACAAAATAACAATGTTCAACAACAGCAGGTACGAAAGTTAAAAAAAATTAGCCAATCCATAAAGTACTACGTCATCAAGATTGGCCTGAGACAATGCATACGTGATATAGCTCTTAGACGCAATATATCATAGTGCATCGGAATGATGCAAGGCTTCCGGAACATATTTTCTACAAACTGGCCTGTTTAAAAATGGATTTGCAACATGGCGGCGGACCACAGACTAACCAAGTAAATTTTTAAGCGTATGGACTACATAAGAAGTCTCGTAATGTATTTTGAACCTACTTCAGGCACAGGATCAAGTAGCGAAGTCTTCAGCCCAGGGATAATCGTTGGCAAATATGGACTAAGATCCTTCTGATCCGTAAGCGAATACATATTCCCAATAATTTGTGCCGCCATCTTCCTTGTTTCCGTAGAACGATCCATAAACGCTCGTTGCACCACAGGCATTATCAACGCAAGGGACGGCGCGTCAATAAAATGTACAAATTTTGTATCCAGTAAAGTTTGTAAACTAGTTGCAGTCTTTGCCGCTGGGTCTTGCAGCGCTTGCAGTAAAACAGGAACAATAGCTTGAATTTCCGGGTTACGAATGACTGAACCAATCTGTTTCAAGGCTTGTGCTCCGGCAGTCTGCACTTTCACATGAGAATCACTGAGAACTTCGATTAGTTTCGGGACAATACTGGGTAAACAGGATGAAAGTTGCTTTGGCGCACAAAAAGCCATGGCACCCAGCAATTCAACGGAACCTGCAACAATTGCAATTATATTATTATCAAATGCAATTAATTAGTCTACTGTATACCAAATTTCAATTTTTAATAAAGTTACCGCACTTGAGCGATAGGCCATGAAGGGGTAATGGCCAATGGGAATGTTTACATTAAGAATAAAAACACCCCTAGCGATTGGACCTTATTGTAGCTTTCGTTGACTTGTGAGCCATATTTGTGGGCATCTAAAATCTTCAACGCAGGAAAACTTATTTTTAAAAGTGTTTAAAAAAGAGAATATCACAATTACAGGCTACTGTAGTTTTTATAGTTGTTTATTATAGTTATTATATTATATAGCCATTGGGCATGGCTAGTGGAAACACAGTGCTTCTTATCGGTACTCGACTTGCAGCAGCCTGCATGCAGTCCGACCAATCTGAAAACATTGTGCACCCAATATACTGCTATGTTCGATGGCCTCAATGATCGTGCACCCTGTACATGATAGGTATTTCCAGTAACCTAACAGACTAGTCACAATTGCTGGTCTAATGGGTTTTAGTAATTGGTGAAGGGGCTATTGAGATGCTGGTGAAAGCCGTAGTGTAGTGATAACGATCAGGACTTTCATAAAGGAAGTCACGGGCCTCATTCCGCCACATTTTCACTTGTCTTATTAGAAATAATTATTCATGTGAGAGGCTGAAGCCAAGTAATTCGGAATCCGCTGTAATTATGGTTCCCTCATTCATATAACAAGTTCAAACACAAAGGCTTTGCGCTATGTAAGTTGCATAGTTGAACCCATGCCCAAGCAAAATTTGTGCGAACAACAATTGTGAGAGTCCCTGAAGGGAGTACTAACAAGGTAGATAAAGAAGAAGCCATCAGCTAATCAAATAATTATAAAGAAAACAACATACCAGTTTTTGTTCGCCAAGACTCCTCCTCGAGCGCAGCCAAAAGACTAGGCAGCACCAACTTCACGCCATGCGCAGACAGCTTGGACATGACAACTCTCGCGGTATCATCAGTGGCGTCTCTTACGAATTGGCTGCTGTCCCCAAAGCAGAGTAACAGAAACGGTAGCACATGCACAATATAGGGTTCAAAGAGTCTGCCGAGCATTGTGCACAGCATTTCGAACGCAAACAACGCGCCTTCTCGGTGCCGATAGTTCTTCTTATCTTGGATCGCCTCCGTTAGAATATTCATAATGTGTAACTGTTTAAGAGCAAGAATGCCCATACCTTTCACTAAACCAGCTAAACCATAAGCCGCGCCTTTACGCTCCCCGTAATTTTCAGACTCTAGTAGTTGATTCAGTAGGTTTTTTACCATTTCTGGGGCGTCATCTTTAATAGCCGGTACCAGCGGAGGCAAGCAATTTGCTACTGCTTCCTGTACCTGCTGGGAGGGAGTAGAGAGCGCGTCGATAAGGCGGTCAACAATAGGTTTAATCCTGGTGTCTGTTTTATCAAGATGGCGTGCTAGAGAGCCCATAAGAATAACAACAGACTGGCGAACGGCGTCGAAACTACCTGAATCAGGTGCCTTGTCCATAAAATCTTCAAAAACAGGCAGTAAACTGCTGGTAGTGTCTTTTCCATGTAAATCTACGATTGTCAGTGCTGCGGAGAGCATATTCTTACGAACTTCAGCATTACGGTCAGCTAGTCCAGTACTCACAAAAAATGAAACCAACTTCGTAACTGTACGTGAATCCAAAAATGAAGCTAATTGTTGCAGTGCCTGTGCAACACCACTTCGCGGTTCCCAAGTGTCAATCGCTTCCTCCGTCACTCTTCCTAGACTGTCCAATTTCGGCGGGCTCATAATCAATTTTTCTGCATAAATCTGCTGGAGATTGTCTAAAATCGCAGTGACCAGATCAAGGTTTTGATGGTCACGAACAAGCGAGGCGATGGCTTTTGCGGCTGCTTCTTGGATTACAGCAACAGGATGAACGACGTCCTTCAGCAAATCGACACTAAGTAAGTGCGGGATAGCTTCCAATCGTGCGGAAGTCCAGAGATCACTGGCCAGACGCGCATTAGTTTCGTCCGGGTCGTGGCGAGCTACCCAGACTCGCCTTGCAATCAGGCTACGCAGTTCTGAGTTTTCTTTCATACTGGGGAATGAACCACGGAGGGCTTGGAGACCCTATAGATAAAAAATAAAATCATTTAAGGTCAAATTTGAGATAATAATATTATTATTATGAAATACTGGAATATTCTGCAACAATTAAGCAATGAAATGCAAGAACATGCTCAGCAATTGCAGACTTTTCTGGCTGTAGAAAACGGCAGTTACGTTTGTGTTCTTTAGTATTCTTCAGTACCAGTACACAAACCAGTATTCCCTCCCACAAAATAATAGGAAACATCCCCAATTTCCTAGCGCTAATTCCCAACAGGGACCCGCGCTTAAACCAAAAAAAAAGTACACATAATAAATCTTTTAAAACGAAAAAGATCTCTGCAATCATAGCCCACCTTAAGCCCGGCTTCTCGCACGATGTTCGATTCACTCTGTAGTGCTGACAAAAGAGCAATAATTTCGTCAGCTGAAGCTCTGCACGCCCCTTTCTCCCCGTTACCAGCAAGGCAAACTTCGAGTAAGCAAGAGCAAGCCTGGCTCACTGCCTTCTTGTTTCCTTTGTCTGCAATAAAACAAGGGCAAAATAAAATGAAAATCAAATCTCGAAGTGAATTAAGGCATTGTATTTTATTATGATTAAAACTCATTTAAGCCTGAATAGCCCAGGGTATATCCCCTGAAAAATGGTGAGAAAAAAAACACATTAAATTTTAGTAGAATGAAACCCATTGGAAATGGAAGATAATATGACAGACATTAAAGGAAAAATAAATTGCGGGCGATCCGAGTTCGGGAGGCAGGTAGGGGTAGTTTTTAAGGGTGAAATACGGTACATCTTCAGTTCCGACAAAACCACAAGTCCTATGGAAAAACGTCACATAGCAAAAATGTAGATAATAAGAAGATGTACAACTTTAGTAATTACACTTTTTTCACATATCCTCAAATTTTATGAGAAAACTGCCAAAAACCAGGGTTTTGGTTTTTAATTTTTAACTTTCAAAGAATAAAATTTTTTTACGTGAAAATTGGAGAAAACTAACTTTTGTATGTTCTAAATACACTGCAATTTTTTTAATTTAAAATATTAATTTTTTCCAACTAATTTTGACTATATATGGAAAAAGCACCCTAATTTTCAATCGAAAAATCTCACGTCAAAATGTCGATTTTTTTTCAAAACTTAGGTGAGGTTTTTGTTCGTTGAAATCTCTACTTTCCGATGGTATAAATAACAATATACACTGCTGTGCAAAATTTTCTTAAAAATGCAAAAAACCAAATTGAAAAATGACGTCTTTAATATTTAAAATGTAGTCCGGTCAATTTAGTCATCCAAAATTACAATAACTCGCATCTAATATTGTATTAAAATATCATCGATTTTATTTTTTTAGGTTATGTAACGTTAAACATACTATTTAAGAACGAAAATATAATTATTTTTATTTTAGAGCTGATTGACACAGATATAAATATAGGGCTTAGATAAACTAAATTGACCGGACTATGTTATAAATATTAGAGACATCATTTTTCGATTTGGTTTTTTGCATTTTTTAAGAAAATTTAGCACAGTAGTGTATATTGTTCTTTATTCCTTCAAAAAGTAGAGATTTCAACAAACAGAAACCTTACCTAATTTTTAAAAAAAATTGACATTTTGACGTGAGATTTTTCGATTGAAAATGAGAGTGCTTTTTCCATATATAGTCAAAGTTAGATGGAAAAAATTAATATTTTAAATAAATAAAAATACAGTGTATTTATAGCATACAAAAGTAAGTTTTCTCCAATTTTCACATAAAAAAAATTTATTCTGTGAAAGTTAAAAATAAAAAACCAAAACCCTGGTTTTTTGCATTTTTCTCATGAAATTTGAGGTTATGTGAAGAAAGTGTAATTACTAAAGTTGTACATCTTCTTATTATCTACCTTTTTGCTATTTGACGTTTTTCCATAGAACTTGTAGTTTTGCCGGAAATGAAGATGTACCGTATTACACCCTTAAAAACCACCCCTACCTGCCTCCCGAACTCGGATCGCCCGTAATTTATTTTTCCTTTAATGTCAGTCACATCATCCATTTCCAATGGGTTTCATTTTACTATTGTATAATTTATTGTCTTAAAATAAATTATCTACCCTGGGCTAGAATGTTCAAAATGTTTTGTAAACAAGAAATTATTGTAATTTTTGGACGAAATTAATTAATTGCTCGTTCCACAGCCACAAAGATATAAAAGGGAACCGATGAAAAAATCGTAAAAAATACGAGTTTTCTGTGAAAGCTGTTTATTTCCCCTACAGAATGACAACGGTTCTACAAAATGGGTTTAAGGCCCTTTGTCCCATTTTCCTAAGGTTTATAAAGGGTTTATAAAGTTTTTCGTTATAATAAAGGTTTATAAATATTTCAGTTCAGAAAATATAAACATCCTGCGATAACTTGTAGTTTGTATAAGTTTTGTATCTGTTCACTTTGTTATCTTTGTATCTGTGGAACGAGCAATAAATTAGTTTCGTCATAAAATCAGCAAAATTTCTTGTTTACAAAACATTTTGAACACTCAGCCTTAAATTGAGGTTTCTGTTTTTAAAAAAATCCATTTAGTAATTACATATAAAAATTAGGGGTAGCATACAAATCAGGTATAATGATTCTTGAAGAGTGTATATAGAAAGACACTAAATTAATCATTACAAATAAATACAATAGCTCTTTGGCAACAAACCAAACGTGAACAACTTCACTTACCAATAATATCAATCAAAAGAACCAGCATTTGTTGACGAGGAAACAGCTTAGGATGGTGCAAATCCTGATCATCTTCGGCGCGAACCTTGGCATGGATTAGAATGACCTGCAAGACGGTCGCTGTGTAAACTTGGTCGCTCAATCGCTCGAGAACGGACGTGCGAAGGAAGGGGAAGCAATAGCAGAAGCTGGGCCCAGGGAGAGGCCCAGCCGAGCAGATCAGCGTCAACGTCTCGAGTGTGCGCAACACAGCGTTTGGCAAAGGCTCAGCCTAAATGTTAATAAGGAGAAATGATAATGATAAGTTACAGTACTAATTATTTTGAAGTTTTAATGACTTTTTCACGTTTATAACTGCAGTATACAGCTATGATTCTAAAAAAAAAAAAAATTGACTTTGGAAACCACCACTTCTCATATTTTTCATTGCTGGCTAAGTCAGGTTAATGACTGTATTATTTACCACAGAATACTGCATTAAAAAAAATTGATACATGACACATTGTAACATGCCTGAGCCAACTTAACCAAGTACCCTCACATTTTAAAAATCCCTGTATGCTCACCAACGTATACGGTAACAGAACATAGAATTATTAAATAAGTTATTACTTCCCGCACGCTTCATGAAAATATTGTAGTACTCAAGTGGCTTTTGTACCATGACGTTTCGGAGCCACTCACTAGTGCAAAATTGTTATATGTAACCTTTGAAAGAAGTGCACCAAACGCATTCATTCAACAAAATCATTTTAAAATTAATCAAATAACAAGAAGCATTCATAAAGGGCTCCATCCGTTTACAATACAATTCACCGAGGCAGTTCAAATTATAATGAAAACCGTAGGAAAACATAGTAATCCACAAAGCGAAACAATTCGCAGGGTAATTAGAACGCCAATGAATAGAGGTACCCATATACTAATAGTAAACATACCTCCCAAGAAGGATCCAAATCACACTGGGGCTTAAGAATACGTAGAGTGACACGAGTTACAAGAGGAGGAAGAAGACTTTCACTGAGCTGTAGGAAAAGCGGAGTGACATGAGGTGCGGCGACAGGGGAGTGTAGATTTGCTTCTATTACAGGCAGCAAATCCTTGTAGTGGCGAGACACAGTTTCGGAGTCGCCCTTAGCCGCCGCCTGAACTATAGACACACTGCTCTGCACCTAAAGTAAAAAATAAATCGGATGCTGTAGATATACTATTGTACTACTATACTCGAATGCATAAGGAGCTGTACATAAGCTAAACAGAGTAAAACGACACCCTGACTGATTTTGGATGGGTCCGTTGTAAATAAGGTCATTGTTTATTAGGTGATACGTGGTGAGGTTTAATACAACCCCCCCCCCCCCCCACCAAAATTCACGTGTATTTTTAGTATCTACAAAGAAACTTAAAATTTTTATAATATTATTTTTAAATACAGGTATAAAGTATAATCTAAGCCCGGCATTCGTCACGACGCGCGAGGACTTCATTCGTTGCCTAGAAACGGCGAGTCAAGGTCACACTACACACCGCTTTTCGGTTTAGAAATCACGCGTTTGACGAAAAAATAAATACACGTGATATCTTATTATACCCCCCCCCCTCTTGTGATATTTCGTGATTTTTGCCTAACTCCCCCCCCCCCCCCCCCCGTGATTTATGGACGTAAAGGATAAATGTACTTTAAAGATACCACTAAAGATAATTTGCCACTGTAAGTTTACCTTGCGGCTTAGTTCACGCAGCCTCCCCCTGATGACGCTCTCCTTCTCCAGCTGAATCCTGATTTGCTCCTTCTGTTTTGGCGTTAGTTCCGGCTCCTTTAACTTCCCCTCTTTTCTCCTCTTCTCCTGAAGCTCACGGCGAAGTTGCAACTCCTCTTGCTGCTCTTTGAATGAATACAGTTTACTCTCCCTTTTCATGTTGGCTGTTGATGGTTCATTATCTCTCCTGAAAATTCATCATATCCGAGTTGGGATATCAAATTGGACAAATCCTGCTCCATCAAATTAGTATTATTAGTATTAAATTGTAATTGCTGTTGTTATGAATATAATAATCTAATAATCATAAAAGCGTGCGTCTCATTACTTAATATTATATTTCATGCTTAATAAATAAAAATATAGGTTTTAATTTTAATTCAATTTTCTTAAATCATATATAATAATAATGAAATCATATCAAAGCTCTTCACTTCAACAATTTTCCTCACTTCATACCTGCCAGTACATTGTTAGCTCAAAATAATAATAAAAAAATGGACCAGAGGTATCATTTTTGTGAACCTACATCTATCAAATTTCATCCAAATCCACCGAGTAGTTAGCCCGCAAATCGACGAACAGACAGACATTTCTTAAACACCACTGTTTTGAATTCCTGGGACCTCAAAACGTGTAAATCCATTGAAATCTCGAAATCGAAAATTTCAACCATCACAAAGCTTCCGTTATACTAATAACGTATACATAGAAAAGCAATAATGACTTTCCAATCTATTACTAAGTCAACCTAGCGGAGTTACAGCTATAAACTTCTCCCTTATACTCAACTAGGAAGGCGCCGGGACCGCCTGCTATACATGCCCTCTGAAGCAAGGCCAGAAAATGTAGCAAGTGTGTGACTCGAACCAACAACCCTTCGGGTGAAAGTCAGAACCCGTACCACTACTCTACATGTCCTACGATTATGAATATAGCCCTATTCTCATTGAAACTTACCCCGGAAGAACAGATTTATCGTACACTTCATCCTCTGGATTCAAAAACGTGAAGTACTCGTCTGTAGTAACGCGCACGCGGGCCGAATCCTTCAAACGTGACAAGGCCGTATCTATCACTTTGGTCACAACAACATCAGGATCAACACTGACTAAAGTAGTCAGTGCTGCCTCGAGAGTGGGCTCAGGGTCTTTCTCCTCTAGCACAATGTTGAAGAGTTTTTGCTGGTGCTGCTTCAGCAATTGCCGCGGTTCAACCGAGAGCATACGAACTAGCTTTAGCCAGAGGATCTTGTAGGTAATGGCTGGAAAATAAAGGCAAGCTGTTCTAACATTGAGTCAATTGTTTTACGTTTTCTATTTCTGCATTGATGACCGTTTTTCCTTTCAGCAGTAGTGCTGCAGTTTGTTGATATACATTTAACATTAGATTGATGCTAAATGTATAGGAAATTATTTGCACACATGTTCATGTTATGTTAATGTAGCATTAAATGACGACTTCTTCCAATTAAACCTTTTTGAGGTAAAACTATAATTATACTTGCTTACTTACTAGCCAACGCCCACCCTAGGCATATCGGCCATGACCAGTAGCGACGTGCTGTGACGTGGAACTCGTCTTCATTGGTTGGTGTGAGGTCAATCGCGTGGTGTTCTGTGTCCATCAGGGAGTGTCCAAATAGGCCGCAAGCGCAGGAATCGCGGGAATCCCTAACTTAAACTATAATTATGCTGCATGGGTACTGAGAGAGGTGCAGTCGAAATAGCCAGCTCTCAGTTGATTCAGTCACCTCCCAGTCATAATTTGAACAAATGTATAAACAAAATACATACTCAGCAAAGGATGGTGGGCGGGTACGAAAGCTGCCAATGCTATTTGCTGCGAGTCATCTTCTGAAAGATTGGTACCGCTGCATAAGCAGACCAAAGCGTGAACTAAAACGTGGCTGGGTGGGTCTTTCTCATTGGTACCCACAACTGTAACGATACAAAAAAAAAATATGGCTTCAAATTAACACTCCGCATCGAAAATTCCAAACATGTAAATCTAGAAAACATTAATCGAATATTAGAATCGCTGCGACCGTAGAGATAACATCTGGTAACAAAGCTGCACCAATTAGAATGTCGTTCAACTAGTTGTGAGGAATTCCCCTGATGCTAATCTCTACAATTTTAGTCGGTCAAAAATAACATTCTCCTGCAATATTGGGAATGTATCTTTAGATCTTCAGATCTTTTAGAGCGCCTGAGAGTAGAGCATTTCGGCGCAAGGAACGAACATTGTCACTTATGAGGATATAGAAAGTAGATATAGGTCCCCCATGGATAACGCAAAAATCATTCAATCGTACACCACAGTAATAGTGGCAGGGTATGGTACGCTATTTATTGGGGCATGAATTACCCATAATTTCTTCAAAACATAATATTTTGTTCAAAACCAAATCTTTGTTGGGGAAAGCAACCTGTTCAGCTATGTTACTCAATTTAACCCCTAAAGCATACCTGGAGTAAGAAAGCATTGATAGAAATTTTCCGCTGAAAAATTATTCAAAATTGACGTTTTCATTTTTTACCTCCAGAACCAAACTATCAAAAATACAGTATATTGCAGTACTTATTAATCTAAACAAGATGCACTAGGCAGCATCCTCCTTGATAGATAAGTTCAGGATATAAAAAAAATAAAAAGGCTAAATTTTCATGAAAAAATTACAAAAAATAATTTTTCGGATAAACCTCTCAATGGATGCTTTCTTACTTCCAGTATGCTTTGGTGCTAAATAGAGTAACAAAATCGAATAGGATGCTTTCACATGCAATGTAAGGTTTTGAGGAAAAAAATATTTTTTGAAGACAAGTATACCATACGATTTATTATTATATTATTGCTATTCTATATAATTATATGCTATTGTCCCATCGATCAACCTAGTGCTTTGGGTTAGGGAAAATCTATAGGCAGCCAATATTTAACCATGGAACTATATGACAATACCTCAACAAATTGATAATAAGGCGCCCATTCCACCGACCGGCTAGGGCTATTTACAAAAACAGTGACGTGGTAGCAGACTTTCAAGACTAAGGCGGGGTTTCCACCGACCTCGCATTGCAGAATTGACGGAAATGTTTATTTTCCTCTATGCCATAGTTAAAATTGATCAATGATCATACAGTAAAATCACAAACAAACTAAAACTAAAAAATGGCGTCATGGGATATGTTAAGTACAAACATTTTAATAGATTTCTATAAAAAGAAAAATTTTAATTTCCGTCTATGTCATTTGCATTCTGCAATGCGAGGTCGGTGGAAACGCCACCTAAGTCTTGAATGTCTGCTACCACGTCACCGTTTTTGTAAATAGCCCTAGCCGGTCGATGGAATGGGCGCCTTAGGGAAGTATGTACGCTCGTACCGGTTCTTTTATTGGAAGGACACATTCTTCAGCTTTAACAGTCACATTGCTTAATCAAAGAAGTTGTTCTTACCATTGTTGACAACGTTAGAAAACTCTTGAATCAGAGCAATAGCCAGAGCAGTACCTCCCAGCATTGAAACCAATTTCTTGATAAGAATTCGAGTTTGAGCTCGTACATTGGAAGGACCATACGTTATACAATAGAGTAAAGCTCGCAGAACTGGTCCCAATTTGTCAATTGGCTGATCCGGTTGATCCATAATAATTCTCTCACATAGAATGAGAGCTCGTAGCAAAACTGTAAAACGAGATAAGATAGTTAAAAGCTAGTCGGGCAGGTAACGCTGCAGATCTAGAAAATAAAACTATCAAAATAAATAACCAGCTCTAAAATGAGACACGACAGACACATATTTTTACGAGTCATTGTCACAGCTTCTGTAAACACATTACATCATATTCAAATCATGTATCTAACGAAATGGCAGGAGAACGATTTGAATCATGTATACCATAGCTATGATCTGTAGGCTTAGTGACCGTTAACATAATACCTGGGATTGACAAGAGCCAAGAATACGCATGTTTGGAACTTATGGAACTCAGCAGGAGTTTGTGGGAGGGTTGTTGAATAGCTAATGGGACGAATGAACCCACGCCATTGAATGTAGACCTACCAAATGTTAAAAACAACTAAATGACGCAAAATGAAATAAAAAACATAAATTTTTATGAGTCCTGTGTTCAGATACAATATCATACCGTCATCTGTAGCAGAATAAAGAAATTTTTCAGATAAAAACTGTTGCTTTTCCTGGTCCAAAATGGAAGCTCGCAAGGAGATGGAGCTAGGATCGTTGGGGACCAGACGAAGCAAAAGACAGGCAGCGCTGAGAGCCTCCACTTGGGCGGGGCTACCTCCTGCACCGCCCCCACGATCTAGCGCGCCGACTAGTAAACGCACGATGGTGGCGCCTTGGCTGGCAGTGCTGCCATAGAAACATCGAGCCATGCACTCAATGTAAGCGGTGCGGACGGCGCTGGTTGATGTTTTCAGTCCTGCAAAAAAAAAAAATACACATAAAACTGAGCCGATAGTAAACTAACTTAAAAGAAACAGCCTAAATACGACTTAACTTAACTCCAAGAACATTGGTATTTAGTTGGAATGACGACAGATAACTAGCAGATTGAGTTGGTGAAACCATAGTTATCATTCATCCCTGCAGCGTAGCCTGACCTGCAAGTGTTTTACTTATTCTGGCAGGTTCTATGGCAGTCTCTATCATGTACACGGTTATTGAGACATTGAACATAGCAGCAGCAGGAAGCATAGTGTCCAGATTGTTCACTTAGACAAGCAGGAGAAAGTAAGATTCAATCTACGGGTTAGTATCACCTATTCTATTCGTGCTACGGCTGCAGGAAGTAATAAACTCAGTCTAATAACAGTGTTTAGAAAGGCTACGTACCCATGCCCTTGTGAAACCAATCTATGAGTTTGTCGGGGACCTGTTGGAGTCTAGCCGCCCACCGCGCCAACATCTCCAGGGCCTGGACCAGAGTTTTCTCATGCCCCTCTGACTCGAGCACAGTCAGCAAGTGCGAGATCACTCCAACGGCCAGGCCCTGTATACTGCTTCCCGTCACGCCATTTTCACTCATATATCCTGCACCCTAAAAACAAAATAAAGTTAAGTCCGAACCCAATGATTTCAACGTCAAAACAAAACAGCGATTTCAATGCATTCATGTTTTCCCGCAAGTACTTAAGTTTTCTGAATGGTACGGCTACCAAGACGACATCGCTAGAATCTGCTTTACTAGCAGAATATAAGAATGGGTGTGTTTTGTTCTTGAAAACATCGTGAAAAGATAATTTTATTTTACCTTACGGCCCTTGGCAACAGGTTAGATTTGTTTTAATTTAGGTATGAACACAAGTTTTTGCATGATTTTAATAGCCTAACCGATATTCGTGAGCCCCCTAGCGTTCTTGTTGGTCTAGACTCAAGGCCCTAGGGTTTTAAGCAATGAGATGCTCACAAACTATGGACAATAGCTACCATATACTTTACATATGGAAATAGGGCTTGAAAGTCCATTAGAAAAATTAACAACTACAATCAATACCCATAACAGCTTCTGATAGTTTCTGTAGTGTTTTTTGCTATAATTAAATATCAAATATATCAGAGATTCAGAGTAGGATAGCTTCTTGTCATTTCCCGCCGCACAAATGAGGAATATTGTAACTCAGCTTGTTTGTTTAATAATATTATTAATCAGCTACTTGACAGTTCTAACAATAAAATATAAATTACGTCAGATAGGGAAGCTTATAGCTTAACAATAATAATACAGTATGGTTTTTGCATGAAAAATAATTGTAAATATATAAAAGCGTGTGTTTTTAGCTGTGGACCACAAAACGCCAACAGACATGGGTAAAATGAAAATGACGTCATGGTCCAATCCCACGCCTTTTAACCATCCCTTCCCCTACTAAATAACGTTAAAAAATTAATGGGTTAAAATAAATCTACTAATGCAATAGGGATTTCAAAAAAATTCAAGTTATTTTAATCGTTATCGCAATGCCATAACAGATAACTTGTGCGTGGATGATTAAAAACGTCGGTTCGTCATGTCCCATGCTCCATTAAATTTTCGTTTCCAGTGCAATATGCAATAATAGGGGTCTTCACGGTGTTGGTGTTATCGAGTTAGATGTGCTATCAAAGTTAACACACAATCGTGAATGGACCTCGGGAGTGAGTTATCATGCTATATTGAAAATAGAAAAGACTAAACAACGTGGCAGTAGTCGGAAGTTCGTGGCACGGGTTTAAAGAAAGTGGCAGAACTCTATTCTAGTGCCACATTTGTTTATATTTTTGGTTCATTTTGGTTATTATAATTTGAAGTATTTACGGTAATTGCTTGTGATAATAGATAATGCAAATAAATTTAAATACTACAAAATTTTAAACGCGTGTTTCAAATCAATCAACAAAAACAAAGATGGCGGCGGTCAAATCTGAGCTATCGATCGCAGCGCAAGCTAAATAGCACGTTAACCAACTTGGAAGTGGGTTTAGAATAGCACGCTGGTTATCGGTGTGTTAACTTAACTTGATATAACTCACTTAACTAGGAATAACTCGATAACACGAACACTGTGAAGACCCCTAATATAGTAAGTAATATACTTACTTGCAGGACGCTCATTTTGTGAGTAGCCACAGTTAGTTTCCCCTCGGATCCCTGTAGCACAGCAAAGGTGTGGTCGAGAAGAGCTTGCAAAGCTAGCGGATCCGAGCACTGGAGCGCCAATTGTCGACAGGCTTCCACCGCTTCATCACGCACCAGATCTTCCTTTGCGTGTAAATTAGCTAAAATAATTAATTTATTGAAAACCCTCCACCCAAATCCCAAATGAAATTTAACCATTAGGATTAAATAGTGATTTTTGTATGTGTACATTTTAAAAAATTTATAAGAAACTTGTAAGCGTAACCTATACTTTGCCATTGTATTGCTTAGCAAGGACAATAGCCCGCTTTTTCTTGTTTTTCCATGTTACATAGAATTAATTAATATTTACTTATATTAGGTTTGATGTACCAACCTCCCACGCTTCGGCTTGAGGGGGCACAGCTTGTAATTTTATGTCCACCTATATTTTGTTGAGAAAGACACGGTTTTCTATCGATCTATCTATCTATTTATAATGTACAGCGGTCTAATGGTAAAGGTTAATGATAATAGTGTATTATTATTGCTTTCCTATTTATATGAAGCATAAGAAAAGCTTTGTGAAATTTTCGATTTCGAGATTTACACGTATTGAGGTCCCAGGGACCAAAGTGTTTTTTACGAAATGTCTGTCAGTCTGCCTGTCTGTTCCTTAGAATTGTGGGCAAACTACTCGATGGATGCGGGTTTACAAAAATAAAATCTCGGGACCATTTTATATTTATATTGGGCTAACCCAATTTTGGGGGGTTTACCTTCCTAAAACTAAAAAAAAAAAACTACGAAAAAAATGTTTTCTCAAACACGCCTCCAACGATTTTCCTTAAATTCATTTATATTGTAGTCGTAATTAATGTAAACAATACACAACAGGTTCATAGTTTGGTTCAGGGGGTAGAAATCTCAACTTTCATGAAAAATGACTCATAGTCTATGGAGTTTCAAAGTTCTGGGCTACCTTCAGATTTTTAATGTCCTCTCCTTTGCTTTGGGAACTTTAAACGGTCAACTTTCTATCACTTAACGAACTTTTATGTGGCAAGAAGATGGCCAGTTGGAAAATTAGAGATACTGGACACGCTGGTGCTCAGAATATTATTTAGTGCTAACAAAATGGTGGTACTTACTGACAAGATGTTTCCCCAGTGACTTTGCATACTGGCTCATATCCAAATTCAGACCTGATAGCAATACACCAACGTTTCGCAGAACAATTTCAGGCGAACGCAGCATGGCTTTTTCCAGTGCTGGCAATAAAAGACTTGAAAACTCTTCATGGTTGACCAGAGCGAGAAGGCCACGGCTGCTAATTAAAATAAATGTATCCGGCTTCTTCTTACAAGACACTGACGTCTTGACCAACGTATCAAGCAGTTGGGCCTAAAAATTAATTTTAATTGTCAAGCTTTAAACCAACTGAAATAAATGATAAAGACCCTTCGGTTGCCAACCTCTCAATAGAGTCAACAACACTAAAGGCAGTTTAAATTTCGCAAACAAAATAAACTTCCAAGGACGTTTAAGAATTCAGATTGGTTCTGCAGTCATAGAAAAGGAACAATAACTAACCTCTGTCGTTTGCCAGCATGTAAATGCAATATTAATACACTATATTCACCTTAAGCTTCGGAAATGATCCCAGCTTTTCATTTTTATGTAAATACTTGATGAACAACGAGCCAAACACCAAGCCATGATCAGCAACTTCTTCGGCTCCAAGCTTACTGATAATGACATCCCATAAGTGAGGAAAAGCTGACCAAAGGATATGTAACTTTTTCGAAGCCTTGTTTAGCTGCTTGTTGTCAGCCCCAGCACATACGCAGTACACTAATAAAGCTTGCGTTTCCACCAACATGGGCAGCTCTGGTGGGTTGGTCGTTTTGTTTGCCGCACCACAACGAAGAAGAATGGAAAGCCATGATAGGGAGCATAAAGCAATCTTTCCAGTGCCTCTTCTGAAACATAACAAACGGAAATGTTAATTTAACTTAACATGAAAAAACAATTAAATAGAATATTATTCTTGAAACTAGTGCATAAGATAACTCAAATTGTAGTCGTATGTACCACTATAGAAGTAGAGCCAGAAGCAACGAAATGCACATCTTTCTTGTGCCACCAGGGCAACATGCTAGCCATTCAATATTGTTTGTTTGTTTGTTTATTTCTTACACCTGTGACCCACCGAGGTGGGATAGGCGGCGTTCAATATAAAGTACAACTAGTACTACCTACACATTTAATGATTCAATCAATTGAAATAAAACAATATTGCCAAAGGCAATCGTTATAAGCGAAGGTATTAACTGCTGTAGTATGTCAAGAGATGGGGGTTTTGTAATCACCCCAATCTAAATCCCAGTACTCATTTAAACTGTATAGAGGGCTTTCCTTCAGTTTTCTGTCAATAGCTGCTTTAAACAACGGGAATTTCATTGCCACAAGACCCCTAGGCAGTGCATTGTAATATCTGATGGCTGTGTTTGGGAAGGAGTCTCGTGATTTGCTCAGTCTGCATACTGGCAGATCCAGACGGTCAGCGTTCCTTGTTCCATGGGAGTGCACAACATTTCTCCTTTGGAAAAACCCATTATTCGCTTTCATGTATAACAGGTAGGACCGAATGTACTGGCTGTATACCGTCAGGATCCCCATTTTGATAAACAGTGGTCTACAGTGGTCTCTCCAACCACCAGACGCCACAATCCTGCCTTTTTCTGCAACAGCAAGATGTTTGCCACACCAGCAGAGTGGCCCCATATAATTTGACCATAGCATATCTGGCTATGGAAAAGCGAGTGATACGCAATTTTTAAGTATGGCTCAGATACAAGGTGTTTCAGCCTTCGCAAAAGAAACACCACGCTCGATAGCTTACTGCAAAGCTGTGATGAGTGATCGGCCCAGTTTAATTTTGGATCCACATTGAAGCCCAACAACTTGACACTTTCCGTATTAGGGGTTCCATTTTGAAGGGTACACGTCAGCCTCTGTGTCTTGCCTTTATTCAGCAACAGCCTGTTGTCCTGAAACCACTGAGTGGCTTCAGCGAGCAAGACATCAGCCATTGAGCGTGCCAAGGCAGGGGAGGGGCCTCTACAGTACATAGTGGTGTCATCTGCAAAGAGTATAGTTGGAAGATCCAAGTCGTTTATCATGATGAGAAACAGTATCGGTCCCAACACTGATCCCTGCGGGACTCCGTACTTAACTGTCAAGGATTTAGAGAAAGCCCCCAACAGAGACACGCACTGAACTCTGTTTGTTAGGTATGATATAGAAGTCCTCAATACCACGCCATTAATCCCGTACTTTTTTAGTTTTTGTATTAATATTTCGTGACTGACGCAGTCGAATGCTTTACTAAGGTCACAGAGGGTAAGCGAAAAAGAATGGCCATCTTCAAAAGTTTTAAGTATCTTTTTGACTAAGGAAAAGAGGGCAGTAGTTGTTGATTTGCCTTTCCTGAACCCATGTTGGTTTGGATTAAATAAATGATTACTCTCAAAATACTCCATTAGTTGGCGATTCATTATCGTTTCATACACTTTACCTACGGCAGGCACTATCGAAATGGGCCGATAGTTTGATAATACAGTCGGATCTCCTTTCTTAAAGACTGGAATGGTTTTTGCCATTTTCAGTTCATCCGGAAATATTCCAGCCCTAAGGCATGCATTTATTGCAATAGCCATGGGCTCGCTGAGTTCTCCTATTACTGACTTGAGTAACTTGGGAGACAAGCCATATATGTCGGGGCTCGTGGAGTTTATGAAACCTTTTACGATTTTGGTTACCTCTTTTGGTGTAACTTCATTCCAGTTTAGGAGGCTGGTTGGCCCTGTAGGCACTTCATCAACAGGGTTTCTCCCCGATTTCGGTAATTGGCCTATTAAGTTTTCAACTGAGCTAACAAAAAATTTGTTAAAGTCGTCCGGGCTATGGGTTAAGGTGATGCAGGAAGTGTTTTTCCTTACTTTGTTCACCAACTGCCAAGCAGCTCTACTAGGGTTTTGGGCACTATCAATAAGGTTTATGTTGAAGGATTTCTTTGCCTTATGAATATTTGTTTTGTATTGTTTCTTAGTTTGTAAATAATTCCTGTCCTCTGTTTCGGGAGCAGCGCTTTTTTACAAATCATTTAATAGCAAAACCCGATTTCTGAGTTGTCTCAGCTCGCTAGTGTACCATGGCTTTGGGGACTGGTGCCTGGGATTTGGTGGTCCTGCTCTCTTTCGGGTGGGAAAACATAGGTCTATTTTGCTATTGATTGTATTAAAAAAGGTTTTAAAAGTGGCGAGAGGTTTATTGTTATCAATCATCCCTCGCCAGTTTACTAAAGACAGGGATTTCAAAAAGGCGCAAGTCGCCGTATCGCTGAACATTCTTGAATGAATGATATAGTTTGGAGCCCAAGGAACGCTATCCCGCTTTTGCCTGTCCCAAAGTAACTGCATTATTACAGCGCTGTGATCAGCAACAACTGGTTCAACGACCCTGACCTTATATGAACGGGGGTGGATTGTAGAGACTACAGTATCTAGACATGCCTCACCCCTCGTGGGTGTAAAATTTCCTATGTGCAAGCCATGGCTGCAAATTAAGTTTGAAAACGCTTCTTTTTCGCCATTTTTATTTTCCAAATGGACATTGAAATCTCCCCCTAGTATCACTGTATTAATAACCTTGTAAGCGCGTAAATTAAATTTGCGCATATGAAAGGCGCAGGAGCAAAATGGACGTTACTATCGTTACTATCCAACTTAAAAAATTGAGCTCAAATTTCTGCCCTAATGTTAGCCAATTCGTAGACATATTTTTTAATATACCAATGGAATGAGGCCTTTTTTATTATTTATTACTTAATGAAACTTATAGTTTCATATTATTTGCTATAAGCTATATTAGGGCTCTATATTAGACAGGTATTGTCATCCGCCATTTTTTATCCATTATAAGTCTGGTGTATAAGCCAAGCATTGGGTGTTCACCTATTTCTTATTAGAAATTTATCGTTTGTTATTTATTGTTATTTAAAAAACGTTTTAGCAATAATTGGTAAAACGTTTTTTAATTCTTAGGGAAGTGTTTAATAAAAAAATACTAGAACGTGTTTTCATTTTTTTTCAATCTTTTACTTTTCTTACAAATAATTACAATACTCCATATAGGAAATATAGGATAAAAAATGGCGCATGATAATACCCGGGTATATAGTGCCTTAAGATATATGACTCTTTACTCGTAAGTAAACATACCCGGCTGACAGTAATTTGTGCTTTGATGCATATTCATACAACGCCGGGACAAGATGCTTGAATGTGAACTCCGTTTGATGAGTTGCTAACCCTTCGATCAGCTCAAACACTAAACGCTGTGATCTCTTGTCGTTGTAGCGAGGTAGAGTAAGTAAAATTACTTTACATATACCACGGACGATCGATTCGGTGATGTTAGGGTGCGACAATATTGCCACAACATTTTTGATGAGGTCCCGCCGCTCATTCCAGCTAGAAGTCTGAATACGGATCGGAAGGTCCTTTAGTGCTTTAGCCAGCTGAAAATAAAGTTAATATTACTATTTCATAAGACATTAATTGCAATCGGCTATATAAACAACACGTGAACTTACGTCTGCATCCGCCATGTTTTTGAGTTGTTTTCATTTGATTTTTTGGGGCCTTTCCATTGGCCTTTTTCGACTGTTATTGAGGGCTGGAGCAGTGGAGCTCCAAAAATGTTTACTGTTCTTTCCCAACAACAAAGCATCGTAGTATATCGTAATCAAAATTTTATCGGAAATTTAATTTCTAGCTAATTTACACTTGTTATGAGTATTTTTTTTGTATAACACGCACAGAATGTGTTACATTTTACTCCTTGACAAGTAATTCAAGTTGGAATTGTGGGCATCTGGATCCCACTAAGAAGTAGGTCAGTATTTTGCTACAATTAAATTAAATAATTTACTAACGTTATTGAGGTATTTTAACAACTTTAGTAATTCTTATAAAAACACAAGGTAAATTATTCAGTGTAATATATCATTCTTAATATTACTAGTGTCGTATTACTTACGCAATGTCCTTTTATTGTTACATTAAAGTCATCTCTATATTTTGGAAATACATTTGTAATTCCTGCATTCTGCATTGTTCTTTAATCTACCGTATTGTAAAATTAGGGCCACTTCATTCGCATTCCAGGCTATTGTATAGTACTTGGGAATGTATGTACATACCATAGGCAGTCACTGTACTTTAAAATTAAACAAGTTATTCGTATACTGTGTGGCAACTACCTTAGGTTTTTGTTTCAGAAATGACTAAGCTAAGCGCAGGAAGACCTCGACCAGCCCTTCAATGCGCCCAATTTGAATGCTCAAGTCATGCAGGCACATTATTAGGTGGTCTGCAAAGTCTTCGTAGACAAGGTTTATTGTTTGACGTCACGCTTCGAGCAGGAGGAGAAGCCTTTTTTGCCCACAAAGCAGTTCTTGCTTCTTGTAGTGACTACTTTCGCGCCATGTTCACGGATGCCATGAAGGTATGAGCATTTAGAATAGAATATCTCTGTATTGAGTCATAACATGAAACAATAGGCGTTCTAAAACCTAAGACACAATAATTTTCAATGAATATAAATAAATATAATCGTAGTGGTACATTATCATGAACATTTTTTTTACAAATGAAGTCACGAAAAATACAACATGTCAAACTTAGCTTGCAAACTCCGCCCTACAGCAGACTTCCCATGGCCGACCATGGCTGTTTTCCACTGCGGCCAGAAATGTAAACCAGAAACTAAGTGACAGTTATCTTTCACACGTAGTGAATATGGTGCTTAGTGGTATCTATATATATATATATATTTAAATTTGCATATTATTGGACTTTGTCTGTTTGCAAATAAACGCTTATTTAGTTTTTTAATTTATTTATCATGAAAATTTAGTTGGACCGTTCCACTGAAATGTACTCACAGAAATTTGTTTTCCAAAAAAGGGTGACGGGGATATGAGGAATGAATTTCTATTCACTAATAGCCGAAGCCGAAAGAAAGCAGAACAAATTATTAATTGTATTGTGTTGCTTAGGAATCCCGGGAAAACGAAATCACACTTAATGGCGTAACAGCAGCAGGAATCCGCCTTTTATTGGATTTTGCGTATTCTTCAAGTTTGGAGCTAACTTTAGCCAACATACAAGATGTTCTTTCCGCAGCCAGCCATGTCCAACTTGTTTCCGTCGTTGAGGCTTGCTCAATTTATCTTCAGGTTTGTAATTCACTCGGGCACCTGGTGAATGATATTTTTACATTAATATACATTATAATTTTATCAGAGGAGTGATAATTTTTCTCATGTTAATGGATGATTCTTTTTTTATGCACATGAACCATTTACGACAACATTGCTCAATGCGAATGAATTTGGATATTTAATGTTGAAATATTATTATTTCAGGCGCAATTAGATTTAGACAATTGCATAGACATTGCAACTTTAGCCGAAACTTACTCGCTGGCCAGTCTTCGCCATCAAGTTTACCGATTCATGTCGGCGAATTTGCGTGAATTTGCAGCCACTGCGGACTTCCAGCGATTATCTACATCGCAGCTAGAACATTTGCTTACCTGTGACTTTCCTGTTGATTGCTCAGAAACAGAGGTAAGCTGCTTTGTTATTTGTGCATACTGTGTACTCTGCTTACCATTATTTATTTATTTATTTATTATTTAATGACTTAATGAAATGAAATGAAATGAAAATACGACTTTATTGTAAACAAAACAAAAGGCGAACAATAAGACTATAAAGTCTTGTTTTCATGCTAACCTTAAAAACCAGAAAAAAAAACACTGTGAACTATTATAACTTAATTAAAATTAAATAGAGAAGAAGGAAACAGAGGAGTAGTAAAAAAGAAGGATAATAGATATAGGGGGGGGGGGGGAATCCATTGTCATCACCATTACAGGACCGGAGAGAGTCTAAGCGTTATCCAAGATATACTGTTTAATTATTTTCTTAAAGCTACTGAGTGAATTAGCTGCCCTGATCTCCAATGGTAGGCGGTTCCAGTGACGAATCGAGTATAATACCGTAGATTGCCCATGTCTTGTGGACTTATGTAGTGGTATTTCATATGTTGTGCCATTGCGCTGTGACTGTAATTTTGTATATTTTTGAATAATGTAGGAAGGTGCGTTTGAGTGGGTTACTTTATACATTAGCAACAGTGCATGGTATTGTGTTCTTTGGTCAGTGGTTAGGAAATTTAGTATTTTGTACTGTGGGCTAATATGATCGCGACGCTTAGAGTTAAAAATAAATCGGATGCAACTGTTCATTGCCCTATGCAAACGGCGTGACAGATAATCCGTGCGACTGGATGATAATACAATACAATAATCAAATAGTGGGGTAATTAGCGTGGAAACAATGTTTTTCTTTATGTTAATTGGTAAAAAAATTCTAATTCTGTTCAAGGGATATATACATTTATACATTTTCCTACAGGTTTTGTTTACATGGACTGACCAGTTGAGTTGTGGGTCTAAATACACTCCTAGATTTTTCACACCTTCTTGTTTAAAGGGTATTACTTCACCGTTTAAGATAATGGTTGACCTTAAGGTATTTTGTAATTTTACCACAGTATTGTGGCTGCCTATCAGCATTGCCTGACTCTTAGTCGGGTTCAACTTGAGACCATGTTTTATTGACCATTTTAAGACGTTCTCTAAATCAGCATTAATATCAGCTATGGCCTGTTCACAATTACTAGACTTGAAACTAGTATATAATTGAAAGTCGTCAGCATATACGTGATAAGAACATTTGTTCAATGACTGTGACAATAAGTCTGTATAAGTGGAGAAACACCAAGGGCTCAAAATCGTACCCTGCATTAATCCGTTAGGGAGGTTACAGAACTCAGACGTTTGGTCGCCTATTCTCGTTGCTTGTTCTCTATTTTCTAAGTAAGAGCGAAACCAAGAAATTGACTTATCAGCGAAGTTTAAAGATTTTAATTTGGCAAGGAAGATGCCATGTTTTACACATGAGAACGCACTGGAGTAATCTAAAAGAATAATGCAGGATACGTCACCTCTGTCGTAAGCACCACTTAAATTATCAACCACTTGAATTAATGCTGATGTAGTGCTGTGGTTTTTCTTGAAACCGGATTGCAGGGGATTAGCTAGATTATAACTAGCCATATAGCTCGAAACCTGTGACAACACAATCTTCTCCAGTGGCTTGGACAGGAAAGGCAACAGGCTAATAGGGCGTAAGTCATTTTCGGTGGCTGGGTTTTGGTTTTTAGCTATAGGCTGTATGAGAGCCTTCTTCCACGCCGTTGGAAAACTGGAAATTGTAAATGAAAAGTTGTAAATATGAGTGATCGTTTGAGAAATAAATGGTAGTAATTTAAGTAGCAGTTTACTATTTAGTTGGTCTACGCCCCTGGCGCAAGATTTCACCGATTTGACAGCAGCGATGACTTCTTGTTCCGTGATTTGCTTGTAGGAAAATTCAGGCCAGGCTGGTTTAGGTACAGATAAAATTTCTTTTATTGTCTCGTGAGGCCGGTCCTTACATTGATGTGGTTTTGCGAAGGTAGTATTGAGGGTATTAACATCGACCTTGGGTAATGGTGTACGGGACTTTTTGGAACTGATACCAAAATTATTTAAACTACTCCACAACTTGTTTCTTGGTAATTGGGAGATGGAATGAGCGTACTGTAGCTTTGCATTACGAATAGCTTGCGTTGTTTGGTTGCGAATTATTTTATAATTTTGTACCGTTAGGTTGCCTTTTTTGTATTTAAGGTACGCTTTGTCACGATTATTAATTTTTTCTTTAACCGACACAGTCATCCAGGGTGTCGCTGGACGTTTCACCCTGCGAGTAACGAGTGGGGCGTGACGGTCGTAGAACTCTGTAATTAAATTTTTAAATTTGTCAACTTTTTCATCTAAAGTATTTTGACTTTCAATTTCAGAAAGCCATAGAATTGATTCGGCATCATGTAAAAATTGTTGCTCGTTAATATTTTTCATACTACGGAAAGAGATGAATTTAGGTTTAATTTTGGGTACTTTTATCTCATATGACAAGAAAAGCAAATCGTGATGGGAAAAACCTGGGGCAGGGAGTTGGCCATGTTTGAGTACCTTGTTCCCTTCTCTCACCACTAATAAGTCGAGTAAAGCTTTATTATGAGTAACCTTTAGAGGTAATAACTTTAGTCCTAATAAAAATAATAAAATATAACCTGCCATCACAGCGAAGATAGAGTCTTGCACTTAACTGGGATGACAAGCAAGACAAGGTAGTTCAATTTTAAGCTATTTTGAGGCGATTCTGCCATATACTGTATATGCAATGTGCTTTCAAATTGTAGATGCGATTCTAACTAATGTAATGAAAGATCGATCCATGGTTGTGGTAAATTTTATTCATAAATTCATTCTTGGAGGGGGGGGGGGGGGGGGTCAGTCGATTGTAAAATACTCGTATGACAAAACCCGGGGGTCACGCCCGTTTTTTCAAATAGGCGCTAAATAGTTGGGCATGTTCGCATTTTAACAGCAATAAGGTTTAGATTAGATTTTGGTTTGAAAAGGACCGGTCAAGAGTGGAGGAAACTTTCGCTGCAAACCAATCGGTAGATTGAAACTGAAGAAGGTTTAGATTTTACCGCCGAATATTCATATAACTGCAAATAGGATGACTCAAAACTGGGGGGTCTCCCCCGGGAATGGTTAAAAAAATATATAGCTACAAAATTGCGGGGTGTTGCGCATCTAGCCAAAAATGTTTGTTTTTTTTTCAAGAGGGGGAGTTAAAACCTGCTGACCTCCCCCCTGGGTGCGACTGACCTTGATGGAAAAGATAAAACTATAAAAAATAACTTATTTGAGATGGAAGATTTTGTAAATTTTTATAAATGTCCCATTGGCTCAACTCGAATGTATCAGGATTGTCTGCTTAGTGCTTATAATATTTTGTCGTTGTTTATAGCCTCATTAATTTTATTTTAACTTTCATTCGCAGGTATTAGATGTAGTTTTAAAATGGCTTAAGAGTAGTGTTGATCGGCCAAATTCGTCTTCTCTAAAAGTTCTAAGACGTATCCACTTCAATCAGATACCTGTGCCTGCTTTGGATGCCTCATTAGCCAATTTACAAGACCCTTGTCTATCGAGGTGAGTAAATTCTGAAAGTTGTTGTTGTTGATGTTTCCAACGCCTGCTCTCAGCATTTCTGCTTAAAGCAACCCTGTCAGCCTGGCCGGGGGGGGGGGGGGGAGTCTGTTAACTTGAGGCACCCTAAGGGCAGACTCCTTCACCTCGGGAACAAGGGGAGTTGACTGACAGGGTGGACCTCCTGATTATAGTGGATTCCGAACCACTTGGGGAACATGGTAAAGTCACATGGTTAAATCGGAGGTGACCAGGACTCGACACGTACTTATACTGCCTATGCGCGTTATCATGTCTGACCATGTTCCCCTGCCAACGCTGTGCACACTGCATTCTGAAAGTGGAATCTTCATGAAATTTTTATCAGACTTGTGCTTAGGCGGGGTTTCCACATACGTCAATGGTCAATGAGAAATATGAAATTGACGTGGTAGCAGACATTTTTAGTATGTCTTTAATGTCTGCTAAAACGTCAATTTCATATTTCTCATTGACCATTGACGTATGTGGAAACCCCGCCATAGTACAGAAATCCGATGGATTATCTACACATAATCAGAGCGACCATGCCATCTGCAGTCAATAATAATATGTACCGTAGATTCCATCGCTGATAATGGTCAACTAGATTATTTTAACTCACTGCAATGCACCATTCTATGTTTAATAAAAATTAAATAGCTACCTTCTTGAGTCGAAATGCTCATTGCTTTTAAAGAAAGATTGAGTCAATGTGTACTTGTACAATGAATAAAAACGCTTATTATTGTTACAGGAAAGTGATGATGGAAGCGAGAGCGGCCGCTATTGTATCAGAAAGACAGGAAGTAGTGCCTCTAGTCAATTCAAGGGGAATGGAGCTTGCAATCGTAAAGGTGAGTAGCCTATTCTATCACAGAAGATTTAATGATAATGAATTAAATAATTTTATTGAGAAGGCCCTCACAAGCCAGGGAATACCGGCACAGTGAAAAAGTTAATCGAGAGACAGGGAGTTTGAGTTAGTGATGTGTAACTCAACGCATTAAGTCCGGATGTACATCCACAAGCAGTGGATGGAATCCAACGGACTGAATCAAACGGTCTGCATCCACTGCCTCACGTGTTGTATGTCAAACCTAATGCAATAAATCCAATAATGCACACTAAACATTTAAAAGTCAACACACTACAGCCCTTGTCGTTCTGGAAATTGAAATAATAATCATATCCTATGTTTATCTTATCATTAGCAATTTTTAAAGAAAATAATGCAGCGTGAATAGTCATTCATTAATATAATTTGTCCCATCATCATGTACACTTTTAACTGCACGCGGTGTCCATCTTACGATACAATGAACAGTAGAGGTACACGTATGATAGAATCGCACACCTTTCGGAGCTGCATCCGATGCGTCAAGTCCACCTGCTCGGCTAGTCAAAACCCAGTGTACATGCGATGAGATGGGTTGATGGTGCAATTTGCTAATAACTCTGATATGAGCTGGATGCAATGGAAGTGGAACTGGAGTCGGAACAGGTTTGACCAGTGGAGTTGCATCCGCTGTCGAGACATCGGATTCAGTCCGTAGGAATTAATTCTACCTGGAGCTACACTAGATTGAGTCCCTCGAAAGCCAGCTTCTGTTTATTCGTTTAGACAAGGGGCCTAGAAGTAGAACCCTACTAGCAAAGCGAGTGCCTTATAGTCTTAACGATCCTGAATTATTTTTAATTATTAAATTCTCTGGCTATTTTTAGGTTGGAGGATTCGGTGTAGGAGGGATTACCAATGATGTGACATACCATCTGGCTGGATCTGGGAAATGGAGAAGGCTGACAAGTATTCCTCACGTTGAACAATGCAATTTTGGCACCACTGTCTTGGATAACAAATTGTTTGTGGTTGGCGGCTGTTTTAATCTCTCTTTACAGGTACGCCATATTTCAAATTTATTATTTGCATTACAATATACAACAATACATATACCTAAATTAGCTGGCGTAGAAACATGTGGAAATAATTTTGAGTAGGTATGAAAGAGGTATTTCCGCCACATTGGTCATAGTTACGAAACTCCTTGGATGGACTATCTGTACACCCCCCCCCCCTCCTTGCTTTGAGGCATGGTAATCTCAAAGGAAGTGATACATTTTTGAATGGGTGCAACACTGCAATTAGCTAGACTATAGCATGCTTAATAATTTGATTTTGCAACATTAGTTTCTACTACTATTGTTCTATCATTCTAGGAAAATATCCACCCGTTTGGTTTCCGTTACTGTCCCCAACTGAATGAGTGGCATACGATAGCACCTATGCATCGGGAAAGATGCAGATTTTCTCTTAACGTCGTAGGAGGTTGCCTCTATGCGGTTGGCGGAAATACCGAGGAAGAAGATCCGAGAGATGACGTAAGCACAGTGACATATTCTATTCCTCATTTCACGTTTTTGACATGAAACTGAATGCACGCGAACGACCTTGTAAGTTAGACTGTTAGAGAAAAAGATATAAATTCGAGCCCGAGAATCATCATATATTCAGGTAGTATAATGCTCAAAGATACCTAAGTCCAGTCCAGTAAATACACTAATTGTCGAACTTTGGAAGCCGGTGAGCTGCTTTAAGCGATACTAAGCTGTTTATGGATATTTTAATATCGAATGGTATCATATACTCAAATTGTCATAATAATTCAGTGGTACACATACAGTAGGCTATGTGTACTTATTAATTTTGCAGATAGCTTCTCCACGCAGTAAATTAGAGATTCTACCATGTTGTTTACAGAAAAATATAGGTTATTTCATGTAATTAAAAATGACTGCTTATTTTCGACTTCCAGAGCATATATACTGTAAGAAAATATTTTCTTATTTTTACGTTGTCTTTGTTTACCTGCAGGATATTTGTTTATGTGAGTGTTACGACCCCGTCCGCGACTGTTGGGAGAATGTAACGCCAGCTGTGGGGCATCGTTCTCAGCATGCAGGCGCAGCATGGCCCGCGTCATCACCTCACTCCTTGTTCATTTCCGGTGGGCTGGACAGGGACCTCGTGCTGTCATCGGTGCAGTGTCTGGACTCAAGGAATGGCACTTGGCATAATAAGGCGCCTCTGCTACTCCCCCGCGCTGACCACGTTATGATAACATTAGGTACGTCTAAACTGTGGCTTTATATTTTTTATATTTGAAACCACCGAATAATAAAAGTGATCGCTATGAGCATTGTCTGTAATCAACTCCAGGTGGTCGGGTTTGCCTAACGAGCCCCCTCTACTCCTTTCTGGTCATTCAGCCCTTCCTCCGCTTCTAGCCCCACTTTGCTCAGATCGTCTTCAATTACCTATATCTGTATTTCAGCCTTCGTCGTCCTCTCTTTCGTGTTTTCTATATTTCATTTTCCAGACACTTCTTCGTGCACCATTGTTGTCGTATTTTCGCTCTTCTAATCTCTTCAATCCTGATCCTATCCCATCTTGTCTTCTGGTGTGATGTTCTCATGAACCCCGTTTCAGCCCCTTCCAATTTACTATCTTGTCTGTTGTCCATGACCACTGTCTAGGTATATATAACGTACGGTACTATTTAAACAACCACCGGTGTCTCTTCAAGTTACAGCCGGATGATGGCTGGTTGGCAGCAACATATTGCAGCGATGTCTCCAATCTCCGCGATTTTGACATGCCCTCTTCAGCTCCACATAGGACGTTATCCCCAAATCATGTTTAACTTGTTGGAGATATTCGTCTCGTGGCCGTCCCCGTCGACTTACGCCTTCTATTGTCCCACCGGTGTATGCCAATCAATATAGAAACTTTTATAGGTTTACCCTAAGCAACCTCTCGCTCCAATTTTTTTTTTTTATTCTATACTATACATTTATTTTTGCAGGAAATTATATTTACGTCTGCGGTGGTTGGCGTGAAAACGATGGTACGCGTGTGTTGGTGGACACGATTGACCGCTACGACGCAACAAAAGACGCGTGGGAGACCATAACCAGAGTGCCATCGCCTAGGTATCACGCGGGCATCGTCAGTGTTCGCAACAAGATTTACTTCATTGGTGGCTTTCACAGCGATGCTTTGTTTGATCGCGCCACAGGTTAGCTCATAATCAGTTACAAAACTGGATTCCGTCATCGATATCAACTAAAAATTACAGTCTTGACAATGACAAGTTGAGGCAATGAGATTGAAACCGGTGTTAGTTGTACTTAACCAAGTTTGGCCATGAGTCTTCCTAAGCTAAAGGCGTGATATTTCATGCCAAAGCTCACTGAGTCATGGCATTAGAACAATCTGAATCACGTGCACTAAACTACCATAATCGCCAGAATTGTGATTGTCAATAGCCAGTCAGACGTACAAACACTTGGTCAGATCTAAATACGATTCAGGGACGAAGGAACCTCTCTAATTAATCTATGCCTAGGTTCACAAAATTATTGTCCAACACTGATTTTTTTTTCTTTTTTTTTATAACTTTATTTTGTGATTTTATACCCCAAAAAATGACTGAAAAAATGTGTTCTCAAAACAGCTCCGACGATTTCAAGGCGTAAAAAAATAAAAAATACTATTTTCATGAAAAATACTTATGTAGGAGGTCTTTAAATATCATTTTTGCACCTATAGGCGCTCTGAAACGAAAAATTAATTAATTCATGCCATGTTGTTTTTTTTTTAACATTTGGAAGGATTCCCTTAATGTATGGCGCTAATCATATAAACACTTTTAAAAAAATCAAGCTAACAATTTTTGGTTTCATTACAGCTTCCGTGGACTGCTACGACCTGGAAACAAGTAGCTGGAGCAGCAAAGAAAAGTACCCGGAGGATGTGTGGGAGCATTGCTGTGTTACTCTGTACGTGCCTCGCTGCCGTGATGACATGGAGGTCATTTCTTTGCTGCAGCTCACGTGACCAACCAGAGCATTATTTTGAATTGGACGAATGGCCTTCTAATACATTAGGCAAGGGTCGCCAGCAGCGTAAGAAACACCAGCAAAATTTATTTCGCCTACTATGTGACGAACTACAATATTAACTCCTTATTAACTAAGATTTAATATTATTGGTCATTTAAGTTAAATCAAAAGTATAAGAGAGCATAGTATGTAGACTTTGGTCTCCGTTGATTTGACACTAAATCCGGCACTTTTTATTTCAGTTACTATGTAATTTTTGTAAAATGTAATAGAAATTTTAATGTTTGAGATGTTTCCAGTCATTTTTTTTACAAGAAAAATTATTGAAACTTGCCTGCTACATGATGCAGAAACAAGTTACCAACATGGTGAATTGTTGAATGGAAAACTTTCGTATAGAAAAAAATTTTGCGCCCAACCATTCTTCCCTGACTTTCAAATGCATTAAATTCAGCGCTTATTTCATTATCTGTGTATTTTTATTTGTTTGCAATACAGTTTGAAGACTTTAAAAACGTGATCAGGCATGCCAAAAATATTTTTTTTTTCTTATGGTTTTTTCAATGACTGGGTTCAAGAGGAAAAAAAAACTTTGTATATACATGATTTTTTTCGTGTTCAAAAGTTTCTTTTGAAAAAAAAAAGTTTGCAGCTTGGTATGCAGCTTACATTTTTTTTAAGTTAACTGCAATGGAACTTCAATTCTGGCGGGGATTCCACCAACGTCAATAGTGATATTAAATGTTTTTTGACGTGGTAGCAGATATTTTTAGACAGTCTAAAACTGTCTGCTACCACGTCAAAAAACATTTAATATCACTATTGACGTTGGTGGAATCCCCGCCTCTTCGGGACTTCAATTCAATGATACGATGGTCTGGTTATTTAAAAAATCTAACAGCCTACTAGTGTTTAATTGCATTCTATTTTTACTGTCTTTTCGTAGATAACTTAAATTTTTTCCCCCAAATTAAGCGAATCTGCCTAAGATTAGGTAAACTTTGTAACAATAAAATTGTTACTAATGAAATAGAAAAATGCAATTCTGACAAATTTAGTCGGGTTCACAATATTATATAAACATTTATAACTCCACTAAATCATAACAATGCAATAATTTCTGCCTTGTAAAATGTAATGGTTTTTACTTGTACAATAAACTATGTAAATAAAAAAGCTGTATACTGCCTCCAGGCTTTAAAATAATAATACAACGTATGTGATATATTTTTATACTACCGCAGTCAATTTTACTGCTATTTCATATTGGCTTCTATTATAATGTAGTGTATTAAATGCTCAGCTTATGCTCAATTATTTACATCTCTTCCTTTCGTATTTCCACTGATAAATGATCTGAACACGCGGATTTTAACAATGTTTCCTTGGGTCAGATGCAGTCAGCAGACATGCTTAATTGTAGGCAATGTAAAAAAAAAATCAGTAGTCTACATCACACCTTACATACTTTTTTATAATCTAATTTAAGGGCGACTTCAAGCTTGGGCTTGTTTATATGTCTACCGAATTGTTTGTGATGTTTTCGTGCATTATGTACTAGGTGAGATGTGGGAGTTAGCGTGTAGTGGCAAACCGGACAGGGGTTGCCCAGGTACCGTCTGAAGAAAGAAAATGGCCTTTATTTTCAAATGGGCGAATTTCCCTTCCAGCCCACTATTACAATTAACCCTCTAAAACACTACCGTTGCTGTTATTATTAGAACTTCTTTGGTCGTTGCCCGTTTCATATAGGGTGTGTGATTTTTGCCAAACTGCTATAAAACTACCCTGAGTTGTGCCATACGTCACAGCAGAAGAATCACGGTAAGTTGACTGAGGCATACTGTGCAAGTGTTGCCCAGCAGCCCGGGGATAGGTTTGGTCAAAGACATTAACTACATACAGTAAGAGCATACGATGACAGCCTACAATATACAAATATCTCAATGATACAAGAATTAAAACTAGTAAAGTAATATAAGAGAAAACCAAGCATTTTAAAAAACACCGAATGTATAGATAATATAATGACAAGAATGAAATTTTTGCATATTTTATTGGATACGAGCCCTATTTTCGGATAATGCAGGCTAGGGTATTTTTGTAATTGAAACTTTTAGCTGGAGCACACCTGAGCTCCTAGGGTGCGAACCATACTTTGCAGGGGCAATGCAATAAGCTTTATTAATCACCGGAATGACAAACTAATAAACTGTTGTCTAAATTAATCTTGGTGCCAAAGGCTGTTTTAACTATCAAAAGATTCATTTAAGCAATTACACAGATTAAAGATACCTCTGATTCCATACAAATGGAAAAGACCAGAAACACTGCATGATTACCAATAAATATAAAATGATTCATTATCTTCATGGATTGTAAACAAACGGGCTCGCTTCTAACCAAATAAAATTGTTGATATCATTATCGTTGACCCAAAGCTTTGTCCATCTTCTTTAAATCAACCCCACAAATATTGCAGTATCAATCTACAATTTTAAAAGACAAGGTAAGTCGGCAATGATCCAGAACAATGTGTAAATATTAATTGGTAGTACACTATTAATACTAATACCGGTAGTTGATGAGAAGGCAGTGAAGATTATATATACAGTACGTAGATTTCGCAGAAAATACCTGTACATAAACAAATTAGGACTAGTTATAAACAATAGGTAGGTACATAAAACTACAATAACCCTTTGTCCCATGCTGCAGTTTTTAATTCAAATCGTATTGTGCACAACATACCCAACAAAACTTGAGAGTGAGAAACAACTGGAAGGTTAAAATGAAATGGCACATGAAATATCGGCCGTAGCCGCAGAGTTGGCCAAAATATTATATCACTCACAAGAAATGCTACATTTTGCTAAGATATGTATATGTCCATCTCTAACACACCATTACTGAAATTGATTTTTAAATCCAGTGAGGGTGTCGGGAGGAAGCAGTTCAAAAATTGGCCAATATAGGTGATGGTCACACATCATGTAAAATAGTTTTTTCTAGGAGATCTGACATTTTTAGATTTCAGCGACACTTTTTCCAAAAGGGATATTGGGGGTATCCAATTCTCTTAAAAATTAAAAAATTAATTTCTTACAGAATTTTTACGGTAGATCCCGAAAATTATTGGATATGTTAATTTGTATGGTGTTGAACAGTGGTCAAGAGGGGGATCCTCTACCAATCCTCAAGAGTAGACTTATTGGGTTGTTGTGCCAAGGTGTTTTCTTAAGCCAATCAGAAAAAAACGACATCACCATCTCTAAATGGCAGCATTTGAACTTCTATAAGAAAGACGTCCATGGAGATAAATCGCGCTACGTAAATAGCTATTATTCCACGTCCTTAGCAATGTTTATTTTTGTGCATAGACCTAGTGACTAGTACGGTTCAGACAATATAAATACAATACTTGGTCTTGAAAATGATGAAAACTAATGCTTGCAAAAAAACAACAAGGGTGTCCCACACTCATAGATACAAGATTTAAGCGAAACTTCTGTATTTCAGGGAAACATTTTAATTATTCATCAATCACTTTTGAATAGCAACCGTGGACGAGTAAGTAAGAAAGAAAGAAAGCTAGAAGAGCGGACAACCGTAGTACTTAGCCATCCCATCTAACACCTAGCGGACATCAGCGGACTATGTGGTCTCCCGACAGGATGGTGCCAAGCTTTTCGTTACACGGAAAGGTTGCTTATCACAATTTCAAACCCTCCCATAAAAAGTTTCACTTCATAAATTGATTTCAATGTTGACATAAAATAACGAATACCGAATGATAGAACAGTTAAAACCTACAATTTTAATATAACCGGTGATTTGAAATAGATTAGCCAGCGACGCCCCTACAGGGGCTATGGTGCAACCGGTTCTAGTCCACCACGTCAAAAAGACACGCTAATTAAAAAACATGATTGCCAACTTGAAACGAAAAAATACCTTTCGGATCGGCCGATCAGGGATAAGGAGATTTCAGTAAAATTTCGCGGGACAGTGGTTTCCCCTTCCATTATCTGTGATAACATATTGAATTATTAAGTAAACTAGAACATATTTCGCGCAAGCGCCGGCCCCACTTTCCGCCTTTTTAAACGCTCTATATTCAACTACGAAATTTTGTGCAAGTATCACATTATTTTCACTTTGACTGACCGCCATCGTGAATCAAAATAGCGGATCTAGCCGGTTAACGAAGTTTATCGAGACATTTACATGATAAATTTTTGTGCCAAGTTTCATCAAAATCGGATAATATCTAGTGTTTCCTAAAATCGATATACAATAAACATAGATAACATTTTGAAAGGGGAGAGGTTTATGGCTCAGGGGGTCATCAAATGAAAAGTTAGAAAGAAATTATCCGGAAGTCGAACATTGGTCACCGTCTCAATTGGTAGATGAAATCTCCATACAAAACTTAAACTTAAAGTTCGGATAACTTCTAGGGTATGGTATACGCTTAGAAGAATCTATAGAACCGACATCAATGTGAATCTGACCTATAAAATACACAATCGACTATACAAGACGGAACCATTTTTGATGGCGATAGCGCATAATGCATAACAGAAGTTAACAGCAAATAAAATGTCTAGTATCCCTAGTAATAACAAACCAACTAAGAAATATTGAAGACTTGGTTTAAAATTTCAGCAATGGGCCGAGGCGGCTCTCTGGCAGTAATCATTTTTGAAGATGGATTATCGGAGTTGCGATGCAGGCGCCACGTACTCAACAGGACCGAGTACTCAGTCACTTTTTCGCGTTGATCTAGCTGTGTGTAGACATGGATGAGACCTCTGTAGTCGTATTCGAGACCAGAATACCCGGGACCGAACAGTCTTAGGCCTGGAAATAAACGAATAATAACCATATATATATTAGTACCTTTATTAACTTTGCAAAACTTACTGTCACTCATGAAGCCCCTTTAATCTCCATAGTTTCTAAATTATCAAGTACAAAATAAGGTCTCTACCAGCATATTCGTGAGAAGAGTCAATTGGATGGATCGCCTGATCAGACATGATTTGACACTATAATGACAAGGGAAGGTACGCATTTTCAGAAGTTAATTTTCAGAAATTTGCAGCTTAATGCCTGGACGCAATAACTAACTTAGTAACTTGATTAGACATGAAAGACACCTTAAACAAACTTACTAATTTGAATGGATCGGAGATAGAGATGAATTGCCTTATCGTACTCGCCCATGTGGTAGTTGTAGAGACTCGCGAGATGGCCCAGTGACAGTCCAACTTCATAGTCATTTGGACCAAGAATCGCCTCCTAAAATAAAATAATAAGTTATTAATCCAGGGAGCCGCTACTTTTTACACAAACTGCACATTTAGCAACAAAGCAGGCCTGTTTAAGCCTAAAATACCCAGGCCGGCTTTGCTTACAAAATATTTTGAAATCTCTGGCTTAATGCAGTTATTTTAGGGAGATTATCCACCTATTGAGACGGCGACCCATGTTCGACTTCCGGAAAATTTCATGCTGGTTAACAATCTTGATCAAGACATTTTTACGATAAATTTTTGTGCCAAGTTTTATTAAAATCGGATAATATCGTGGGTTAAGGGCCAACCGGAGTCGCCCATATTCCATTTTGTGTTCAAACTTCAATTTCTCGTGAAATATGGAACGCAGAACAAAGAAAAAATGTTGAATGGCAAGAAGAATTTTTTCCCCTAATTTTGATGCATAGTATGTGGCTTTAACTAACCCCAATTCGCCACAGTTGATGAACTCCTTCAACTTGAACTCCTGAGTGACCGTTATTTTTTTCCGTATCAAGTTCACTAACTATAGCCGATCGGTATAGATGATTGCAACACACTATATATCAAAATTAGGAGAAAAAATTCTTCTTGCCATTCAGCATTTTTTCATTGTTCTGCGTTCCATATTTCATGAGAAATTAAAGTTTGCACAGAAATGGAATATCGGCGACTCCGGTTTGCCCTTAATTGTAAGAGTGGGCCGAAAGGTCCAAAATTCGCCCACATGAAAAATAAAGACAATTTCCTTTCTTTCTTTCTATATCTACGGAAGTTAGTGATTCCTAAAATCGATATACGTACTCGTACATACATAGATACATACACACATTACATATATGTAAATTATAAATTATTATCATATTTATAATTATTCATTATGCTTAGTTTATCCTATTATTCCATTATTATTATTATGACTTACAAAATGGTGTTATGCCTAAAGAGATGTTGAAAATGACTGTTATTCAATTCTTTTATAGGTATGTAAAACATCTTTCTTCTTTTATCTTTTATTTGTCTGTAATGTATTATAATTGTGATTATGTAACAATATAATATATCTTTTATAGATTGAATCGTATAACGTCGTACTGATTTATTACAAATTGAATACCTTCAAAACAATAACAATGGCGGAACTACATGTACACATTGTCAAGGAAACTGAAGGACAATATGAAATCCACGCTTTATCTGGAGACAAAGAAACTTGGTTTACAATTCCAGAACATCTACGGGATTTGTCGATTCATTACGAGTTGTTGAAAGTAAAAACTATCGTGAGTAGTTGTAACAGTGTTTCAAAAATTGGAGTCTATCGAAAAGTCTCTATTCTATGCACCGAGGACCTTCAAAGAACGTATTTTGATGAACATGGCAATTTTTCTATGGACGAAATTTACCTTGAGGAACAGAAACTTGAAGATGCCAATGTCACAAAGGAAGTAGGAGATAGTTCTTTGCACATGACAGAATCATTATTAATGAGACGTATTCGGGAATTAGAATCCCAAATTACTTCCTTTAATGAAATTAGCTTGTTAGATGTTGAAAGGAAATTTTTGGTAGAGAAGTTTAATGGTAAACCAGAGGCTCTATCGTGGATAGAAACATTTGAAAAAGAATGAATGCGTTACAAAATCGTTGATCAGACTAAAAAAATTGAAGCTTTAAAATTCTTTCTTGATAAAAATGTAATGGAATGGTAACTTGCTGGTAAGCTGTCATTGAATAATTGGGAACTTTGGAAAAATTCGTTCTTAGTTGTTTACGAAAAAAGAAATTGGGAAAGTATTCGTACAGCATTTGGTTTTAAGTACATAGGTGGTTCATTGTTTGATTTTGCTGTAAAAAAGGAACGTTTATTGTTAAATGCCGACAAAAATATGCCTGAAATGTTTAGAGTATATCAAATAGTTTAAACACTGCCTTTGGAGACTCAAGATAAATTAGACCGAGAAAAAATTCAGACTTTTGATGATTTACAACAAGAACTGAAGAAAATGAATGTGTACGGATTTTAAAAAAAATCATATGAAAAATTTTCTGAAGATAATAAACGTTTTGATAATGTTAAGGCTACAGAGGGAGTACGGAAACCGTGCTCAATTTGTGATGGGCTTGGATATAAAAATCGATATCACCCTATTCAGTTCTGCAGGAATAAAGATACTAAACAGAAAATAATGATCATGAATGTAACGGAGGAGATGAGTGCTGATTATTCACAAAATGAAAAAAACTAAGAGGCCCGGACAGAAGTACCCCACCTCCACTGCTAAAGGTTAAAGTTATTGTTAACAAACATAAATTGATAACTGCAGTTTATGACAGTGGTTCAACATGTTCGTTAGTAAACGAAGAACTTGTTCGGCTACTGAAATCAAAACTAATTGGAAACCGGACGGTTTTAAGAAGTTTAGGGGGTGCGGACTTCTGCAAGAACCGGGCAAATTTGCACTTGAAAATCGGTAAAATTGAAGACACACTCAATGTGCACGTTGTAAAGAATGATAAATTTCATTGTGGCTTATTATTGGGTTTAGACGCGATACAGAAATTTAAAATGATCCAAGATGAAAGTTTGCATATTAAACAACGGATCAATGGAAGTGAGTTTTCTATTAGCGAGCCTATAATTTCGGAGAAGGGCAATAAGAACCTGGCGACACCTGAACTTAATCTAAATGAGAACTTGTCAGATTTATCTCATTTAGATGGTGAAAGTCAGAGAAAAATATCTGACATGCTATATCAAAATAGCGATATCTTCGCTTCGAATAAATATGATGTCGGGCGGAGAGTTGAAAATCAAGAAGTATCCATAAAACTTAAAGAAGATCGTTATATTTCTATGAAACCATACCGCTGCTCTTTTCCTGACCGACATGAAATTGATCAAAAAATTAGTAAACTTCTTGAGAATGATTTAATAGAGGAATCCAGCTCACCCTTTGCGTCTCCCGTTACTCTAGCATATAAAAGGGAAGATGGCAAACGTACTCGCTTGTGTATAGATTTTCGCGAATTTAATAAGATTGTTGTACCTGAAAGCCAACCTTTTCCGAGAATAGACGATTTGGTGGTTAGTGTGGGGGATTGTAAGTGGTTTACTGCGTTGGATATAAATTCAGCATTCTGGGGTATCCCTCTTAAAAAAGATGACAGAATGAAGACTGCTTTTATCACTCAAAAAGGTCACTGGCAATGGAAAGTATTACCGTTTGGGTATAAAAATTCTCCTGCGATCTTTCAAAGAATCCTCTCAAATATTTTGAGAAAATATAAACTCTCAACATTTTGTGTTAATTATATCGATGATATTTTGATATTTTCAAAAACATTAGGGGACCATTTAATGCATATTCAGTTGGTACTGGAAGCTATTCGCCAGGAAGGATTTAAGTTGAAATTACAAAAATGTTTTTTTGCTACACATTTAGTTAAATATTTAGGTCATGTAATTGAAAATGGTACCGTTAGCCCAATGAATGATAACCTTACTGCTATAAAAAAATTTCAGCGCCCTACAACAAGAAAAATGGTTCGTCAACTATTAGGAAAAATAAATTTTTACCATAAATTTATTGATCACTGTAAACAACGGTTGACTCCACTGCATAATCTTTTGCGGAAGAATGAGAAGTTTCTTTGGACCATTGCATGTGAAACAGCGTTTGAAAAATAAAAAGAGTGCTTATGTTCTCCACCCATTCTAGCTATTTATGACCGTAATAAAGATGTAGTACTGGAAGTAGATGCAAGTCACTTAGGATTGGGAGCAGTTTTGAAACAAGTTCAAGAAGATAGTACTTTACATCCAGTTGGGTATTTCTTCCAAGAAACTTACCCCAAGCCAAACAAAAAAAGAAATTATGTATTTGGAATGTTTAGCTATAAAAGAAGCGATTTTATACTGGCAGCATTATCTAATTGGTAAACCATTCTTGGTTTATCTGACCATAAGCCTTTGGTCAATTTAAGAACTAAATCGAGGACTGATGAAGGACTGGGAGATCTAATGTTGTATCTGTCCCAATATGACTTTAAAATAATATACAGAGCTGGTAAGGATAATATAGAAGCCGACACATTATCTAGAAACCCTGTTTTGGAATGTTTTGAAAGTAGCGACGATTGCATAGCGGTCGTAAATATAATTCAGATGGAAGATATAATTAATGACCAAGAGGAAAACAAACAGGAGATTGACGACTCCCATCAAGTTTTGAAAGAGGGTGAAATCAGTTTTAAAGTGATAAACAACCGGAAAAGAATCTTTGTATCAGAAAAATTTGGGTTACATTTAGTAAACAAGATACACGGTTTTTATGGTCATATTGGTGCCAATCAAGTAGCACAACATTTACAATCTAGTTATTATTTCAAAAACATGGATAAAACTATTAAAAAGTTTTGTAGGTCATGTAGTACATGCATACAAAATAAAACTCGAAAGAGCCGACCAATTGGGAAATTATCAAAATTAGGTCCCGCTGAATACCCATTTCACATCATGTCTATTGACACAATAGGTGGATTTAGTGGAAACAAATCTAATCACAGATATATTCATTTACTTGTAGATCACTTTACCAGGTTTGCATGGATCCGAACCTCAAATGGGCAGACTGCCAATGATATGGTAAAATTGATCGCGCCAATATTAAAAGAAAATAATATTGGTATTCTACTTAGCGACCGTTATGGAGCTCTTAGCTCCAATTATTTTCAATCATATATCCATGATAGAGGGATTCAACTTCTATTCGCATCAGTTGATTGCCCTCAGTCAAATGGAGTAAATGAAAGACTTAATCAAACATTGGTGAACAGAATCCGATGCCGAATAAATAGTACCACAAACCCGAATGTTTCCTGGACGACAATCGCAAAATTGTGTGTCGACGATTATTGTGAGAACTTGGAAAATAGTCCTCCGTTTGTCGGCTAGTTTGTTTGTTTACATTCGGTAATTCAATTTTAGTTGGTAGAAAGAAAAATAAAGATGACGATTTAAAAAATATAAGTTTGATTTTTAGTAATTATATGATTAAATAACCTGCGTTTTAACATTTTGGCGACCGTGACAGGACAGTGAGTTTCTAAGCAATATTTGCATATACATTAGCATGGAAGATACACGAAGAACGATACCACCACAATCAATCAATCAATCAATCAATCAATCAATCTTTGTCAGTGACCCACCAAGGTGGGATTGACGGCGTCCAAAGCGGGTGTAATCTATCTACCAGTGTTAAGAATATAGAACAACAACAAATTTTATGCAACAGCACACGTTAAATGGAAAGGAGGGGGCCGTATGTGATTATATTATATCCCAATTTATTTCCCTAAACTCGTCCAAGCCATACAGTGGACATTTCTTCATCTTGCTTATTACAGCGACCTTAAATTCTGAAAAATCTTTATTCGCCAAATCGGTGGGCAACGCATTGTAGTACTTGATTGCCGAGTTTGGGAACGATGCAAGGGACTTAGTTAGCCTGCATCTGGGCAAATCCAACCGGTGAGCATTTCTTGTGTTATGGGAGTGAACAGTACTTCTCTCTGCGAAACGCTCTACATTAGCTTTTACGTACAGTAAGCAAGAGAGAATATACTGGCTGTACACTGTTTGTATACCCATAGACGTAAATAGAGGCTTGCAGTCCGGCTCCGGCCACCAGACGCCACTATTCTGACAGCCTTTCTTTGAAGTAAAAGGACATCAGCCACTCCTGGCGAGTGGCCCCAGATGAGTATACCGTAGTTTATATGGCTGTGGAAAAGAGCATGATACACCACAACCAAATACTGCTGGGTAACCAAATTTTTTAGCTTTCTTAGTAGAAATACTACTTTTGATAATTTGCTACACAGCAGTTCACAGTGTGCGGACCAAGTCAGCATGGAATCCACAGTGAAGCCTAACAGTTTTACATTATCACGCTCGATGTTTAGGGTTCTTGTTTGAAGGGAACAAGTCATTTTTTGTGTTTTTTCGTCATTGAGCAGTAGCTTGTTGTCTTCGAACCACTGTTTGACTTCGGCCAATAAGGCCTCTGCCAACAATCGGGCTTCAGTGGGGGAGGGGCCCCTGCAATGTATGGTTGTGTCATCAGCAAATAGCAGGGTCTGGAGGCCTAAATCATTCACCATGATTAAGAACAGTGTAGGACCCAGCACTGAGCCTTGGGGTACACCATATTTGACAAGCAGCCATTTTGAAATTGCCCCAAGTATTGTCACGCATTGACGCCTGCCTGCTAGGTATGAGGTAAATGTCTGATGCACCACCCCATCTAATCCATATTTCCTTAGCTTGTCCAAGAGAACCTCGTGATTTACCCAATCAAAAGCTTTGCTAAGATCACATAGGGTGAGTGATAGGGAGTGGCCATTTTCAAAAGTATTCAGAATTTCCTTTGCCAGTGAAAGGAGGGCACTTGTGGTTGATCTGCCTTTTCTGAACCCATGTTGGTTTGGGTTGAGCAAACTGTTTGTTTCCAAGTATTCTATAAGTTGACAATTCCTGACAGATTCGAAAACTTTGGCTATTGTGGGTATAATGGAAATTGGCCTGTAATTTGCTAATGAGCTGGAATCACCCTTTTTGAAAACGGGAATAGTTCTGGACATTTTTAGCTCATCTGGGAATACTCCAGCTTGCAGGCAGGCGTTTAAAGCAATGCTGATTGGCTCAGCTAGTATGTCAATCACCAATTTAAGCAGTTTAGGGGACAGCCCATACACATCAGGACTTTCGGAATTTTTAAAGCCTTTGACCATCTTTGTGATTTGCAATGGGGAAGTTGCCTTCCAGTTTTGCAATCTTGTTGCTGCTCTCGGCACCCTATCAGTCGGATTTCTTCCTGATACTGGAATTTGGTCAACAACATTCGCTACTGAGTCGACAAAGAAATTATTGATATCATCAGGGCTATTTGCTGAGACTTTCTTTAAAGGCATCTTCCTCTCCTTGTTGACAATCTGCCAAGCTGCTTTGCTGGGGTTTGGAGCATTACCTATAAGACCTGTGTTATATTCTTTTCTTGCGTTTCGGACCATTTTACGATAACGCTTTTTACACTCTATATAGTCGCGATAGTGACGGGATTTGCGTTCATTGTCAGCAGCATGCTTATACAGGTCATTTGATAAGAGCACTATGTTTCTATATTGCCTTAGTTCATCAGTAGTTCACAGCACATTTGGCTACGATATTCCGATTAAGGAAGATGGAAATTATGTAATGGCTTTAAAATTTTGTGAAGTATATTTCAATTCACCCAATATGAAAGTTTTTGATGATGATATTGATTTTGAAGAAGATGATGATCATGATATTGATTATGAAGATGATGATCAATGATATTGATTATGAAGAAGATGATGATCATGATATTGATTATGAAGTAGATGATGATGATGATAATGAAGAAGAAGATGATGATGAAGTGGACCGTATTAACTACTTGCATAATGTAAGGGTTGATTTGAAGAACAGATTTCAAAGGGAATACATCGGTGTTTTGAGTTCCCGTTCTAGAACTTCACGGGGGGCGGTTAAAAATTGGAGATGTGGTGCTTGTGTGCCCAGATGGGGGAAGAGGGTTTGTAAATTGCGTTTGCAAGGAAGTAGACTTGATTTGATCAAGTCTAGGGGGGAGTATGTGAGAACTTGGAAAATAGTCCTCCGTTTGTCGGCTACTTTGTTTGTTTACATTCGGTAATTCGATTTTAGTTGGTAGAAAGAAAAATAAAGATGACGATTTAATAAAATATAACTTTGATTTTTAGTAATTATATGATTAAATAACCTGCGTTTTAACAATTATAATAACACAATTCATAGCACAACGAAGTTTAGCCCTGCTGTTACCCCTGTTGAATGGAGTACAATTGAGCATAGTACCAGATTCCCTACTGAAATCATCAGATCTAATAGTCGATCGCCAACAAGCATTCGAAAGTTCTCGAATTAGCTTTGAGGGAAACAAACGACGAATTGATAAAAACAGGAAAGAGCACGAGTTTCACAAAGGTGATTTTGTGTACGTATGTAAGGGGAATAAACTCAATCGCAATAAGTTAGATCAGGTTCGCAATGGTCCTTTTAAAATTTTGAATAGACTATCATCGTCCATTTACGAAGTTGAAAGTGGTCAAGGGAGTTCTGGTTCATCATTCTTTCATAGCTGTAAGCTTGTTCCTTGTTAATTTTTCCTTTAAAAAAACAATTTTCCTACCAATGGAGGTGTAAATTATAAATTATTAACATATTTATAATTATTCATTATGCTTAGTTTATTCTATTATTCCATTATTATTATTATGATTTACAAAATGGTGTTATGCCTAAAGAGGTGTTGAAAATGACTGTTATTCAATTCTTTTATAGGTATGTTCTTCTTTTATCTTTTATTTGTCAGTAATGTATTATAATTGTGATTATGTAACAATATAATATATCTTTTATAGATTGAATCGTATAACGTCGTACTGATTTATTACAAATATACTGTATATATCATTTGAACGGGGGTGGTATTATTGTAGTATTAGACTCAGGGGGTCATGAAATGAAAGTCGTGAAGACACATTATATTGCAGTATTATATTTCATGTAAATATTAAATTAAATTTGGTTGAAGAGGTAGCCTCCTTGTTATAACCGAAATTAGAGGACTTAGAAAAACTGGACTTGGCGAGATTCAAACCCACGATCTACGCCTAACCGGGGCGTCGTTTTAACCGCTGGACCACAAGCCACGACAAGAACAGTTGATATATATCCTCTACGTATATGCTTTTATTGACATGATTCGTCACTATTGTTGTTGTAGTCCCGAGGAAGGAGTTCAAGAAATGTGGCCAATTGGTGTAAGTTCCTTATATCGAAATGTAAAGGAGCATTCCGGCTGGTTAAACGGATATTTTTGACGGCGATACGATTGATATTTCCTGTAAAATCGACTTTGATTGATTGATTGATTTGTGCAAAAACGCGTAGTGGGGGTACTTCGATTTTCTCTAAAGCTCAATTACCAGGATTTTATTTTCATAAACTGACCTTAATCTCAATGGCTTTCTTATGCATCAGCTCAGCGTCCTGAAACATGCGCATACTTTGGTATAGGCGGCCCAAGTTCCCATAATGTTTGGCAGTCTGTACGTTCTTCTCTCCGAAGTATTCTCTTCCCAGCCGCAGCGCACACAAATGAAGTTGCTCCGCCTCTTTCAGAAGTTCCTGATTTCCTGCAACCCAAAAGGAGACAACAGCTATCAAGGAGAACGCTATATTTTCTACAAATTATTCTAAACCAGGCGAATGGCGTTATCAAGCGTCCATTCGCAAATTCACTCTCAGTGATGTGACGAATAAATCGGTGGGCTTGGATCACGCATAACTTGAAACAAGGGCATAGCTGTGAATAGAGAATATACAATTTACAGACATTGTTGTAGCATAAAAGAATGGGTTCACGGAATAATATCTATACGACGATAATTATATATCAGCTAAACAGAGGAAACAATGCAGCAACCAAAAACATTTCAATACTTCTTACTCATTTCACAAACATTATTCCGGACAGGTTGGTCCTTTTTTAAACTGAGATTGTGGGTCACTAGCCAAATTGAAGTTGTTATAATCATAATGTTTCAAATAAAATTAGATTTTAATACGTCCTTGTTAATTGGGGTAATTGTAAGAGTGGGCCCATATGGAAAAGAAAGACAATTTTCTTTCTTTCTTTCTTGATTTTAATAAAAATCCGCGGGGAATTATAGAAGTTAATCAAAATTCAACTAGGCCTAGCGCCCTAGCTTACTTTTTTTTGATCATGAATTACCTGTATCATTGTCTACGTTATCAATAGCTACTTCTTCTAAAATGAGCGCTTTAACCCGTTGAGCAGACGAAAGCATGATGTGATCTGAGGGTAGGAGTTTCTGCATTATATCGATGGCCGCTTCGGCATGTTGCTGAGCCCGTTGAAACCTGCCCGAGCTGTATTCATATACGTACAGCGCATATGCTAGGTCCTCCAATGCGACGGCTACGTGAATGTTGTCTTTTAAGAATACCTTGCTCTTTATTCTGTGGGCGATCTGCAATTTCGAAATACTGTAGTATGATAATAAATTAAAATTTAATAATTATGCATTGGCATGAAGGTATGCCGAAGGTAGCGGTACGCCTCTGGTTGGTCTGCCCGAAACGGCAGCAGTTAGTCTGTCTAGGTTGGAGACTCAGATTTTGAGTAGTACTTAGCATTCTAAAATTATTTTGTTTACATTTTTAACACACTAGAATAATTTTTTTTTAACGCCAGTGTACCCTTGCTGGAGAACGTACGATTGGCCATTTATTATCGAACAATACATTCTTCTGTATTCAAGCCCCTTGTCTTCATTTTATACTTAAAATCAGTTAAGCGTTGTATGGTATGTATCTCAGATAGTCTTTCGAGGACTTCTTCAAAAATACATGCTTACACAGTAAATTTGCATTTTCTCAACCGGAAATATTAATACTCGAAAACAACACGATAAAGTGCATTATTCAGATTTTATATAAGAGCAGGAAGTCCGCGGTGCAAATAGTCTGCGTCTTGAGATAGTTTGTATTTTTATTGAGTCATCAACAGGCTATTCTTAGATGTTTCCAGCCGTGGCTCAGGAAATTAATTAATTTCACCAAAAAACCAGAAAATGCGGAACGCTCTACCATAAGGGAACATATAGATACGTTCTTCGCTAGAGAGAGGGAGTACGCAATAGAAGGGGCCCTGAAATACTGGCTCTTTTGGTAGTTCATTTTTGCCGCCTTTTGTTGTAAGGAATATGGAGGAATGCAGTTAACTATTTATGACATGGACATAATATTAAAATATTCCTGTGGAACAATATCAACAATACCCTAAAAATCAAAGGGGTCGTTAACAGGGCAAGGTTCAAAGCCGATAAGAAGTTTAAATATTTTCAATAATACCGCATCTTGTGACAGCCAATGAAGTCTCTTATTTAGGAGGCTACTGACAGATTTTTTTGATGATATAGTTTTTCTTGGCTATAAATAATGAATGAATAATAAGGTAACTTACAGAAGGTGATGTTTCCTTACTGGGTTTCGGTATTAGCCTTTCCCAAGCTCGGTACTCCGCGATCTTCGTCCCCGTGGCTGCACAGTAGCGTCGAGTAAGTAGATTTATAGTAGAGAATATGACAGCAAAATAAGGTATTGAAAGTAAAATACTTAAAGACTTCAGAATAATAAATTTATTCGATGATTGCGAATGGCAGGAAAATGCAGGTGGCGGACGAGTTGTGTTAAAATATTAAAAGCTTTTTAATAAGAAGAGACCATGGAGGAGTTTAAAAGCACTATAGAGGGAGTCATCATAGTCCCCTAGATTTCGTTTGTTAAAAAAAATGAGTCATTATTCCTGAAGATAAAGTCTGACAGAAGTTTGTTAAATGTTACACAGTTGGTGAATAAGGTCACCTATGGAATGTAATAGGGTTATTTAAATCAATAAACTCACCTCATAAGCCAGTACACAGTCATTTATGGAATCATAATTCAGAAGGAAAAATCCGTAGTCTAATTGTGCGTCCGCAAACTTTGGATGTGTCTCGCCAAACACCGCTGCGGCGAGGTTAACGGCCTGCCTTATAAGAACTCCCGCTACATCGAACTTTCTCTTGACAACACATGACTTGCTGGCCTGCCGGAGGGTGTCAATCACAGACTTTGGCGGCAAACTGTCATTCAATTCCCCCAGCGCAAGCATACTGAACTCGTAAGACTGAAAAAGATAGAAAATGTTGGTTGTACTGTTATCATTCAGGAGAATGACCTGAGTAAGCATGTCTTGGAGAAATTGTGTCCCTAATGCCAAGGTCCTGAGGCAAATGAGTGCAGAAGCAGAGTTGCTGCCGACGGTTATGAAACGGAAACTAACATACTTCGGTCATGTGACGAGGAACGAAAAACATCGCCTTCTGCATGTAATAATTTGAGGGAAGATAAAAGGACAGAGGGCTCCCGGCAGAAGAACAATATCCTGGTTGAAAAACCTGCGGCAGTGTTTTGGCAAGAGCATAACCTTTTCACAGCAGCAGTCTCTATGGTCCAAATTGCCATGATGATAGCTAATCTACGCTAGAAGAGGCATATAAAGAAGAACCATATAAGAGGCTCACAAATCACATTTTTAAATATAATATGATACACAAAGCTAATAGCTCTTACCGTTTGAAATTCATTGCGAACTGTAAAATAGTATGCGATGTTTGTATAGACGGACGAGAGATTCGGTAATGAATTCAATTCTTTCAGTTCTTTAATCAAGTTCTGGAGATTCTCGTACATTTGTGCGGCCCCATTCAAATTACAATACACTGCTTGTACACGGAGTAGACTGAAAAAATAAATTCACAAATGAGTTCTCAAAAATTAGAAAAACACGGCATTCTAGCCAGGGTTAATTTAATAAATAAATAAATAAATTTTTCTGTTAAATTATTCAATGAAGTGATCAACAATCGGCAAGAAAGTATAAAGTAAAAATCTTCAATCATGTAGTTCGGTCATTGTCATTGTGTTAATGCCTCAGTGCCAGTGTAGAAAGCTTTCTCTAAGAGATGGTCTCTAAGCAATTTAGGGAAGTTAGTAGCATTTCTCGCCACTCTCAGTTCATTCAGAAGTTTTCTAAGGTAGGCGAATAGCTGCTCACACTTGACTGCGTGTGGGGCTGGCCTTACCAGCATAAACTACTACCCTGAAAAAGCTAGAATTGGGTACTCTTCACTGTAAGTGCATTTATAATAAAGGAAAACAACGACACGTATATAAACAAAATGTGACAATGAACAACTTTCAATAGTATTACCTGTTTTGATTGGGTGGTCAATTCGCAATTATAGGTATAATGTCCATGATTAACTTATGGAGAATCCTCGCTCTGATTGCTCATTCCCACCATAAATAATTTTTGAATTTGAAGTCTCTATAGTTGATAAGCCACACACAAATGATATGCTAATAATCCAACAGCAGCAATTAATTTTCAAGTCTACTATCATTAAGATGATCAACAAAGCCAACTGATATTTCGTCGCAAAATGAATAAATAAAAATAAAAAGGGGTACGCTAATTATGCATAAGGTTAATCCTGTGCCATGTGCGTTATTTTAGGGAATCGACAACCCAATCAGAGGAAGGTGATTTAGCCACATTGTTTTTATTTTATTTGTATAGGAAAGTTTCCCACTTATGGTCTTAGGATAAACACAGTAATGGCTTTACGGTCTATTTACCGTAAAATTGAGTTCTTTTTTTTAAATAGGGTGGTCCTAGTTTAACAAGCCAACACATATAGCCTAATACAATAATTTTTTATGCTTGTACGTTAATATTATATTTAGGTTGTCGCGCATGACTGAGTACTTACTGATGGCAAACGTCGAGCAGCAGTCTTTTTTGTGCAACGGACGGTGTTAAGCTATCGCAAACCTCCTTACAAACCATTAGCACTTTCTCCGAAAGATCATACCATGCGGCATCATTTAAAAACGTACCTATAACAATAGAGAATAAATTACGACAAAGCTCAACTTAGAGAAGCAACGTCGCAAAAATACAGTTGTAAATTCCAAGTTAACGAAGAAGTTGCTTGATTTAAGATTTTAATAAACCTGCCAATTTTCGTGACTGCTGCTGAGCGTCCAAGATACAATATTAGATGTCTACGCAGTTCCACTGATGATGTCGACCGCAGATGTTGACGAAACGTTTGGAAGTACGCTTTCAGAACGACCACGGCATATCATCCCGGATTCTACTGATTCGCCACGTAACTCTGGCCGTGAAAGTCTTTTTAATTATACTGCCAATTTTCGTTCAAAACCTAATTTTATGTAGTGAACGCTGAAATTTCTCGCCCCTCCCCCCTTGAATCCGCGCCGTTTTTAAGCTCTTTCAGCCGCAATTTGGTTCGCGTATGTTTGTTTATCGTAACGTGGCTAAATACAATGAGATATGCAGAATTGAAGACGAATCTCGCGCAGCTAGAACCACAAAAATAAAAAAAGTGATAAATCAACGTATACGGCGAAAACCATTGCGCAGCCAGACTGCGTTGGCTCTTGACCTCAAGATATCAAAGCGAACCGTAAGCCACCTATTGAGAGATGATCTGCAACCGCCGCGTCGCACCACAGGTGATTTCCTAAATGCCCATCTAAAGAAAATAAGGTACGAAATTTTACCCGAAATGCTGTTGGTCAAGTCCCACACAACCATGCTTGGATGAGCATGTAAAACAGGCGGTCCTGGACCTTTCTACTTAACAAAAGTATTTATTTATTTGTCACACTTCCTGCAAAGTACTTGCATCTGGCAAGTCTTAACAAGAATATCCTTTACAGTTTGTTAGACCCACAGCTCTGGCTATGTCCCTGATTATAGTGAAGTAAAATGACCATAACTAGGGCTCATAAGAAAAACACGTGGTCCCTCGCCCATTTACATTGTTGTCGGGATCGAAGGACAATCATTGGCTAAATCATTCTGCCCTGACCTCAATTAGGCCATATTAAACACTTTGCAAACATTATCCCTCACAATGAAGACGACAGAGGTTAGCTGACGAGGTCAAACTAGAACCAAACATATGTTCATAGACATACAAGTAGTTAATGTAAGAATGATGCACCCATTGACTACGAAATTTGTATGAAGTTAAACATTAGCTTAAGATGATATTCATCAATTTACAATAGCTGAGGCTATTGCGAATGATAACGCTATGTACCTGCTCTAGGTTTTAATTATTGTTTATTATGTATTTTCACGAATGGGATAGTTAGTCGTAGAGACCCCGAATCTAATTGCCCCGTTTTGAGTACAGCCGTTCAACTCATCCATCTTCCCACACGATTTTGCCAGCGCGCATTTGACCGGCATGGGTTTATGGGTTCTGACAGGGTTTCCTATCCAGTTTACACAACAAGCAATGTGTTTCCAAGGCTGAAGCCGGGCCATAGGCCATAGCTTGTGGAAACACAATGCTCTTATCGGAAATCTTTACTTGCAGCAACTTGCAAACCGACTAATCTGAAAACACTATATACTGCTATATCCGATGGCCTCAATGATCTTGAACATGTCACATACGTCACACTTGCCGGTCAGATGTGATTTGGTACTTGTGGAAGGCGGTTGTTGAGTTGTTCCGTTAGCCGAAGCGAAGCAAACAAATTAATCATGAATTAGTTGAGTATATCTCAACCAATAAAGTGCAACCAAAGAAAGAAAATATATATATATCAATAAGCAATACTAGCATTCATAATAATAATAACTGCAGTAGGATAACTCCCTAGGGGCACAAAATACAAATCTATGCCTTGCCGGGGCATCGTCTTACGGCGGCAATTCCACCGACCTCGTTTTGCACCGTGAGCGTGACATTGACGTGGTAGCAGACATTGAAGACAGTCTAAAAATGTCTGCTACCACGTCAATGTCACGCTCACGGTGCAAAACGAGGTCGGTGGAATTGATGCCTAACCGCTAGACTTCAAGGACCCATAGATCGTGGGTGTAAATCCCACCAAGTCCAGATTTTTTTAGATTTTTAGATTTAGATTGTATAGCTGAGTTGAACCTAGATATTAATAGAAACAGTTTATCCTCCTACAAAAGTTGAAGACAATTAACTAACATTCAGAAAATTTTAATTTTGACATTGGAGCAGTAAATTCGTAGGAAGTGCAACAGATGGACAATTTTAGCTCAATAAATAAGGAATGTCCACTTGTGACCTTAACGCATTAATTTGGAATGGAACCCCTCCATTGTTTTGTGTATACAAACTCATGCAAAGTAGCTCTATCAGATTTGAAAAGTAGCATAGGAAATTTGCATGGAGAGGCGGAACTTGGGAAAGCATTACAGGAATATACATAGTGTATTTGCAAACTTTGCTGGACGAACAGTATTTCTATTACAAATTTATTTTATTGTCTTTTTAATTGCTTAGTTTTAAGCATAGAAATATATTAACTGGAACGGCGGAAGCAATAATATCTCTTACGGGGCACCCGTTAACCATAAGCCAACATCAGAGATAAGTACCTACCAACGTAAAAAATATCGAAGTCTTACACATTACAGCATAGCAGAACGGATACCTAGCTACACTAGCAGCCATATTGATAACGGTCTACAGCCACTGGATGGTTTTAAGTAGGTTTTATTAAAATTGACTTAGACATGCTACAAGCGACTTCGGTGGCAATGTGGTAGTGTGCTTGTGCGAGTCTACACACCTTCCGGTCGGAGACGTGTCGTAACTCAACAAAAGTACCTATGAGTTTACTTAGTAAGGCGATTGAAGAGGTTAATCGGATACATTCATTAAATTGTTTGTACGCGATTTAACCTATTTTTAGAAGAACAAAAAATACTAATTAATGTGTTACATCTAAGGGCCATAGTCCTGTAGCATAATAATAATAATAATAATAATCACTTTCACTTCACTTTTTTCCTTGACCGGTAACCCCAGACAAGGTGGATATATTGATAACAACAATTTGTTCTATTATATTTTTTTTTTTTTTTTTTTTTTTTTTTCCAGCCGGTACCCCCAGCACTGGGAGCATTTAATAGAAAGAATAATAATAATAATAATAATAATAATAATAATAATAATCATCATCATAATGAGATCTAGGCAATAGATGTTCTGGACAACAGTGAGCGGTAAGCGGTTTGCTTAGTAGAATTAAACGCCGTTTCGGGTCTTTGCCCGCGGCAAGAAGCTGATGAGCCACATGAGACTCTGTTGACTGATAACAGGACCGAAGTTATTTGACTGAGCGCTCACGCCGGCCTCCCATCGGCTCGGGTAACAAATGACTGGTTTCGTTCTTATCTAACCGGCCGGGATCAGAAGGTGCTGGACGGCGACACCTGGTGTCCTGTACCTACAAGCGTCCCTCAGGGTAGCATCCTTGGGCCAACCCTCTTCCTCGCGTACATCAATAATATCGAACGTGCCACCATGCCTTCCCCTTGGGACCTATTTCTCAGCCTATACGAAGACGATGCATCCATATTGATTACAGCGCCGGACAACCCTACGGCCCAAACGCGTGGTTGTTCCACCTTAAATGCAGTTTCAGGTTGGCTAAAAGCTCATGATCTTGTTTTTAACGCACAAAAGACAGAATTTATGATATTTCAGTTAGCCAACCTCAACAAGGAAGCAATTAGCCTGGTTTCCGATGGGATAGATCTTCCAGGTGCTCTTACCGTGTCTTTTCTGGGCCTCAATATTGATCGTATGTTGACCTGGCGACCACACATTCACAAGTTATGCGCTAAATTATCTTTCTGTCTTCCTCCTGCGCACTCTGCAGCCTCACGTTAGCCAAGACATACTAAAAATTGTTTATTTCGCTGTTTTTGACTCCAGAATGCGTTATGGGATAGCAACATGGGGAAGCGCCACTGAGTCCGATCGGGTTTTCAAAGTCCAAAAGCGCGCCATTAGAGCTCTGATTGGGACATGGGATCAACGAGTGTCTTGTGGACCCTTATTCGAGAAACTCGATATCCTCCCTCTGGGTTCAGTGTTTATACTCGAGACCCCGACGTATACTCGTAGGCACTTGCACAAATATGCTTTCAATGCAGAAACTCACCACCATCAGACACGGAGTTGGGGTGACTTGCACCAGGAGCAATACCGTACACCCCACCACTTAGGTGCGAGGTTGTATAACCACCTACCCAGCCTCCTAAGGCTTCCAACTTTAACAACATCCCAATTTAGGAAGGGCGTGATTAGGCTTCTTGGTGTGAACCGTCCTTACTCCGTGCCCGAATATTTTGACCACAACTACAACAGTTGAGTTTATATCTTATGTATTATATGTTTCTGTGTTTCTGTTTGACGTAATAGAGTTGTAACGACGCCGAGAATACCATTGTATTTTTAAAATGGCCAATACATGACTTATGACTTATCTAGCCGAATTTAGTAAACTGTTTCCTGTCGTGTAATTTTAATGTACTTTTGCGATTTTGTCTTTTATCGAATAAATGTGACGTCATTTCTTCAGCAATGTCTCAGCATTACAATAACTGTGATATATTTACTGAATAATGTGGGGTTGACCTATAAACTGTACATCATAATAGCACGAAATATGCTTCCTAACAATTATATCCCATGCCTGTAGTTACCCCGTAAGCCGTTTGGGTACTACTTAGTTATTGTAAATACACGTATAAATATATTATTATTATTAGTTATGTAGGAAAAATATTTTCAATTTTCTCTGTTACTCTACATTTTATTGAATTTGGACGAATTAATTTATTAATTCAAAATTAGCGTTATAGTAGATTCCATAGTGACCATATGACGTTTAAAGATAGTAATAATGCCAGTTTTGTTATAGTAATTTCTAAAGCACTTACCCAAACGAAGTCCTGTGTCGATAACCATTAATTTTGAAGAGTCCGATTGTTCTACTCGTCTAATAAGAGCTACATACTCCAGATATAGCATTTTTCCAACTTTTGCGCCATGCTCCTCTAATGCCTTAAAAATAAATGCCAAAAGGTGGTAACGGGTTAGACAAACAACAAAAAGGCCACTAGCTGCACTAGTTGCAATACGGCCCTTTTTGTTAGGGCACTCTTGTTATGTAACAGCTCAAGATATAGACTACTACACAGAATTTAATACCGAATAAAGATTGTTGTCGCCTAATTATGACCCTAAAATTGTTGGGCAAGGAACTTGTTTTGGTCCGTTGCTGTTTGTCCTTCATATTAATGACCTTGGGCAAGTTGTAAGTAAAGTCAAGTTCCATAAGTTTGCGGATGATACTATGTACTATGTAGTTGGAGATGATCTTGATGCCATGGTGGTTGATATGAATAATGACCTCATGAATGTTGTCAATTGGATGAAAGCGAACAAATTATGTGTTAATGTGAAGAAGACCAAAGCTATGCTTCTGTCAAAGGATGATGTGATGCTAAACTCTAGTGTTATTGTTGAAGGTGAGAGGATTGAGTTGGTAAAGAAATTCAATTACCTGGGTGTAACCCTTGACTGTCGTCTGAATTTTAAAGATCACTTTGACAATGTCTTACTCATGATTACGAAAAAGATGTCTCTACTTAAGCGACTACGTTTTGTGTTGAATATGAATAGTAAAAAAATGGTGTTTGATGCCTTGGTGAAACCCCATGTTAACTATTGCAGTACTTTGTTCAATTATGCCTCCTCTGAGTCAATAAGAAATATTCAAGTGGCAATTAATGTGGGGCTTAGAAATATATTATATGTTCCATTGTATCGATTGTATGATATGTATGATTGGATGCTTCGAGAACTTGCAATGTTTACCGTACGTGAACAAGTTTTTATTGATACGATGGTTTTCATTTTTAAAATTATGAACCAGTTACTACCCGAGTACCTACACTCAAGAATAACTACATTTGGTAAAATTCACACTTATTCTACTAGAAATGTTGGCGACGGTGTGTTGGTGCTGCAGACGTCGGAATTTTTAAGGAAGAGGAAATTCCAAGACGGTCTATCCAAATATAATTCTCTTAGAAGGGATATCAAATTGGCTTCATCCTTGTTGAAATTTAAAAAACATTTACAAGAGGATGTGCGAAGTGGTTTACTCGATAAGTGGATGACTTAATAGTGAAAGTGGTTGTTTCTTGCTATTCTTCAAGAAGTATTCTTGCTATTTCTCCAAACACTACTACTACTAACAAAATTTGGATTATGTTGGGAAACTTAGATCGTCCAATTCAAGTTTGTATTAACTGAGCTATGTACTTTAGTTTCACAAGCTTTAAAAAAATTGTGGGATTGCATGATAACGTAAAATAGTAATAAAATGATAAATTACCTGATACATGTTGTGTAATTTGCATCGAGACCTGGTTTGATTCAATAATTTGTTGAACACTGCAAGACATCCTACTTGCCACTTGAGCGAACAAAGATGTCCACTTTTGTATAACTAAAACAAGAAAAGAAGGTTTAAGCCAACTGTCAAGGAGCTAGGAGGAATGTGAGGCAAAATGGTTAATAGCATGTTTATTAAAAATGTGTATTGTCATATCGGGCCAAATGTGCCCTTTCAGAGCGTTCAGTTGCTTTAGCCTAATCTATTCTCATTTTCAAATACCAAGATCATTAAATAATTAATAGAAGATTAACTGACAAAAGCAACATTCACTTTCTTTGTTATGACATCGATGTCCCAAGAGATTAAGAGTATAAAACTTATCGTTCCGCTTTCTAACTACTCACCGCTAGACAAATATCAAATACAATACTTGGAGGAAGATTTTTCATGTCAATTTTTATCGAATCAAAATTAGCAGCAATGTTTTTTAAGACCATGAAATACAACGAATTTTCATCCATCTCCGCAAATATCTCGTTGAAGATCTCCATTTTGATTCTTGAATCAGTTCAGTTCATGATAAAAATCAATCACATGTGCCATTTTTCCACTCTAGCCGCCAAGCAGACAACTTTTTGCTATTAACAATTTAGCGCCAAAATTGAAAAAAACAAAATTGCCTCCTCGAGTCATGTAATGTCGTAAAACTCCACACAAGTACCTATTAGGTGACTTAGTGAGGCGATTAAAGAGGTTAATCGAATATATTCATTAAATTGTGTGTACGCGATTTAACCTTGTATGAAACAAAAAAGAACAAAAATAATAATAAGAATTGGCAATGGTAAATAATTTCCCCTAATAAGATTTGTCAAATTCCAAAGCATTGAACTATTGTATGTTGTATGTCTAAAATGGCCGGAATAATCATATAATGGCAGCAAATGAATGTAGGGCCTAATACATGCCTGAGGCCTGAGGGGTATGTACTGCATTTTTTTATATTATTATTATTATTATTTTTTTTTATCTTTTACTTACTAAAACTTGTTTAATGGGAAAGGGAGCCTGCGAAGAAACAATTTATATGAATTCAATTGTATGGTAAATTTCCATGTTTTGTTGAAAAATCTAAGCTTTACTACTGTCATTATGCAAATACCTCCACAATTTTTTCCAAACAATGCCGAGAGACCTATTGAAGTAAGGTACCTATTTAAATCTTCGTCGGTAAATTCTAAACTGTCTTCTTGATCTTCTTCAGGCTCTACAGCCCTTGATGGGCTTGGCCTGTTTAATAGCAATCCTCACGTCATCTCGGTTTTGTATGTCACTCCACCATCTATGGACTCCCAACTTGCGGAGGTCGGTTTAAAGTTCGTCCTTCCAGCGGTTACGTGGACGACCCTGCCGTATCCTTCCCATCATGCTTGCTTTGTACATTTTGATCACCAGTGGTAAGAGAGGCCACAAATAAAAACAATAATATTAAAAAAATGTAAATCCGACATTGAGATAATAAGTGCCCTTATTTCTGTCTTCCGCCTGGGCTTCTGTCGTCCCTAAATCCGGCCCTGGAGTAACCTGTAAGGTTTTTGCTTTCCAATTTATACGTAGTATAAGGAAAGCTTTGTGATGGTCGAAATTTTCGATTACGAGATTTCAACGGATTTACACGTTTTGAGGTCCCAGGAACCCAAAAAAGTGTTTTTTACGAAATGAAGGTCTGTCTGCCTGTCGCTCTGTCTGTCTGTTCACCGATTTCCGGGAAACTACTCGGTCAATTTTGATGAAATTTGAAATTTAGCATGTAGGTTTACAAAAATCATACCTCGGGACTATTTTTTTTTATTTGGAGCTAACTCAATTCGGGGGGGTTTATTCTCAAAAAACTAGAAAAAAACGTCTAAAAAAATTATTTTCAAAAACGGCTCCAACTATTTCTTTTGAATTCACTTATATTGCAGTCGTTATTAATGTTAATAAAATGCGGGGGGTCGCTTGCCCATTGATAGTTTGCTTCTGGGGGTAAAAAAAGAAAAATAACTAATTTTTCATGAAAAATGACTAAATAATAATTTTTCTGCGAAACCTTTCAATCGATGATTTCTACCTTCAGGCATGTTTTAGGTGTTAAATTAAGTAACAAACCGGACAGGTGGAAAAAAAAATTTCTTAGAAGAAATGATAGAAAATTCACGCTCAAATGCATTGCGTGCCTTGCCATTATTGCTGTGTGGTAATTAATGTGTTTGTCTGACCTATCTAGAATTTATCTCACCTCCAGTGACGTCAGGTGGACAACCCCCCCCCCCCTGACATATTCGAAATAAGCATAGAAAAATTATTAACCATGAAATTACTCATTTTCTCTATCTACTAATTGAGAAATTGGAAAGCATGTGCGAGTAAACTCGGACCGGTTCTTTCATTTGTTTTGCTAGTAGGACAGCTGTTGAAATATACCTTTATGAATTACTCTATCCAAAATCCCAATGCGTCTTTTTTACAATACATACTAGTAGTAGGGCCTAATTAAAAAATATTATTTAAAAAAAATTCCGGAACAGTTTTGTTAATCTTTTAGCCAATTTATGGGTTTATCCAAAAATAATTTAAAAAATACCCCTGGACAATAATTTTTTTAAACCCACATACCGTACATGCCAAATGTCATGAAATGCTATTTGGCACAAATCGAAGACAGACCGACATGTAAAAATACAAGAGTGCAAATCTGTAAAAATCTCTAAATATAAAATTTACCCCAAAAACATCGTCTTTCTTTCTTTCTTATGCGCTTATTCCACCAACGTCAATAGTGATAGTAAATGTAGTATTGACGTGGTAGCAGACATTTTTAGACTGTCTTTAATGTCTGCTACCACGTCAATACTACATTTACTATCACTATTGACGTTGGTGGAATAAGCGCCTTATATAGTCTACTAATACATAAATAGGAGAGCAACAATAATAAATTATTAAAAAAATAATGTGAATGTGAATAGATCTCCAAAATATTCACTCATCGACAGGGCTAAGGCTAAGCTAATAAATAGGTGATGACATTCGGCATTCATGGACCTCGCATTTATTTTTTTAGAATTCAGCTTTATCAATGTTAAATTGTACAATTTACTATTGCCTAGGCAACTACAATACAATAAATAGAACTTAACTTAAGAGCATATCGGACATCACCACTATCAGTTTTTGAACAAAATTAAATTTCACGGGAAATATCGCCGTTATTTTCTAAAAATCTAGTTGAATTATTGTGGTCAATCGGGAATATATCATTATATTGGTACTGTATGTAAGAGAGTATTTTATATAATGGACGCGATGTTTCTGAGAGCTCTACGAACGATTATTCCTGTAATATTTGATTTTTGTACACCTGTAAGGCTTTTCCCCCCTTTTCTCCAGTTTGTATTGTACGTTCGGTAGTCTACTTGGTATCCGACAACCCTTTCGATCCTGGATATGCCTGGATATGCCTGAACCAATTAAAATCAATTACCTAAAACTGCCTGCTAAAGATTGCATCGAAAAGAAATAAATAAACATATTTTGGAATAGGCTGTTGTAGCGAATTATGGCGGGGATTCCACCAACGTCAAAAAACATTTAATATCACTATTGGCGTTGGTGGAATCCCCGCCTATGGAAAGTGCCAATGTACAAAATATGTATTAGGCGGTTATTCCACCGACGTCAATAGTGATAGTAATTGTGGTATTGACGTGGTAGCAGGCATTTTTAGACTGTCTTTAATGCCTGCTACCACGTCAATAATCACTATTGACGTCGGTGGAAAACGCCATAACGGCATATCAATAGAGGGAGGTTGAGAGCTAGATGGAGGAATCAGGTGTAGGATAGAGGGAAAGATTTGTCGGAGGAATCTGGAGACCGAAAGTACTTGACAACAGGAAAGCAAATGAAGTATATTGGCGTCACCAAGGCGACTGAATCGTGGCGATATGGGGTGATGATGAATTAAATGAGCGAATTTATTCTCTCCTCTTCCCTTCCCTAAAATACATAATATGTATTATATTATAATGAACCTTATAACTGACACATAAAATCTTAAAAAGCTATTTCTTTATTTTACCAAAGGAAAAAAAGAAACAACAGTGGTGGATTGTTAATGATACAAAAATTAAAATTATTTCATTTTGTAAGATCACCCAAAAATAGGTAGGTTTCCTTTTTTTTGTTTTTCAGTTTAATTTGTAATTTTATATATGATAACATTGTAGTAGGTATTTATCATGGGTTAATTGTAAGAGTGGGCCGAAAGGGGTGTTTACCTATATGGAAAATAAAGACAATTTTCTTTCTTCCTTTCTAAGTTATTTAGACTCGGTCCATTCTATTGGTAGGGGACTAAGAGTATATAAGACACCATGCTATAAGGGATTTTTCATTTTTTGTGCTCATAATTTTTCCATGAATTTGATAATTCGGCAAATCTCTCTTACCTACCAGTTTCATGGAGAGGTAAGAGGTCCTGAGGCGAATGGATACAGAAGCCTATTTGCTCCTGACGGTTAAGAAACGGAAACTGACATGTTTCGGCCATGTGATGAGGAACGAAAAGTATCGCCTTCTCCATGTATTAATCCAAGGGAAGCTAAAAGGAAAGAGGGCTCCCAGCAGAAGAAAAACACCCTGGTTGAAAAACCTGAGGCAGCGGTTTGCCAAGAGCAGCAGTACCCAAGGTCTAAATAGCTATGACGAACGCCAATCTTCGCCAGAAGAGGGATCAAAAGAAGAGTTTCGTGGAAAAAACCCTGCACCAAAACAAAAACAACAAAAATGCTCGTATCCTCTACGCATGAAATAGTCTTCTCCTAAGGCGCCCATTCCACCGACCGGCTAGGGCTATTTTCAAAAACGGTGACGTGGTAGCAGACATTCAAGACTTAGGTGGCGTTTCCACCGACCTCGCATTGCAGACATTGACGGAAATTAGAATTTTTCTTTTTATAGAAATCTATTAAAATGTTTGTACTTAACATATCCCATGACGCCATTTTTTAATTTTAGTTTGTTTGTTTGTGATTTTACTGTATGATCATTGATCAATTTTAACTATGGCATAGAAGAAAATAAACATTTCCGTCAATTCTGCAATGCGAGGTCGGTGAAAACCCCGCCTAAGTCTTGAATGTCTGCTACCACGTCACTGTTTTTTTAAATAGCCCTAGCCGGTCGGTGGAATGGGCGCCATATTGAACCACCCAAATCGTTGTAACTTCAGTATTAAATTTAAAAAATATGCAGTATAAATAAATAATGTAAACGGTCAGCTTCCTCTTAAACGCAAATAATTTATCATTTCTAGAAATAATTGAATAACTCTTTAGAAGTAGCCGCCTAATCTGGTTTTAAACATTTTCAATAAGGCTACTTACTACAGCAAATTAGTTGTTTATGACGTAAAATATCGCTACGGTAGTTAATTTTACTAACACAAACGTGAGGTGGGGCACTCATTCTCATTTGAACATGAATTTTTTTAGATTACCACAATTGAATTAGAAAGAATGAAAACAGACCTAATGATTCTTTTAAATATTTACAAAGAGGTGAGGTCAGTCCTCAGGGTGCGAATTTCTATATGACCGAGTACCGCCATAATGTCTAGGGTAACCTCTTCTGTGCTGTCCTTGCTGGTTGTTTTGACTGAAAAAAAAAAATATAATGCGATATTAAGAGGATGTGGAGCTTAGAAAATTGGCAAAAGTGCGACACGTACCGTTTTGCTATTTAATTTACCAAGTAAGTTATTCAAAATTTGATGTATTCAAGTGGTAGAAGACTATTTCATACACCATTGTATAGGGTATTATTAATAGTTTATGTTATAATTTTTCAATGAACTTTACTGGGGGGAATTTTAGTCCCCAGCAACTTTCATGAAAGAACTGCTGTACCTAAAATTAAAAATACATTTAAATATGGTGTACAAAATAGTCTTCTACAACTTGAATAGACTAAATCAGTAGTCTACGACTGTCTATTGATATGTAGTGCCTGTGCACTACATCACTTCAATCAGTAAAATTTCATTAATGATGAACACAGTGCTAATGCAATAATGTGAAACCTTGAAAAAAAACACCGCACGACCCTGCCTACTACAGTCAAGGGCGGATCCAGCCGAAAATTTAGGGGGGGGGGGTCACAAGTTTTTTTTTAAGTTTAAAAGGTAATTTTTTTGGTTGAAAAGTTGAGTTTTATTCACACAAAAATTTGTTACTAGGTATCTTATGAATTTACTCATTTAGGGGGGGTCATGACCCCCCCCCCCTGTGGATCCGCTATTGACTGCAGTATATACAGTTATGTAAATTATTACTAGACGAATGGTAGCCTGGATTACAATAAATTTGATAAATCATTTACTCAAAAAAATTCATGCAATACAATACGTGGAGGTTTTAAGTATTGTATTTAGGGCGTCGACCACTATGAATGCCTCGCTTACACTTGCAACGAGTTTTTTGTAACCTGCATTGAATTGCAGTTATTTGAGTGATTGAAGTTGAACACATGTATATTAATAAAGCGATTGGCTTCATACGAAGTCTATAAAAATGGCATAAAGGCATACTTCCAGATAATTGCGTCGGTCAAATATTAATTGAGTTTCCGACATTTTTTAAATGTTTATTAGCTTACCATAATTATGTATGAGAATGTATGCATATAATTTTTGGCACTTAAGCAGCATTCTTACCTTGTACTGGGGGGTTGTCGATCTCTATCTCTAAGTATTGGTAACGTGGTTGTCGTGCCTGAGGAGGAGTCTCCTGATTCCAGATTTTCTTTGCTCCCACTGCAAACATTAAGCATTGTTACAATGATTGTAAACACAACAATTGGATATAATGAAAGAAATAGTGAAATAGTGAGGACCTTGGGGTTCGATTTAAAGAAATAAATATTCACCATGTCAAAAATCTGTCTAGTCGGTCTTATCTAGACAGTATTATTTACACTAAAACGAAAAACTTTTTATGTAAATAAAAAACAATTAATAATAAACGCAGAGGCGCAAAAAGTGTATAGCCTATAACCCTACAACCCAGCATAGATCCGGAAAAAGAAATGAAAATAAGAATCAATATGATTTTTGAAGATCACAAGAAACTAGACCACATTTTGTTGCAGTCTGGTTAAACAAAGGGAGGAGGTAAGAACGGTCTTCAAAAAGGCTGTGAGGATAGAATTTTGATCAGATATCATCTAAATGTCGTAACTTATGGCAATATTGTTGAAATCTAATAAAATGAACAATTACCTGTGTTTAGAGTCATGCCAGTGGTGATGATTATGAACTGGAGGAAATCTCGTTGTCTGGGAGAATTGGTGTTGACTTCTCGGGTTTCTGTGCCGATTTTCTGCGAGGGCCTTTGCAACTGAAGTCCTTAAACTAACGATCTGCACACAAAAAAAATATAAAGGATGGCGTTTTCTCGAATACGATAAAAAGTGGCCTTATTATTCCAGCTAGGTTTCTCCCAAACCTTCATTTTGATAATTAAATAAATAATTACATTGTGTTCTTCACAAATACCTCTCTTACACGTAACTAGAAAGGCAATACATACCCCCACAAAATAATGCAAGTGCTGGACACGAACCAACAACTTATGGATGATATAATCAAGAGACTCTTTGCTTAAAATAAATACCCATGTAATTGAGTTATTCACCTCTTTACGTTGCTCCTCATTCTCTCTTCTAAGTCGTCGAACCATTCGATCAGCATCTTCCAATTTATCAACCATTTCTTCAACTGTTCTGAACTTTGTGTCTCCCTGATGGCTCTTCTTATCTAATTGCTGCTGCTTGGTTAACTCTGAACCTATTTTTGTTCCCACAGCGGCCATTTCTCCCTTTTCTTGTTCTAAAGCTTGTATTATTTTCTTTTGTTCGTCAACCTATAAATGATGAATACATCTTAATTCTGATTTTTTTTCGCATTCATAGGATAGTTAGCTGCATTAGCTGTCAATAAAATAAATTATACCACATTGTCCGGAATTGGTGCAAATTAATAAAAACACACGATTCGGCACTAGACAATTGTTAGGCTACGAAAGCATCCAATACATTTTAAATGGAATTAAGACTTACCCCACATATTTTTGGATTTTTTGTTGTGGGGAAATAAAGAATAACTACTTATTACATATCCAAAAAAAGTACAAAAATATTTTTATTATTTGGTTAGTAAATTATTTACGTTACTCCCATAGGCCTACACGCACAAGGTGTACGCTACCCCAGACGGGGGGGGGGGGGGGTAAATCAAGGGGGAACACTAGTGAAAATGATAAAAGAATAGTCAGAACATGTCATCCAGAGGAGTCTATACATTGATTTCTTCCTTAACCTTCCAATGCTTAACTGTTGTTAATGTTAATTGCAGCCTATATTGATAAAAATATAAAAAAAATTATTTAAGAGGATATAATACGTAGGAAAAATTTCGGACAGACCACAGATGAAAATATGAAGAAAAAAAAACGAAATATTTTTCTTCACTATTTAAGTTTCTAGTTTAAATGAAATGTATATTATTTAAAAATAATAGAGGCAATATAAAAATATTTAACAAAAACATTAATAATGTTCTGCTAATAAATAGTTAATTCTAGTGACACTATCTGGCAAAACAAAGATGACCCTGAGCCGACGGCTCACGGCTGTAAAGTGTAAACTGTAAAGGTAGGGGAGGCATCACCCCCTGCTGCTTCGCTGAATGGTCTTTATACCTGCGACCCGCAGGCTGCTAGACCCAGCCCAAGGAAGTAGGAACTCGGAAGATTTTATTCGAATCTCAGGATTGATTTTTGCTCCAGCAGTGGCGGGTGCACTGTTTCACACTACCAGTGGCGACTAAGTCATAATAACCAACTTTCTAAAATTTGTTGTTGCCTATTTTCGATAGACGTACTCAGCTAGATTGCTATGCATTGGCGTAGTTAGGGGGGCATAGCGACCCCCAGGTACTTGTCAAGCCCCCCCCCCCAGGATGTTTGAGTAAATATAACAATTTAAAAACTTAATAAATAAATAAACGAATAATTGAAAATCCGAAAAAAAATTATCAGAGCATATCAATAATGTTTAAAAAATCACTGTAGCGCAAATATTCGACCATTTTAATGCATTATGTTGGCTATTTTCCATTCGAAAACGAAGTCAAGTATGTAGAGTATCGAGTGTACTTTGACATGCCTTCTAACAGTGGTTTTTCGTTGCCTTCTGCATTTTTATGCCGTTGACTCTTCATTGAGTTCATTCACCTTCGGGGCCAACCCCATGACAAATGAGTACCTTAGTAGTGGTTGCTTATTTAGTGGCGGCAACTATTCGCCCCGTCACAAAGTCTACGTGTTACCACACCCTCTGATTATGCCGCTGCTTGGTCGGGGACTGCTTATGCGTTAGTAAAGTAACAAAGTAACTTTACAATAAAAAGACGCCAGATGGGCGAAAGGGCGATGTGCAAGACTGTGGCAACCACCGACCTATAAAACTGCACTGCCATGCAATGAAGTGGATGGAAAGGGTGGTTGAGAGAAGACTCAGAGTTCTAATAAATGAGACCATCTCCAAAAACCAGCTAGGATTCATGCCAGGTCGAGGAACTACAGATGGAATATACGACACATTGCAAGGACTCTGCTAGAAAAACATCGAGAAAAGAAAAAACCTGTTCATTTTGTGTTCGTGGACGTGGAAAAAGCCTATGATAGAATACCGAGAAGTTTAATCTGGGGTGTGTTGGAAGAGAGACGAGTTCCGCAAAGCTATATAAGGCTAATAAAGAATATGTACGAGTGCGTAGTGCGGCAGGGGTCGGTTACACCTTTCCAGTAACTTATGGGTTGCATCAGGGGTCAACCTTGAACCGCTGTTGTTCGTTCTCATAATGGACGTAGTGACCAGGCAGATGCAAGGGCAAGCGCCAGAAAGCCTTCTCTTCGCTGATGATATCCTCCTGGTAGGAGACTCGCGAGAAGATGTCGAGAGTACTCTCAGACTGTGGGTGGAAACGGTGGAGCGCCAGGGGCTTAAAGTGAATCGCAAGAAAACAGAGTACATGGAATGCATAAGCCAGGAACCTGGATCGATAAAAGTCGATAACCAAAACCTAGAGAAGGCCAAGACATTCAAATATCTACGAGCAACGTTACGCGAGAATGGCGGCTGTGAAGACGATGTAAAAGTACGGGTAACCTCAGGTTGGGCCAAGTGGCGAGATATGGCGGAGATCCTGAAGGATAGGAGAATGCCGAAAAATTCAAATCAAATTCCGCATATACGTACAAGCAAGTGGTGAGACCGTGTATGACCTACCGAGCGGAGTGCTGGCCATTGCGGAGGAGAAAGAGCAATTGCTGCATGTGGCTGGGATACGCATGTTGCGTTAATATCTGGGTTACAAATTAACAGGCAGGAGGAGAAACGAGGGCATCCGGGCGGAGATGCAAGTAGCACCGATCACCGATAAAGGCAGGGAACGAAGACTGGCGTGGTGGGGCCATACGTTAAGAAGAGAAGATGGACACCTGCTACAACGTGTAAGGGACTGCACGGTAGAGGGCCCAAGGACGACCGAGGATGTCCCTTGTAACGAAAGTGAGAGAGGACCTCAGAACCTTCGGTCTCTCGCCGGATGATTGATTCCAAAAACCGAAACACCTGGAAGAATAAGATCCGTGCCACTGACCCCGTGAAAAAAAAAGGCCTGCATGGGTGTAAGCGACAAAAATAATTTTTTGATATAATGCAAACATGCTTTCCAATTTGTAAATTAGTAGATAGACAATTTGTAATTTCATAGTAAATAATTTCCTCATGGATAAATTTCGGATGCCTAGGGGGGGGGGGGGACATCAATATATTGACAGCCCCTTAAAACTCAATTGCATATTCTGGAACGAACAGACCAGTACATTGTACCAGTAGTAACAATGACACGGCACGCAATGTATTGGAGCGTGATTTTTCCATAATTTCTTCAAAAAATAATTTTTTGCACAGAAGCAAATATTTTTTAGGAAAGCAACCTGTTTGGCTTTGTTACTCTATTGAACACCTAAAACATACCTGAGGGTAGAATTCATCGACAGAAAGATTCCGCTGATTTTTTTTTTTTTTTTTTACCCCCAGAAGCAAACTACCAAGGGGCAAGCGACCCACTGCATTTTGTTAACATTAATAACGTTTTTGAGAATAAACCCCCCAAATAAAGTTAGCCCAAAATAGAAATGAAAATCATCTCGAGGTATGATTTTTGTAAACCTACGTGCCAAATTTCACCAAAATCGACGGAATAGTTGCCGGAAATCGACAGATAGCCAGACATTTCGTAAAACCCACTTTTTGGGTTCCAGGGACATCAAAACGCTTAAATCCGCTGAAATGTTGACCGTCACAAAGCTTTCCTTATACTACGTATAAATTGGATAGCAAAAATTAAAATGCACGGTCATAGCCTAATATTTAACATACAGAATCATATTTTTTGGCTTGCCTCACTGTGCCCCACAAAAGGCCGCGTGTTAATACCCAAGACTGCGGTGAAGTTCAAGGAAGTAAAATCAGACCATTACTGTTTGTTCTCTTTATCAATGACCTGTTCTTGCTGGAATGTGTTAAGCATTTCTTTGCTGATATGCTGATCTACTTGGCGGGAAAAAACCTAGTAGAATTAACTTCGAAGATGAATGCGGAATTGAATTTCATTACTAGATGGTGTTTAATATTAAAAATCGAAGGCGATGGTTATTAGTTCGAGAGCTATGGAGTGTTTGGAAAAGTTGGTTCTTGGTGGTGATCAGATAGAATGGGTCAAATCCTTCAAGTATCTTGGAATACTCATTGATTCTCGCCTTACCTTAAATTTGAACTATGAGACGGTCACAAGTAAAACAAAATGCAAAATGTCGCTCCTTCGTAAGGTGTAATTCCTTCTACCATGTACCACTAAAGTCACTTTGTTCAACTCCTTAATTCGGCCGCACTACAGCTACTGTATAACAGTGTTTTATCCGGCGAACCGCTCCGTGCTTGACGCTCTACAGAAGCTATGCCTATGCGTATTATCCTAAGTAAACCTAGAGATGCCAGAAGGAACCGGGATGCAGAGGTGGCAGTCATGAGTCGAGGAATCTATTTTCTTCGAAGGCATGACATTTCTGTTTAAAATAGCCAAGGGTTTGCTTCCATCATATTTAAATTCCCTTGTCCACTCGGACGTCCATCAACACGCTACAAGATATTTTACAGGATTTGCACAAGTTTCGGCCACTGGCTCATCCCCAAAGTAATTTTTTTGCAAATGGTGTAGTATACAATCGACTGAATCAAGCCATTCGTGAGTGTGGAACAGTGTAGTCTTTTAAAAAGAAGGTAGGCGAAGAGCCGAAGAAGGTCGAGTGTATAACTTCAGCTGCAGTTCAGCGGGAGCAGACATTTATTCGAGACACTAGGACCAAATTCAAATCAGCCTTTTGCTACCAAGCAACAACACAACAACCTGGCACGATTAGTAATTTCATGGCTTGAAATGCCACAGAACACTTTTTTTAAATTCATTTTACTCTTCTTGTTGTACTCCGTTTTAGTCTTTCGTTTTGCCATGATGCTCACAACAGTAATTTAATCAAAATTGAACTTACAATTCACAGAACAAGATAATATTTGATTCAATTCACGCACAAAAAGTATTTGTTTATTATTTACATTCGTGGCAGTATACTCGTTCACATTCGTGGCAGCAACAAGAGCGCTGCAAATGCGGCGGAATATCTCGGAACTACTGCGATACATTTTGGGGTGCAAAATATTATTTGGTTCCAATTGTAAACAAAAATAACAAATTTTTAAATATCATGGTTTTTATGGCAAAATCGTGGAAAATAGCACACTAATAATGTAGATATAGACCATTAGCTAATATTAACATGCAAAATATCTCTGTTCCACTGAAGGTAAGATTGCATTCTCCAGAACTCCTTCTGAATATTGCGCTATTTTGTAATTTTTTAATAAAATTCTGAGCCTTAAAATTAAAATTTCATCGCATGGAAAATCTATATTGATGTTTCATGCTTCCAAGGAAGAGTGGCCGTTACAATTAACATAATTCTGGTGGGTCAAAACTCCAGAACCAAAGAGATCTGAACAGCGATTTCGATAGCATATCCTCTTAACCGTCGGGTCTAACAACCTAAGAAAATAATATCAGGCAAATGGTAGTGTAACTCACCACTCCCTGAAGGTAGACGTTCCTGGTCCTTGCTTCACTAAGATTGGTTTTTAATTGAGCAATATCCCGTTCGAGTAGTTCAATCTGCAGGGGAGTAACATTTATTTCTGTAGGACTTGTTTTTCGGTTGAGGTCTTCTTCAGGCGAAGAAGTCGGGGTAGTTTGCAGAACAGAAACATTGCCTTTCGAGAACACTAAACGGAACTGCATGTCTGCAATAAAAAAAATTACTGTATTGAATACACAAGTAACATTCAATGATTTGCTATAATTTAATCTCACAGAATTAAGTTATTTTATTATCATTCAATAATGTCTCCATTTCCAGTGTATTTCGTTGAAACCCCATATTGCAATTATCACGGAACGCAACACAAAATTGCTAATCGATATGGCACACTAACTGTAGCAGGGGACAAACACCGATTGTCAGCAATTATTTCAAATTGCATAAGCGCTAAGGCGCTTATTAAACCGACGTCAATAATCACTATTGACGTCGGAGGAATATGCACCAATAACAAACTGTCTAAGCCAAGAAAACGTATTTGGGCAATAAGGGCCAATATTCACAAACTAATTTTCATATTTTTTTATCTCGTCCAACGATACTACAATAAAAAACTGTGATCCGTACTCTCCTAAATTATTTTATAATTAATTATTGTTTTTTCTATTTTTAATTAATTTAATTATTAATTATTCTTACATTATCTTAAAACGAAACCCTTCATTTTGTACAAATGTTTGTTAGCATATAATATGCCTTATTTCACTGTTAGTACATCTATTTAGACACTGACCATAGCTGTATAGCTCTATTTGAGAAATAAAATGAACGCTTACCCCGATTTCTTCTACGAAGCACTTCAATTTCTCGATGCAATCCTGAAAGCATTAGCTGATGCTGCTCTTGTAAGAAACGGACATTGTGTTCTAATTGCTGAACTCTTATTGCCGGATCCGTGGCAGTTGTTCCCAGATAACCTAAATTGATCACCTCTTCTCTTTTTCTTCCCTGAAAAATTTTAAATGCATTAATGAATGGTATTTCTGTAGCGATCATTGCCTCCAGTTCTTTGCCTATACACCGCCCAGTCACTCATTTGGTAATGGCGAATAAAATAAACTAAGGAGCACATGAACGATCGTCGTTCATGTGCTATGACGAGGTAGATATGCTTGAACTTCACGACAATCATTTCAGTGGAATATGTGTTCCAACCCACCAATTATGCATGAATACATGAGGCAAAGATGATTGCATCGCGAAAAATCTGTTTAAAATACTGACGGCCTAAAGATGTAGGTACCACAACATTTACATTGAAGGCTACGCTATGTTATGCAAGTGACGTATGATGCACAAATAATATTTTTTGCACCTTAAAGCCTAAAATCCAATAAAATATAATATACATAGCAGAGATTTTTATTCAAACAAGCATATCCGCGGTATATATATCTAATTCCAGGGTGTGGTCGACTACTTTGTTCCTTAGCATACCAGGAAAATGATTTTATTGATTTACGTCAAATCTACTATGAACAGTAGTAAAAGTAGTTTATTGAATGTACGAGTACATTTTTTAATAAAGCTGACCTCCCATAAAACGCGGTAATTTCAAATAAAAAAATATATAGGAAATTTACCTGCTGAAAATGTCCATGAGGAAATCCCAACAACACTTTTGAAGTCATTTTGCGTTAAAATGGATTTAAAAAGTGGACAGTCTACAATATCACAAAGAAAAAGAATATTTCGTTGTCAGATACAGTCTCTACGTTGGAAAACCGCTCAAAGCGAAAATGGGGCAGCTTACTTTCACCCTTCATGTATTGAGTCATCGATTGAAATGGGAAGCATGCGCATTACTAACTTCGTTACCTTGGCATGGATTTTTGTGATCAAATTAAAATGCACCACCCATGCAGGCAGTTTTTTAGAATGCGAATGAGCCATGTATATGGATTTCGAAAATTTCCCTCTTACAAGGTTTACTGAGTACGAGCGGTGCATCACTAAAATTTAGATAAATATTGGGTTTTACACCTGTAAACTACGGCGATCTTCATTTCTATGTTATTTTTATATGCAACTCATCACCAAATCTGTTACCGAAGCGATGGGTTGGGGATACATTTTAATATATTATACAATTTTGGGATCTTACACAATATAACTAGCAAAATAGCTTGTACAAATAAAAAAGCATAAAAAAAGTCTACAACAATTAAGAATTAAATCATTTATTTTGTGTTTAAACATTCCTTTGAAATTTCCAATATTTCCTTCCCCAATGCCTCTTTACAACCACCCGGCAAATAAGGTTTTGTAAACTCCCGGTAAGCTAAACATACTCTTCTCTCATTTATGTCTTCCCTAAGTACACAATGCTCCCAGCCATATCGAGATTGTCCGTGTAAGATAAGTAAAGATTTGGCATGCATAGGGATACGTACTACTGCATTGGGTGGGATCTCCTTACACCCATTTGCATCGATTAAGTCCAAATTGTATCTACTACGGCTGCCCGTATACGGTATCATCGTCAGCACAGAGTCTCCCAATACGTTAACGGTAACAATTCTCTCCCCCCATATCCAACAATCATCAATGTGAGGATCTATGCATGCGCCTTTAACTGGATCATACTCTAGGGAGCATTGCTCGATAACATAAAAATCTTTCAACTGGGGAACATTTTTTAATTTTTCTTGTAGAAATAATGTAAACTTGGGGAAACCAGTAAAGTCACCCTTTACGAGTTTGCGTTTCTTAAAATTACACTTGGGGCCGTAGTTCTGCTTCCTTCTGCCACTCTGCGAAATGTCCCATTTTTCATCGTCAATTCCATTCATCAATTGATTTAATTCGGCGTCAGTAATGAAGTTCTCCACTATACAGACGCCCGGGAATGGTAAAAAACTACCTGAATGTTCCGGGTGATTTCCTATTGCACTTTCATTCCATCCGAGATACGCCTTTTCACAGCTGTCACAGTAGAAATAGCTGTTAGATTTCTGGAAACAATAATAAAATTAGAATACAAATTATAATTACCAGTCAGATGCTCAACACAATGGAATTTATGAATTGCCAGCTTGTATTAATATTATTTTCACTGCGTTTGCTGCGCTTAGACTGGGGTCAAACGCCTGTACCTAAGTCAGAATTAGAGCTACATTACTTCCAGTATAACAGCAACTGCTGAGGGCCTATTATTCCAAATAACAATAGCATTTCATATAGATTAAAAGTCATGAAGAATTAACCTACGCACCATATCATCCGTTAAGCTGAAATCAGGCGTTAAGCCGTACTTTTCTTCGCACCACAAGCATGTTCTCCTCCCTTTACAACCACATTCACGCACAGTATCCATTTTTAAAGAAATTACGTTATTTTAGACGAGTTACATTGAAAGTTATAGGATTTAGAATTTAGGATCCTCCACCTCCAACCTCCATGATATTTGTTTACTTTGTTTACAAGTTACAACCATAGACAAGTTACAACCATACCTAGAAGAAAGAACGATAGACTAAAACTAAATTTGAAAATTGTATGACTTGAAATGCAATAAAATGTATTATTAATTTTTATTGTTCACACAACTTATATTGATTAAATAAAAAACTGTATATTTGATTAAATAAATTATATTTTATTTTATTGCAGGACACACCGACACAGGTACATGTGTCCAACGATTCTGCGTTCTGCGAAAAACAGAGACATAAACAAACAAGCCAAGCGATTTGAATTTTGAAGTTTTTAATTATCTTAAAGCGGAAAGTGTAAATTTTTTTGAAGGTTGTATTTTTACTTTGTTATACAAACAGCTAAAAGCTAAAAAACACAATGGGCAAACGACAGCATCAGAAAGATAAAATGTAAGTATTTACCTCTTGGCATGGAAGTCTGGGTTTCGACAGAAACACTACTGAAACTGTTGCTCAACTGATTATTAAGAAATGGAGACGAGCTACTGAGGAGGGGGACTACGTTGTTGCTGTTTTCATAGACCTAAGGAGAGCATTTGAAACAATTGAACGTAAATTATTACATGAGAAAATGTGGAAGATGGGAATCAGAGGTGACATTCATAAATGGCTGACGAAGACCGAGTTCAAAAAGTAAAAATCAGGGGTGAATTCTCCGAAGATCTAAGTTGCGATGTAGGTGTAGTTCAAGGTAGTTGCCTTGGTCCATTACTCTTCATCTTGTTTATAAAAGACCTACCTGAATACCTTAAGCGGTGCTACGTTCACCTCTTCGCGGACGATACCTTGATCTATGTAGTGGGCAAAGACGTTGGGAATCGGAGAAAATCTTAAATGAAGAGCTGTTTCAGTTGGCGTACTGGCTGGCAGCTGATAAACTGTGCCTCAATGTGAAGAAATCGAAAGCAATGTTGGTCTCGAAGAAAGGCTGTGATTATGATCTCAATGTCCGAATGAATGGTGAAAGATTAGATGTAGTGGATTCGTTTCGATATCTTGGCACCACTATTGATAATAGATGAAACTTTAAAGAGCATTTTCGCAGCTTAATACGCATACTAAATCAGAAAATGTTTATCTTGAGTAAAGTTAGATATGTATTGCCGACAAGAACGAAGAAATTAATCTATGAAGCCTTCGTTAAACCCCACATAAAATACTGCAGCACCTTACTGTATTGTGCACCGAGTTCTGTTCTTGTGGAAATACAAGTGACCCTGAACAGGGGATTAAGGTCAATACTAAATGTTCCTATCGACAAGAGGGTATTTGAAATGATAGAGGAATTAGACATGCTCACCATCCAAGAAAATGTGTACTTCGATGTCATGTCGTTTGTCTGGAGTATTGCATCAGGTTTGATGCCTAAGTACATGGTAGACCTTACAAAGACTTTTAGTGAAGTGCACAACTATGGAACTAGAAATAGTGATTGCATTACGCTTGAGTATAGAAGACGAACCAGTGGAACGAGCATTTTTCATGAAGGCCTACAAATGTTTTATCTGCTGCAGAAAAATATCAAAGATGCTGTAAACTTGAGGGAGTTCAAAAAGAAAATTGTGGAGGATGTAAAAAAGAAGAGGACATAGAGCAGTAGTGTCTGGATTAATCATTAGTGCGATGCACTACTTCAAATCACAACTACTACATCTGCTTCCTGTGGCTTTCATCTAAATTTTTCATACCCATAGCATTGGGCAATCTTGGCCAGTGTTCTATACTTCTATAGCCTCCTGAAGACTGGGACAATAGAGATAGGAGTAGAGGTCTACTAGGTACTAGACAAATTTTCTCACAATAAATCTAGTCCTTTCAAATAGTAAAGGGCCCATTTGCCCAGTACTGCTAGTCCTATTATTATATAAGGGACAGATTTCATAATATTTTGTTGACATGAAATGGAAATGTCGATGAGATTAATTAACTTCTTATCCCACACTACTTAAAAAATGGAAGCTTTCTCAAAAATCAGTGTATTTCCCCAATTGATTTCCAACTATTTTATCAAATCGAGTTAATCCACTAATCGGAGTTTTCAGAAGTTTTTTTTTTCTTTTTTTTATTTCTGTGGGGACACTTCTCAGAGCATGGCGTCCGGAATGTTTTGCATTTTTATATTGCTGAAATACCTACGGTACCACCCATCCACGAGAGGGATGACATTTGAGAAATTTGTTTTTATGAAAATTTCCATAAACCAATTCGATTTTTGTAAGTGTTCCAAATGTCGTTCTATCGTGGTCGGGTAGCACATTCCTTTATTTGACTTTGACCCTTTATTGCTGTACTAGTTTGTTGGACCTACTATTTGTATATATTATGGTCCTTTGTTTCGTTGACACTTTGTGTTTAAAAAATCAATAGGCTAGGTCTATCATAAGAAAATTGTCCTGCATTGTCACACCACGATTATATACAGATAAGAAAATGTGAATTTCCTTCGGAAGCGTGCATTTTAAATGGATTTTTCTTCTTTCACTTTCCTAACTTAGCGGCTGTAGAACGAGATATTAATCAATTTTGTCAAAAAATCATGGCCATTTCTTGTTAACAAAACATTAAAAAATCTCCCTTAAAATCACATATTATATATATTATTTTTCCCGTAGGTACCTTACCGCCACGGAGTGGGTAACTCTGTATGGCGGCAAAAGAGGTGGCCCAGAAACGTCAGATGGGCTGTCTTTCCGAAGATTACCCTTCGACTTCTGTTGCTTGACATTGCAGCCTGTAGATGTTCCATATTGTGACCACGAAGGAAACATCTTTGAGCTCGAAGCTATCGTTGCATTTATTAAAAAATTCAAGAAAAATCCAGTCACTGGAAAACCTTTAGAACCTAAAGAACTTATCAAACTTAACTTCCATCAAAATGCGCAAGGTGATTATCATTGCCCGGTTTTGTTTAAAACGTTTACAAAGCAGAGTCATATGGTAGCTGTTAAAACTACTGGAAATGTTTTTTCATATGATGCTGTTGAGCAACTCAATATTAAGACAAGGAACTGGAAGGATCTGCTTACAAGTGAGTCTTTTGAAAGAAAGGATCTGATTGTCCTGCAAGATCCCAATAACATAAGCAAGTTTGACATATCCCAGTTTTATCACATAAAAAATGATTTGAAGTTAGTCGAAGAGTCTGAAAAAGACCATTCAACGTTAAAAAATATTAATAATGAAGCGAAAGCAATTCTTCAGGAATTAGAAGAAAAATTTAAAGCTCCGGAAACAGCGCAAGAGGAAAAAAAGCAAGCCGACAAATTCAATGCAGCGCACTACTCAACGGGTCGAGTCGCTGCTAGTTTTACATCCACATCAATAGCTCCCGAAACGGTGCATGAGCCTGCTATTATTGAGGAGAGTGCCCTAGTGTATGAACGGGTCAAAAAGAAAGGTAAGGATCCTCATTTTCAAAAATAAGTAAAAAAATTGAATCGTGCGACATTATTAAAATAACTTTTCACACGCTCTTATTATTACTTTCCGAGCAAAATATTAATAAAAAAAAAATTGGTTGCCTGTAAAGTCGGTTTACAGACGATAGTTCAACGTGACAACGCCTAAATTACTAAATCTTACTTTAATAAATTGCTTTAAACTCGCCCATGCAATACAAATTGGATTGCAGGAAATGAATTTCTTCATTTTCTTTTTACAAATTTTGTGTTCCGCTCGTGTTTAAGGGGTGATTTTGAAACTATTTATTTATACTCGTTCATACTGCTTCTAATGAGACATTAACAATTCATGTCGGTTAAATTTTGATGGCTGTGGCATTTTTTTACTCTATGCATGTAATGGGAAAAGCACCCTTTGAACCTGTTTTCCGCCCAAATACGGATGGCTTACCAACTCATCTGAGCCCCAATGAAGAGACCGATAGTAAAACTGTATATAATATATTCAGTTTTACTACATATTATGTCTGGAAAGAGTAATAAAGGTTGGAAAATAACTAAAGTAGTTTGAAATTTTCAAAATGATATTACGACCCCCAAAAACGCGGCCGAAAAAGGCCTATTTTCGCGGAAAATCGGCCAACTTGGGCGCACCCCTCATGTTTTCACCACCCAAAGTCGAACCCCTTGCCCTATCACATCAAATATAGCATGGCATGAAAGAGGAGGAATGGACAAAGACACTGATATAATTTAAATTGAGGTAGGCCCAAAGGTCTGCCTAAAACCTTGCGTTGAACCCGGCGTAACGGAAAAATGGGACAATGAGCGTAACGCTTTTTCGTGCATGCACCCAGTGTTCCAGCCAGCGTTGATCGATTTATTAGACGTTGTCATGTCAGAAACTTTTCTGCACTTGATTATCGAGTTTACAATTAAGAGTGTATCATATGGTATGGGTATTTCTGTTGTGTAAAACAAAAACAGACCGACTGAGTCTACGTATACAATTCAAATTATAATTTTTTAAATAGTACATGTAATGTCAGAAACTGGAACCGTACCAAATATGGTCACTAATTAACTAATGGCGATATTTAAAAATATATTAATAACAATAATTATATAAATGCACGCGCCTTAATTTGGTTAGTATATATTTCTTTTATTCTAGGCTATGTGCGAATCATAACAAATTTGGGCCCTCTAAATTTGGAGCTGCACTGCGACATGGTACCCAAAATATGCGAAAACTTCACCAAGTTATGTCAGCGTGGGTACTACGACAACACAAAATTTCATCGGTCAATTAAGCACTTCATGATTCAAGGAGGAGACCCTTCAGGGACGGGGTCGGGCGGAAAATCCTCGTGGGGAGTTCCATTTGAGGACGAGATCAAACCCAATCTGACCCACACAGGTCGAGGCATTGTCTCTATGGCTAATTCGGGCCCGAATACTAACCAGTCCCAATTTTTTGTAACATACCGGTCGTGCAAGCATTTAGATGGAAAACACTCAATTTTTGGAAAAGTAGTCGGAGGAATGGACACGCTCAGCTCCATGGAACAAATCGAAACTGATAATAAAGATCGACCTATTTATGACATCACTATTTTAAAAACTCAGGTAAGTTTATATATTTCTTTGCATAATTTTGGATGCTTGAGAAAATTTAAAATATGCTGGCCTGCAGGCTGATCATGGCGATTATAATACCGGGGTTTATTTAATTCCCTGGTATTAAAAATGTAAACAAACATTTTTAATAGCACTTTCCATTATAACATTATCTTGTTTACATTTTTAATACCAGCAGCCTGATCGGGGCGTTTATAATACCGGTATTTATTTAATCCACTGGTAAACAAGATAATTTTATAATGGAAAGTGCTATTCAAAATTTGTTTGTTTACAGTTATAATCCTAGGGTATTTATTTAACCCCGGTATTATAAACGCCTCGATCAGACTGCAGGGGATTAAATAAATACCGGTATTATAATCCCCTCGATCAGGCTGCTGCTGATCCTATTACTTGGAGTCGGTTAGTAGTTATGGGCCCTACGCCGTGCAATAAGTGAAAAACTGACGTCCGTACTAAGTTACTTCAGTTTCATTATAATTCTAGCAGTGATTATCAGTGATTGCTGCGCTGTTATTTTTCATTGCCTTATGTTGCGTACTTAAGATGATCATTTCGCAATTTTCATAATTAATTTAAAATATATATTTCCTTGACCTTATATGGAGACCAAGAGGGGCAGAAAACTGAACGATCAAGGCCAAAAGGGCTGGGTTCGAAGTCCGACACAAAAGGAAACATTTTTAGTCCCCTGGGCCCACCCAATCCAAGTTTTATTATTTAAAAAAGAATAATAATGGGTACCTCACCTTCACCAGTTGGCTCCAGGACTGCCAACTAGGAGTACTGTACAAATTTTGTAATACCCGCTCGGTAGGCTGTCCCTAACTGTGCAACAATTAGGTATGGCAAGGTTTAAAACGTGTATAGAGGACAGTCTCACTTGGCACCCTTGTATAGCCTGGTTGAGTTAGACCCTCGCGATTTGATGGATAAGTAAATGTACCTTCCTCACTATAACACACCTTCGGAAGGCCTTATGTATGTTGCTGCAATCTTTGATTGTAACTTGTGACACAGTACCTTAACATTTGTATTTGTTGCCAGGCTGGCCAGGCACATTGCTGACAATATCGTACACATGAGAAGTAGTTAAGATAGAGTATCATTCGTTATCCATCAGGTCTGAATGCTTCTTAATTATTCAATCTTTTTAGGTATTTGTCGATCCATTCATAGAAGCAGAGGAACAGCTGGCTAAGGAAAGAGCGGACGCTCGTCTCAAAGAAGAGGAAGAAGCCAAGTCGAAGAAAATTGTAAAAAAGAAAGACGCGCCCCTCAAAGTTTTCTCCCAAGGTGTCGGCAAATATATCAACATGTCTGAGTTAGGAAAAAGTGGTAGTGATAATGCCCCACCATCCGCAAAGAAGAAGAAAAATTCAGAGTACAAATTCAAAGACTTCAGCCAATGGTAGTTGGGATGCTTTTATGTATAAGTAGCGTGTAAATATTGTGTAACATAGTGAAATAGACAAAAATATCAATTTGTAGTACTTTACTTTACAATTACCTAGTAGTAGTAGTGTTCGTCGGGTTAATAACGACTTAGGCCTCATATTTGGGCCCATAGAGCGACTCCGACTTGACTGTCCTATGCCAGCCCATATGACAGTGGACCTCCTGATTATAGTGGATTCCGAACCACTTGGGAAACACAGTGAAGTCACACGATTAGTTCGGAGGTGACCAGACAAGTCCTACCATGTTTCCCTACCGGCACTGTGCACACGACCAAGTTATCTGCAGCTTTGAACCTGCTCTGGTCCGCTGGATTCAACTTGGTATGGCGGTTGGCTTTACAATTACCTAACTAAATTGTAATAATTATAAAAAATGATTGAGTAACATAAATTTAACTTCACAACTGCTTGTACTAGTATTATACAGTCCGCAGTTGTTGAATTCGCTTTTGCGATATGACTCTGCGGCAGGCATGTAATATATGACGGAACGGAAGGGTGACACAATATTGTCGTAACCTCCCACTTCACAGGAATGATTCTATTAATTTCACAAACAGTACGGTATGAATTGTATTAAAAATATTAAAGCACCAATAAGGAAGGATAGATCGTCAAACATGAAATTTTAGACACTTTAAATGTTAATTGTTTTTTTACGCCAAAACTTTAAAGTCTTGTTATAAGTTTTATGCGAGTGGGCTGTGTGCTATATTCAATGTTTCAATGTAGTTTTGACCAAGATTCCATCAGTTTGGGTTGAGAATGCATCAGCTTTAATTTTCTGATGAGCATATTATCAAATTAATTTTAAAGGCTATGGAAATTAAGGCAGAGATTTTGAAAACAATTAGTAATCTTCAAGGACTTCGATGGCATAATGGTAGCTTGTTCGTCTCTACACATCATGCGATCGGTGATCGGTATTACCTACAGAGGCGACTGAAGAGGTTATTCGGATACATTTATTGAATTGCTTGTACATGCGAATAATATTTTTTTTTTTTAAGAAAAAACTTACGACCGGACATTTTTGACGAAATTAATTAATTCCTCGTTTTGCAGCCGCAAAGATATCAAACTGGTCAGATGGAAAAAATGTTATGAGTGTCGTCTCACCATTTTCATATCTTTATGGCGGCCATTCCACCGGCGAATTTATTTCATTTGTGATTTTGTCATTGACGTTTGTTTTGTTTTAAGGAGACTATTATGTAGATACTTAACTTATCTATTGTAAATACGTCAACGGCAAAATCACAAATGAAGTAAATTCGCCGGTGGAATGACCGCCTATGGTTGTTGCAGAAGGTGTAATTAATTAATTTCATTACAAAGACTAGGTTGTCATTTGTTTACAAAATACTTTGAAACGTCTGCCTTAAAACAAGATTGTAATTACATTTAAAGTATTTTATGTTAAAATTGTAAAATGGGCATGACCCGTAAATATATATATGCTAATAATAATAATAATAAGATCTTAGATAAACCACTCGGTATTATGTAGGCCATAACTACTAAATAATTTATTAATGCGTAATAAACTCCTTATAATTTTACAACTTTAGCTCGTTACTCTTCAGTTACACGGTGAACACAGTAAACAGTAATTGAATAATTTCAATTACGAGTAATTAATGTAAATAAATATCCTCTAATAGACTTCTTTGTTATCGTAATCGTGCTAGGCGACTAGCTAACGAGAGGGAAATTTCCCCATATCACAAACTTAAAAGTAGATTCAACCAATAGTAAACAACCAAACATACAATTATAAACAAGATGTGATTAAGCGATTAGCCATTCTGCAAGTTTATGTTAATACTTCGTTATAGTATCCAGATTATAGATAGTGATATGCAGAGTCAGCATCATTAAGTTTAATACCTTGTCAGAAATTTCATTAGACGTACAACGCTATGTCTGCTATTTGAATACCTTTTTCGTCATTACATTGAAATGTACCAAATATAAAATACTAACATGCTACGCGCTGTTTTAAAAAATCATAAATTCCCTCCCTTGTTTTTTGTACGAATTTCACAGTGAATATTCATTGCAGAGCTATAAAAAATATCATAGTTACTAAAAGAAAAATTTCTTCTAGTACCTTATGATTTTTTGAATTTTCTGAAATTCAAATCCGTAAAAAAACAATGGCGTTTGTGTCCTCGGGGAGGGCCCGATTAATAATAATTTGACATTTTTCTTATTATGCATTCAAATTACAAAACTCATCCTATATAATTTTGAGGAAGAGTAGTTTCATTCGCGTCAATGATACATTTTAAAGCATTAGTTTCAGTGAAAGGAAAGGTGGTGATAAGATACGTATGGATGTTTGTATTAGCTGAACGATTATGTTGAATTTTTATTGCCTTATAGTCTTAGGGCCGCGCTGACCACGCTTAGAAATGTTTTCGTGGGGAATACTGGAGGCACGTCCATCTATATAGCAATGCACAGCCTTCCAGTAAAATGGGCAAATAATATTAGACGACACCGCTCTGCGTTGGTAGATGGAGATACCGTCCAATATGCCATTTCTTAGCGTGGTGAGCGCGGCCCTAAGACAAAGGAAATTCAGCTTAATCGTTCAACTGATAAACCCTTTCATGCATATCTTTCCACCAGCTTTCCTTTCACTGAAACTAATGAATTTAAAATGTATCGCATATCTTAATATTTAATTCACAGACGCGAATGAAACTACGTTAGTAAAACCTCCATCTGCATCAACAGTGTAGCACATTCAAACGTTGGCAAAATAACACCGTACAAAATAAATTCTCATTTACAAGCAAGGGAGGGTGTTTTCTATGCAATTGACCCATAAATTGGCACAAGAGATGTGATAATGAAGGCCATTCTGGTGAATGTCATGGTCGGATGTGGGTCCCTTGCACACCGCGCATGGTTGTCCAATACCTTCGTGTTCATGCCATTCTGGAAGCTGATAATAATAAGATTATATTTGCCGTAAATATATTCTACAACTTAATAGAAACAACCTTACCGGTTAACAGGACGACAGGACCAGCTTATTTACAGTACACAGCAGAAGCATACGCTGGCTGCATAGATATCGATTTCGCCCAGTGTTAATTTACAATTCTATTTTGCACGCAATGACTCAAACCAATTTTTATTTATTTGTATCGTCTTAATCAACGCTTTCTTACTTCAAGTATGCTTTAGGTGTTAAACTGGATAATTCATGTCCCAATACATTGCGTACCATACCCTGCCACTATTACTGCGTTGTATGGTATTATATTGGTCTGCCCATTCTTGACTATGCAGTCGTCCCATCGATCCTTTCAGTGCTTTGGAATAGGGAAACTCGAAATTTAACCCTATTATTTACCAAGGAGCTATTAAACTACCTATCTTAATTGATAAATGTACGGGTTCACTCGTACCTGTTCTGTAGGATAGGTATTTAACGAAGTCGTCCAGCACTATATTTGCGTAAGTAAATTATTAAATTTGGTACTTACAGGAATGTAATATTCAGAAATAATACTATCCAATTTTAGCCACAGTCGACTTAATTTTTCTGCAATAGTCATGTCCTCACTCAAGCCCGAAATTGACACTCTTTGCGCTATCCGATGAACTATCTGTAAGTCTGCAAAAAACAAAAAAACATACCTATGCTGTTAGTCTTATCAAGATAACAAGAGACTCATAATGATAAATGTTACTTCTTCGCGCATCTGCGTTGAATCCCCTATCATTAGGAGGTGGTTCAGGATTGGGAACGTGCGACTTCGGAGGCAATGGTTTCTTCTGTAGTTGCAATCTGGCGATTGGTTTGCAGCAAATCTATCCATCTCCTTCTCCACTCCTCCCTGTCTTGGGCCGTTCTCTTGAATTCCAAGTAGGTTCCGCATCTCATATCTTTCTTGATGTCTTGTGCGTACGCCTTCCTTGGTCGCCCTCTTGCATTGGTGTCTTCGATTGTGCCTTCTATTATGGTGCTTAGGAGTCCTTCTTGTCTGATCAGGTGACCCATTCATTTTGCTCTACTCACCGAAATGAAGGTAATGGTAAGTCTTTCAAATATTAAATATGGCTCCTCAAAAATGTTCGCAGAATTTACAAAATTTATAATATACAATAATAATACATTCTTTTTAGGGTTAGTGTGAAATAAGACTTTGTCTTATTGTCCGCCTTTTGATGTGTCAATAAAGTCGTTTCCATTTCATTTCAAATTTGTCTTGATGGAATCGAAATGTACCAAGAAATATAATTATAAAGATTTTCACGGAAGCAGTTACGTGACGAAGCAGTAGAGTCCGGGAAAGTAGGCCGTGGTCGTTCTGAAAGCGTACTTCCAAACGTTTCGTAAACATTTGCGGTCGACATCTTCAGTGGAACTGCGTAGACTTCTAAGAGAAACAAGTCCGCAGATGTTGACGAAATGTTTGGAAGTACGCTTCCAGAACGACCATCCCGGATTCTATTGCTTCGTCACGTACCAAGAAATGGTAAAAACTCAATCATTGCTCTCATTTTCAAAATGTTTCGGGAGGAACCACCCTCCTACGTCAGAATAAAAATCTACCCGTTAATGTTGCCTTTAAATAATTGAAACATAACCTATAAATAATGGTTAAATCCTGTTCTTGTTTTCCACTTGTTTGTCTGGTACCTAACCTACGCCTGGTCTAGGACTTTGTTCGGATTTGGCATTCCAAACAAAGAAATACTTACATTTTATATAGTTTCTTGCTTCTTTTGTTTCTAAAACTTCCTTTAAAATTGACTTGTCCATGATCCCTTCAAAAATGTGAACAGCTTCTTTCAGCAAGCCATGACAACAATACAAACATTTACTTGCAACTTCACGAGGCTCCACCCCATTTTTCACGACCAAATCAGACAGAGACTCCGCTACCTGCGACTGGTGAGCGCCATTGCTCTTGTTCGGATTACATTCAAAAGTATACAAGGAATTGTCAGGCAGAACCTCACTATTCTCCGAACTTTCTCTACTTTTTATAGAAGTTGCATCTTCCGTGGGCTCCAAACTCATATTCTCAATATTAGGTCCGACAAAGTCGCCAAAGTCATCAAATTTTTCAGCTGCTAAGTTTTCTAAATTTTTACTATAATTGCCTAACGAAGTTGGTACCGGAATCAAGGACCCGTTCAGTGAATTCCCGGGTAAGGATAAATCAAAACTATCGCCCAGTAGGTCAATACTACGTGACGGTTCAACCATTAAGTTACTTTCTGACTCAGGTACTTGACTAGCGGCCACAATATCAGTATTTCTATAAATTCCAATCTGTGAATTTGTTAAACTTTGACTAGGTTCATTAACACCATCTTCGGCCAGATTGACACTCTTATTCCAAGTGTTCCACGCTTCTACTGCCTTTCCGGTTGTCAATTCTGCTGATAAAAATTCACCGAAATCCTCAGTCAACGTTGGTTCTTCTAATTCTCTAAGTGCACTGTATTTATCAATATCTCTTTCTCCTACAAAAGAATCAATCACAGGTTCATTGGCTGTTTGAGGTGTAACTTTTGTGTCACCTAAAAGAAAGCTTGCTTTTTCTATCGAAGGTATCTTCATGCCTACAGGTAGAGTTGTCTCTTTAAATGTGCCAACAATAGGAATCTCTATGCTTCTTGTCAATTCTGAAATAGGCGGTTCTCGGTCTAGTTCCGTGCTAGGTATTTTTGTTTCCTTCAATAAAAACGACGCTGGGGGCTTTGACAGAACCTTTGGGAACACTTCCTCGGGTACTACCGGAGCTGAACCTGGAACTATCGGCTTTATTTTAAAATGCTTATGATGTTGCCGATTTTTTTCAGACTTCAATCCTGAAACAATAACGATTTTTGAGATTTAAATATAATACAGAAGTCAAATTTTAAGCTTGCATAAGATCATCATGGTTACATAACGGCCAGCCCATCCTTTTAAAAACTCATTCACAGCTTTAGCTTTAAATATTCAAATAGCGACAGACACCCATCCATATCCATGGCACTTGCATGCGTGATGGTCTTCTTCTTCAATTTAGTGGAATCGATGCCTCCACTCCCCTCCATCCTAAATATCGATGCACCCAGAGTTTTCTTTCGTTTATTCTGGTTAGAACCCCCTCATTGCTAATATAGTCTTATCAAGGTTTGCGCTATGCTAGACGATCAAATCAAATTATTTCTTAACATACTGAAAGGGCATACCTTAATAGCCCTTCGGTATCCTAGGACGAGCAATTGGCAGCCCCTATGATTAATCAATTACAACTTACCAGCACTATGGTTGACTAAACGGCTCCCAGGATCTCGCGGTATCGAGTAGCCTAACGCAGCCCCTTGCTGAGATCCCCCCAACACAGCAATACTAGGCATGGAAGAAACTTGATTCCGAGACGAAATCTTACTTTCTGGCATTGCCGAGAGACTCTCTGGCTGCGAGAGGTTACGAAGTTTACGTTCACTTTCAGGTGATACCTAAAAATTAATAAAATGATATTACTTTCAAAATCTATTTCCATTTAGAAACGCAATTTTGTATTTTACCATATGGTCATAATGATCCATGAGGTAACCAAGGTCCAATGAAACCCTCACGAGGACCCTGCAGAGACGGTTAACACTAAATTGAAAATTGTCTGAAGTTAACTTTTTTTTTTTTTATTAATTAATTTAAGGGCGCGAGGCCACGCTTGTGGCATATGCGCCAAGACTCTAATTTCTCTTAGTAGTTATATCGCTTTTAGAAGCTCTGTGTGGTGGAGAAAGGCTGAAAGTGAGGCGACATTACTAACGTCGTCTCTCAGGATTAGAGAGAGAGTTGATTGTATGTTGTACATTGCACGGGCTGTTTGATAGTTGGGGCAATCTGCAAGTATGTATTCAACAGTAAGTGGGCAAGCACACTGGTTACATTGGGGTGGTAGGTCTTTGCTCATTAGGTACGAATGAGTTAGATGCGTATGTCCTATGCGCAATCTCGCGAGCGAGACTTCAAGGCGGCGCGACCTCTGGGATGATGTTTCCCACTCGCCTATTTTAGGCTTTATCATGTGAAGTTTTTTATAGGTAGTTAGGTGCGATTCTGTCCATTGGCTCTGCCATCTGCTTAATATGTGTCTAGTGGTAAGATTTATTCTGTCTGCAGTTGGGAGGACTGGTAGCGGGGGGGGGGGGGGTGGCTAAAGCTGCGGCTTCCTTGGCAGCTTTGTCTGCACAGTCATTGAGCATGACTCCTGAATGGGATGGCAACCATATAACAATAATCTTGCCGATTAAGTGGGCCAATTCTGTAATTTGGTGAGCCAGTTCCCCCCTTCTTACATACGAAGAGATAGCTTGATAGCTTGAACGGCACTGAGACTGTCTGTGTAGAAAACCGGGGTTGCTGACACTGGGCACAGTAAAAGGCGTTGTAAGATGGCATATAGCTCTGCAGTAAAAACTGAGTTAGCAGGATGTAAGTGGAAAAGGGATTTTTCTTTGCTAGCTGAAACAAAGGCCGCACCAACCTCTTCTCTGTCAGATTTGGAGCCGTCTGTGTAAAACTGAAGGCAGGGCCGGCTTAATTATTTCGCACGCATCATGTTTATGTATTTTTGGATGAAGAGGGGTGAGATATATTTTTTTTCTCCTAAGAGTCTTAAATCATCATGGATAATAATTTTGGGATAATGCCAGGGTGGGTGGTTAGTAGATTTGACGATAAGCGGTGGGGGCATGGGTGAGTGGAGTGACTTTAGATCCAACTCAGCTCGAAAGCAAACGGGCTTCGAGGATCTTGGTTTACGCAGGTATTGGGGCTGAAGAGATGAGTCCACTACCGAGTCATATGCAATGTGATTTGGCGACACTATTATGCGAGAATGGTATTTCAAGAGCAATATGACCCTGCGAATTCCGAGGGGTGGCTCATTGGCCTCCACTAATACGCTTTCGCGTGGACTAGACTTGTAGGCCCCGGTAAAAATGCGTATTGCCAACCTATGGACCACCTCCAGGCTTTCTAACAAGGTAGGACTAGCGGATCCGTACACTATGCTCCCATAATCTAATTTCGAGCGTATCAGTGCTCGGTACAAACGGAGAAGGGTGACTCTGTCAGCGCCCCAGTTTTTGGAACTCACAGTTTTGAGAATATTTATGCTTTTAATTGCTCTTAGTCTAAGATCCTTGATATGTTCTCCCCAGGTTAATTTTTTGTCAAAGATTAGTCCGAGGAACTTGTGTGAGTTGTTAAAAGATATTGTATTTCCTTGAAAGTATAGAATGGGGTCGTTATGACAATTCCTTTTTTTTTTGCAGAAGTGTACCGCAGCCATTTTGGTGGGTGAAAAGGTAAACCCGAATTTTTTAGACCATGTTGTTAAGGATCTGAGAATAGGATTCAGCTTCTTTTCTATTGAATGAAGGCTATTTGATTTATATAGAATAGCTAAATCGTCTATAAACAGACAGGATAATACGCCAGGTGGAAGAAAGGTGGTAACTGTATTGACAGCGGCATTAAAAAGTTTTACTGCAATTGAGTTGCCTTGCTGGACCCCATTCTCCTGCACCAGTGCATTAGATAAATCTATACCACATCGAACCTGGAACCCACGCTTAGACAGATAATTTTTGATAAAAAAAAAGGCAAGTTGCCCCTTAAGCCAAAGTCAAAGAGTACTTTGAGTACTAAGGAACGCCATGTCCTGTCATATCCCTTTTCCAGGTCAAAAAATATTCCAACAATGTGTTGCTGATTTAAAAATCCGTCTTGGATGTATGTGCTCACTCGGACTAAATGATCTACTGTAGAATGTTGCTTGAGTCCACCACATTGGATTGGAGACAGCAGTGGGTCGATTTTCCATGATAGTCTAATTATCACCATTTTTTCGAGTATTTTGCACAAGCAGTTTGTGAGAGAAATGGGTCGGTACGAACTGGGGAGGGATGGATCTTTGTTGGGCTTTAGTATTGGTATAATGTGGGCGTGACGCCAATCTTCAGGGAAGACTTGTTTTACCCAAATGCGATTATATATATTTAATAAGTGTAATAATAAAGGCAGCGGCAGGTGCTTAATAAAAATATAGGAAATAGAGTCGGGTCCACCGGCAGATTTATTACAACGTAGAAGAGCACATTTGAGCTCTTTCAATGAAAACGGTTCATTATAAGTTTCATTTACTCCAGTAGGGGGAGAAAAATCAAGCTCTGAAGCATATGTGTCAAGGTCATGCTTTAATATACGAGAGGCTAGGGCACGGCTAGGGGGATCGTTTCGTCGTGGGACACTTCAGGAAAATGTTCCGCTAAGTGATTTGCAATGCTTAAATTTGTATTAGATCTTGCCAGAACTTACGAGGGGGGCGACACCTATCTGCCCAGTTCCTTTTATTCTACGGATTTGTGCCCACACTTGCTGAGAAGTAGCCGTGATATTTAATTTTGATACAAAATTGTGCCAGTGAGTTTTCCGACTTGTTTTTAGAGTTCGTTTCGTTAGAGCTTCTAATCGCTTAAGCTCTATTATATTTTCTTGGGTAGGATATTTACGGACCTTGTTATACTGTTTGTGCCGGTCTCGGGTAACTTGTGAACATTCTGAGTTCCACCATGGTTTACGGATGTGGGCCTTACAGTTGGTTTTATTTTTTTTAAACGCTTTGTCAGCAGCGATAGATATTATTTTCACTAGTTTGGAAACATCAGAGTCTATGTCCCCGGTTTGGGGGTGTGGGGGTACAGAAAGTGCAGATTCAAAAATGGGCCATTTTTCAGGGTCAATTTTCCAACGCGGAGGTTGGACAAGAATTGGAAGGGGAGTCAGTAATTTTATAGCTAGGGGGTAGTGGTCGCTTCCATATCTGTCCTCTAAAATGGACCATGTTAGGTCACAAGCTAAATTATCATGGCATAGTGTTAAATCAACGGTAGTGTGAGTGCCTCTTGTCGAAAAATGGGTAAATTTTCTTTCATTGAGTAGCTGAATTGGCATATGCTGAATGAGGTTTTCAAAAAAATTTCCCCTTTGGTCAGTATTTGATCTGCTTGGGTCCCATAAAGAACTATGACCATTGGCATCAGTGCCAATGATATAAGGGGGTGGGAGCTGACCCATTAGTTGCATTAGCTCTCCCGGCTGCAAGCTGAGAGAAGGAGGCAGATATAATGAACACAACGTCAAAGGGCAATGAAGGGTTGTTCGAATTGCAACTGCTTGGAGCGATGTATTCAGAGGTATTCTTTTAGCTTGGAGGTGTTGGGCTATGAATATGGCAACTCCTCCACTTGCATGGTTGTTAGATGTGCAGTTAGTATAGAAAGTAATATATCCTTTGAATTTTATTGGGTCTTTGGGTTTAAAATGAGTTTCTTGTAGAAGGAAAGCTATTAGTTTTATTTTGGCTTGTAAGCACAAAAAGTCTTCAAAGTGTCTATAGAACCCATTTAGATTAAATTGTATAATTGTGTCCATCATTTAGAATTCTTTAGGATATGATTTCGTGTTGAGGCTACCACAGACAGCACCTACTTCCTTTTTGTTCACAGTCACTTGAGTCAGTGTCGCCGGGTAAGGTTTCTTTGTTATGCTGCCTTTCTTTTTTGTTTCTTAGGAGGGGTTTACCTTTGGTCACATTCGAACCAATTTCTATGGGTTGCTGGGGAGTGGGTTGTGCTTGGGATCTATTTATTGTTACCTGTAACGGCTCATTTGCAGCCAAATGATGGCCATTGAATATTTGTGCCACATTTTTTTGTAGTGGCAGGGCAGTATTCCCATTTAGGGCGCTTATCAGCCCTTTAATAATGTCAGAGAGCTGATTTACCTGCAAAGTCAAGGCGTGAAAGGCAGGGAAAAGGGTAGAACATGATTGACAGGTTGAACTATTTTTTCCGGCACTTATCGGTAATTTGGTGGGAATATACTGCTGACTGTGTGTGTTATTGTATGACCTGCTGCTGCTGGAGGTACTGGGATTAGTGGCTTGAGCAGCATCTTGTGGGGTTTTAGGGCTTGCAAGGGGGGGAAATAATTTTGCATTGAAATTGAAGGTATGCTGGGAATTAGACTGGGTGTGATTTGTAGGGCAGCTTTGGAACCCTGGGGAAAAAGTTGAGAAGGGGGTGCATTATTGTTTTGTGCTTGGCTTGGTTTTATGAAACATCGCGTTGCGGCTTGTAATGGCATATTATTCCTGATAGCATAACGCAGTATTTTTGTTTTTTCTTGATAGACTGGGCACATAGTGATATCTCTCACATCATGTGGGCCAGCACATACTGAACAATTTGGAGAATTTTTACAATTTTTGATATCGTGATCATCAGGTTGTTCGAATTTTTTTGAGCACCTGGGACACACTGTAACCTTGCTTTTGCAGACGTAAGAAGAATGGCCGTATACGTTGCACCTGTGGCACCGTAAGGGCTTTGGGTAGAAAGGCTTTATAGGCACCTCAAAACCTAAAATATCTAGGTAAGAAGGCAAAGCATTTGTTGAGAATGTTATTAAGTATGACGGCGGCCGATCAGTCTTGCTGGGTTCTCTAGTTAGACATTTTACCTCAGTAACCTTTTGGGATGCTAATTCTAATACAATGTCTTCATTTGCTAAATCTTCGAATTCCCTGCATCTTACGACACCTCTTACTAGGTTTAGTGTGGGATGTCTCTCGAAAATGACTTGATGCTTGACAATTTCGCTACTGCCTTGTACTACTTGATTCAGCTCGGTAATGTTCGATAAGCAGCGAACCTGCTCCTCATTTTCCACTTCAATCAAGTATGTACCATTTAAAAGCCTTTTTATTGATCTCGGCTCTTGCCCGAGGGCGTTTATCACAGACTTGTGGGTAACAAAAGGATTTATCTTACCCTTCGTTGGCATCATCAATAGATAACAGGACTGGTTTAGGCCTACCTCCGACTCCGTCATGCTGGTCATGTCTAGGGGAGGGGTGGGGGTATTGGATTTTTTTCTTTTCTTTCGGTTTCGACCAAGAACTAGCTGAAAATTATTCATATGAAGGCAGTATCTGAAGAAAGTTGTAATCCAAGTGATACGTAATCAAGCAAGTACACACACGCACCAAACACAATCTGTACAGTACGGAGGTCCGCACTGAAGTTAACTAAAATTGAATGAAAAATATCATTACAAGTTTTTTTTTTTTTTAAATTTTGGCTACTTCAAAGTAAATTGGTTCTGGGCAATTCCTAGAGTGAATCCCCAAATGTAACAGCTATAAGTTTACCTGAAGTAAATCAAATACATTAACCTATGAATGTAGAATGAAGTAGGCTCACCAGTCGCCTGGCACACGATGCCAAAAGTGGCACCTCATCTAAAAATTAAAAAAGATAAGCCTAGTGTAACATGGACTTGTGCAGCAGTTAAAATGGGTTCAGCCTCTTCCATATTTGCCCGCGATTGAATATTTGTACATAACGACCTCATATAACAGCCTCCACCTCATTCAGGCTTTTGGTCCCCTCAAAAACCAATTCTCATATGCTCTCACCTTATAAAAACTGGGCAATTTCGGAATAGCTCCCTTTGAAGGTTGAATAACTTCAGCATCGAGTTCAGCAGACTGGAAATCTTGGAAGTCCGAAAAATCATCGCTAACCATGCCTTGAAAATCATCTAAGGTAACTTCCACTTTTGCGTCAATATCCAAAACTTGAACAGAAGTGGTATCAGGCTTTGGTAAGTGACCAACTTTAGGAAAAGTTTTCTCTATAAACGAAGCATCAAGCAAATTCGAAATAAGAACGTCTTCGGATGGTTTGAATGTGTTTTCTGGTGGTGCTTTTTCATTTATTAATTTATTTTGCGTTTCCAGAGTGAAGTTGCCCGATGAAGAAACGAAAGGCACGAGCATAGGCTGCTTAGAAGGTTCTATTGGAAGACTAGCTGGTGCACTAGAAATGGCGCTGGAAGAGATGATTAAAGAAAGCTATTTAGGCAATATTACAACAGAAACATTTCAACATTGGAAAACATTGAAATAGAATGATTCCTGACTAGTCCTAAATCGACTCGATTTTGTCTGAATTATTTTTCTTATAGGCTAAAACAATATGAATTCAATATCATTTACTTAAATAAATAAATGGTTTTCTGGTATTGTTTGCAAACACGCGTGATATGTCTGATATGGTTCTTCGAGATATTTCCTAACATTTTTTTGTGAATCAGGTACCTAATTATTCAGAATCTAGAAGGCAGAGCAGGTGGTACTAACAATTAAGGTTATATTGATCAGCTCTCATAAAATAGGTGAAAGACATACAAAAAATGTTCTAGAAATTTTGGGTAGGTACTTACGCTGACGGATGAGAAGAGAATACGCTGCTTTGGAAATCTTGAAAATCATCATCTATTAAACTATTTTGTTGCGTTACCACACTCAACTGGCTTGAACTTGGTGTGTCAACTACAGTTTTAGAAGCTCCAAAGTTGAGACCTAAGTCTGCTAGGTTTGATGCGACCGTCGGCGTCGGCGGTACTTCATACGGTGAAGTGTTCCTAAGTGAAGTACCAGGGGCAGAATAATTCGGCAGCGCCGGCATTATCGGTAAGGTCTTCTTCTTCAAGTTACAGCCGGATGATGGCTGGTTGGCAGCAATCGGTAAGGTAGGTGAATGAAAACGAATATTGGACAATGCCGCATTTTGTGCTAGAGGAACGACAGTTGATGGAAAAGTAACATTCAACCTAGGGACAGGTGCGCTAGCAACTAATTTTAGTACGTCAAGATTATTAAATGTGCTATTGGACTGGGCAAGGCCTACAAGTGCCAACACGATATGAAGTTCTTGTTTAGTAAGTTGACCAGGAACAGTTTTATTTGCAAGATTCCAGATAAAGCCCAAAATATCGGGATGAAGACCGCTAGTAAGTAGTAATTGTGATATGGCTTGTGTGTTGACCATTTTGTCGGAGCAACGCACTATGTTCCAAATTGACTCGTAATATGGGCAACAGAGGGCAGAGTCGGCGATAATCCAATGGGGCAAATCATCTGAAACCTTCTTGAAAGTGTCCTTTGTTAGAAGATTATTTATCATTTCATCTGCTGAGACGGTTTTTTTCTATAAAAAAAGATATATATATATATATATACAGTATATACTATATAGTATTTATATCTGATTTCTGCCCGTTTCCTGTTAAAACGTCGCATAATATAGGATTTGAAATTTTTAATGACACAATTACATTAAAAATGGATTTTTTACATTAAATCAGTCTATATAATTGTTTTCACGGCGCGGGATCCTTGCGAACATTAGCGCCGTTAGGTGGGGGTTTGTAATAGATGGTGGTGAACTGGTGATATTGGGGCCCATTGGGCTAGGCAAACTGCTATCAGGAGCAGAAGCACAACAAAGGTTGCCCAAGGACCGTCTAAAATTGTTTCCTTTAGCTATGGTTTTTGTTTGGGAGCGCGAGTGGAGTAATTGTTGGGATATTTCATTAAATGTCAAAGTTGTGTATACAAGTTTATGTATTTAACAAATTGAATTGTGGTGTTGACAATAAATCAAGATAATCAACGGATGAATTCAACGAATGTATCGAAAAGCTAAGTTACTAATCTGCCTAATGTTTGACACAAATTTTCGTCTTTGGTGACATCTTGGCGAATTAAAATAAATATTCCGGTAATTATTTAAATAACAGCATCTCTTAGTCACCAAAATTCTATGTTCACGTAAGAATTCCCGCATTCTCAACATTAGAACTAAGTGCTAGTTTGAAGTGAATCTATCAAGAACAACCATTAGCATTCGTGCTACTACCCATACAACAACAACAACAACAACAACAGTAGGCTAGGTCCAGCTAGGCCCATATGCTAGTTGCACCTGTCAAATAGTTGTAATTATTTACCTCTACATCGGGTGCCATCATCTTTAACCTGTCTTGCTGCCTTTTAAACTCCCTCTGTCTTTCATCATTACCGTTCATTTTAAAGTGGCCAGAATGCATAACTAATTAATAAATTAATAATAATTTTGTAAACAATACTGAAATCGATTTTAAAAACAATAAGCTAGGCGAAGCTAGCAGACGAAACTCGAACTGCTATAAATCTAGCACTCTACTGTGATTGGGTGAAATGCGTGTTTTTGGGCCCTAGTCATTTTGTTGGGGCTTTTGGTTTCATTGGAGACCCGTTTAGTTGACATTTGAGAACAACTTTTTGACAAAATCTCTATCTGCCTTCAAAATTTTGTTCGAAATGACTTCTACAATGGATGAAAGGTATGTACTATTGCACCATAATAATGGTATTGAAGGTGCATTCATGCAGATTAATATTATTCATCTGATTGCAGGTTATCTGATGAATTGGAGTCGTTGCAAGCAATTTTGATGGACGACGTACTGGTCAAAACTAATGGGTATGTTTCAAAAATCAATAATTCTAAATTATTAGCTAAGCCCTGCATGATCTGTAAATTTCTCATGCGCTTACACTTCATCAAATTATTTTACTTGCATAGGCTGCATGTATTTTCCTGCATCACAGTAAACACAAATAGAAATGTCAGCTTACTGCGTAGTAACCTCTGGCTATGCTACTCAATATTTTGAATTTCATTTACTCCAGTATTCATAAGTAGATCTAAATTTAAGGTGGCCAGGCCATTTCATGCAAGATTCATTTCCGCCTAGCAAACATACAGTACTATCACTATCTACAATCTGCCTCAAATGTATCCGGACAGCCACTGTTTTTCGCAAGAAACAGCTCCAACTACCTTTGAGACGAGCCATTTCCGAAAATATTATCATAGATTCTTTAAATACTTAGGTTTCATTTCCAAAGAAATAACAAGACAAAATCCATCAAACAGAAGTCACAAAAATTCAAACATGTGGAGGAATTTAAATTCGAGCACGCAAAAGTATCTGTACACTCCGCAATCCAGACACAATTCCTAGCTCTAGAGTCTAGACAGAGGAGGCTATAGCCCAAACTCCGCTAGATTGGCTTAGCAATAAAACTAGGGCTCTATATTAGACAGGTATTGTCATCCGCCTTTTTTATCCATTATAAGTCTGGTGTATAAGCCAAGCATTGGGTGTTTACCTATTTATTTTTAGAAATTTATCGTTATTTATTTATTATCATTTAAAAAACGTTCTACCAATTAGGGAAGTGTTAATAAAATAAAAATGAACCGTGTTTTCGTTCTTTTCAATATTTTTCTTTCTTAACTTTTTACTTCAATACTTACCATATAGGAATTATAGGATAAAAAATGGCGGATGACAATACCCGGGTATATAGTGCCTTAAATAAAACAAAACCAAAAAGTCAATATTTAGGAGGCTTAAAAAGAAAGGAATAATTGCCAACAATGATACTGTTCGGAGGGTTTTGCACGACCAAAGATATATTGGATGTACACTAAGAAAGAAGCCATAGGTAAATGAATTTAATCATGGCAAACGCGTAGTTTTCTAAATTTCATTTAAACGCCAGTAATAACTTTTTCCAGTGAATAATTTTCTGATATGAAAGTAAATTCAATGTCTTCGGATCGGATGGAAAACTCCGATTATGGCGAAAAAGTAATGCGGAGTTACAACCTGCAAACTTGACACGAACTGTTAAACAATTTGAAGCGCAGTGCCAAAATCATGGGTCTGGAAAATAATTACATTTCGCAACAAGACAGTGATCTGAAACGCACGGCGTATAATACAAGGGTGTGGCTGCTGTACAATGGACCAAAGCGCTTTTCCACGCCCCCTCAATCACCTGACCTCAACCCCATTGAAAGTGTACGGGCCTACCTTGAGAGTCAGCTGAGAAATCCTGAAATATCCTGCCGCGAACAGCTGAAACGGATTCTCCAGCAAAAATGAGCGAATATGCTAATTTCCTTTTGTGCAAAGTTGGTGGATTCGATGCCTCGCCTCTTACAAGCATTAATAAATGCAAAAAGGCTTCCCAACGGAGTATTAATCATGTATATTAATTATGGCCTGTTAATGGTTTAGTGCTCTCCTCTTTCTTTGGAAATTAATCCTAAATATTTAAAGCATCCATATTTTTTTCGGAAGCATTTTAATGACAGTTTTAGCTTTTTCTTGTGGAAAACAGTTACGGATACTTTTCGGACACACTGTAGGTCTACAGCCATTTTTTCTTAACCGTTCAAACAAGGGGAAAAGTCAAATATACTATTATCGCAAAATTCTATTAAAGTGATACAGCAAAAAAATATGAAAATAGGCTCATTCTATCTATTTATTTTTTTGCGAGGAATGAATGCATTTTAATAAGCTCCCGTTTTTTCTCAACTTATCGTGGAATTCACCAAACGTCACAGAAATTACGATGTATACAGTAACTGAGAAAAATTCTTAAATTATATTTTCTATACCTGTAATAAATCAGTATTCATTTATAATGTGTTCAAAATATTACAAAGTTACAAAGGATATTGATTTTTAATATTTTAGCATTTTAAAAAAAAAACAGGGCCCAGATCGATAACCATCAAACCCAGTGCAGAAGAAAACCACCATCACCTTAAATCTTACTTTTACAATCAGATACATTTGCCTCCAGTCCTAGAGTTGTTTAATGGCAATGGTGACCATTTGGCATTTATAACAACCACCATGTTTTTTATGAAGGGGAGGTGCTGAAGTAGAAGTATCAATTCTGCCTGCTACAGCAGCTGACAGTTCAAGTCAATATGTGCGAGTGACCCTTGTAGCAAACCTACCGGTGGGCTATCCGGACGTATCACCACAAGTCACTTTGAAGAACCCGCGTGGCCTAGATGAAAGCACTATTAGACTAATTGAGACAAACATCCAATCAAAAATAGATTCTTTACTTGGTGAACCAGTCATTTTCGAATTAATTGAGGTAAGCTTTATCAACTTGATTTTTAACGTCAGGTTAGGCAAGTATTGCCAGGAATTCCGTACAATTTCATTGATACGCTAGAAATACATGCAACATGTCCAATATGGTACGAAATTAGTGACTGCAGGGGTTCGAGTCCTTGTAATACATCCGTCCTACTCCGCGGCAATGGTCATAAATATATAGTGCCAAACGACATCGGCCTGCTGTACTAACTTCAAACGGCCTAAACTCGGACGGACAGGACGGGCAGCAATGCCCCCCCCCCCCCCTGTATCCGCCCATGCCTAAACTAGGTATGGTCATATATCGCTTTCTACCTGCTTCAATTGTTTGTCAGGTTGTGCGAGAACATTTGACTGAGAGTAACCTGCCGTCATGCCCCTGCGTCATTTGTCTCTATGGCTTCAATGAGCAGGATGAGTTTGTCAAGACAACTTGCTACCATTATTTCCACTCTCATTGTTTATGGCGTCACATTAATACGAGTGAACGTATATTTCGTGAGGAACAAGAAAAACTGCCTGCCTGGCAACGCACAAGCATATTCCAGGTAATTGTCGGTCAAACTAGGGCTCTTTATATAGGGGTATTCTCGCTCCGCCATAGCGGTTGGAACTAGACCTAAGGTTAAGGCTTGGATGAAATATTATGATTAAAAATTCTACAACCCAAAGGCAGAATAGTTCGCACACCTTAAAAATTTACAACTACTGTTTTTAAAAATAATAATAATAATCTTATTATATGATATTATAAAGAGTACTTGCTGTCAGTCGATAGAGGACATGATAAAGTATTTCCTGCTACATTTACTACATTTACTACATTTTACTGCAGATTGAACAATTTACACTTCTGTTTTTATATTTAATACCCGAAAAGAGTCGAAAAATATTGTAGAAATAACATCTACAAAAATGCCTAGTGAAAAACCAATTTCTGAAGAGACAAGGAAGAAGATCATGTATCTTAACCAAACCGGCGTATCTGCGAGGAACATTGTTCAGCAGCTGCTTCTACCACCTTCAACAGTGCAGTCAATTATCAGCCTGTTCCGTGAAAGTTGCATAGCCATCCTAAACGAAAAACAGGCCGAAAAACTCCCATTTCTATGAGAGAACGCAGGCACCTGAAGACCTTAATTCCTCTGAATAGGCGCGGAACGTTGAAGGAAATCACTGAAAAGTAGAGGGAGGCTATTAGTGAAGCTTTCTCTATAAGAACTTGCCGAATGGTCATGAAAAAAATAGGTTACAAATTGTTTTCAGCGAAGAAAATAACCGGGCTTTCAAGGCGTCCAACACGAAGAAGGTTACAATGGGCTAGAAACGTTTCAAAATGGCCCAAAGACCGCTGGGAAACAATTATTTGGTACGATGAGTCACGGTTTGTTCTACATATGGGCAATCAAGGACCCAAAGTCATCAGGATGAAGCCTGAAGCTTATCAGCCACAATGCATAAAAAAGACGGTCAAGTTCCCGACCAGCGTAATGATATGGGGATGCTTGAGTTCGAAAGGAGTTGGTCACCTGTACTTCGTAGAAGGCACTGTCAATGACCCTAAGTATTTAGAAATTCTAAACAGCCATCTTTTACCGTCGATAAGTGCCCTACATCCCGATGGCAATTTCGTATTTCAACAAGACGGGGCCACTTGTGACACTAAAAATTCTGCTAAACAGTGGTTTTGTGAAAAAAAAACATTTCGGTTTTGACATGGGTAGATAATAGCCCAAATTTGCCACCAATTGAAAACCTTTGGCTCACCATGAAGATGGTAGTAGCCAAAAAGAGCCCGAAGACAAAGGAAGAACTGAAGAAGGCCCTCCAAGATGTGTGGAGTGGTATTACACCAGCGATGTGCAGTAATATTGTTTCTTCATTGCCCAAAAGAATTGCCACTGTTATAAAAAACAAAGGAGGGGTATCGCAGTACTGATAGACAATTCACTTTGACTGTGCGAACTATTACGCCTCCCAAGTTGTTGAAACCAATATTAATCCTGAGTTGTTCTAGTTTATTATGTTTGAAGTTTCTATTGCTAGATTTGCTTTATCATGTCCTCTATCAATTGACACCGAGGTACAACCTTCGAAGTCTACGCAGCTCCACTGAAGATGTCGACCGCAGATGTTGACGAAACGTTTGGAAGTTCACTTTCATTTCGACCACGGCCCATCAGCCCGGATTCTACTGGTTCTTCATTCAACGTTTAGTATAATTAAAACAATTACAAAAACCTTCACGGCCGGAGTTGATGCAGCAGTAGAATCCGGGCTGATAGGCAGTGATCGATCTGAAAGCATAATTCTAAACGTTTTGTCAGCATCTGCTGTTGATATCTTTAGTGGAACTGCGTCGACTTCCAGCACGCAGCTGCGGAGTCTCCGAAATTTCTCTTGAAATAGGTTGCTGGAGCTTTTGCTGGCTGGTTACCCTTTGCGTTCCTGCTTACAGCGACTATGCCCGGTGTGTCGTGAGGTTATTCCCGTTGATATGGAGTCATTGTCGGATGCAGCACCGCCTGTCGACCGAGAAACTGCCCGGAGCTTTGAGTTGGACGAGGATTTACGCGGACTTCAACAGAAAATGGCCGCGCTATTTCATCATCAGAAAAGCCGGGGAGGAATTATTGATCTCGAAGCAGAAGAGACTAAGTTGTTGTTGGTCACGGAAACGGTAATTTTTTAAAAAATATGTATAGGGCTAAATCAACTGATTTTGGGGTGGTCCAGGGGTGCCCAGTATCTACGGTCAGCTGCCCCTTATGTAAGTGCAATTCGACTGAGGTTCTCCATATGGGTCATTCTCCTGAAAACGTACATTTTATGTCCGGACCCTTTTTATCCTTCATGTTCATAAATCTTAGTTAATGAGCTTATGACAGTTGTAAAGGTTGTTAATTTACAGCTTGCCAATCTCATTTTACCAAATAATAAAGCATCCTAAATATTCAATTCCAACAGCTGTCCGCGTGTCCCCATTGCGCTTTTTTGAGATAAATTAAATTTTCTTAGGGTTACCTTCAACTTTACAATGAATGGGATGATTGGAAGTTGTGAAAAACCAGACAAAGGTTTAAAAATTTTATAAAATGTAAAAATTACAATAGTTGTTCACTGCTAAAAAAAAAATTATGAACTAGCGTCCAGATATTCGTTCAATTCAATTTCTAACAGCCGTCCTAACGTTAAAAAAATAATTTAAAAACTGGTTTGGCGCGGGAATCAAATTGTTGTGCTGGCTGCAGTTGGAAAGCTATATGGCTCCAAGTTGTAAGGGGTATTTATATTAACAGATTTAAACTTAAATTTTTATTGCTAATTTTAGGCGGGAGTGTGTGAAACGTGCCTATCATAACTGTGACAACCGTCCAACTTAATTACGCTGATACCAAAAGCTTCAGGTACTCGATTTTTTGGGCTCATTGAGGTTGTTTCTAGTCCTGACTACGAGGGATGTTTACAATTAGCTAGCGCCATCTTGAAGGGCGCTAAATTTTTTCAAACGGGATTTCTATCTACCGTCCGTCCAACAACCGTCCCAAAATTTGATGGACAGTTATTAGACAATCTGCTGATGTATGATGATAAACTGTTTTGATGGTGTAAATTAGTACGGTAACTACTTACAATAGAAAGGGAAACTTTTAGCTGCCTAAATTACTTTCCACAAGACAAGTAGGCACTCGAGTATTCAGGAACGCCACATTACATTTTTTTTGGAGGGGAAGAGGGAGAAAGATAGGAAGAGGAGTTTTCAGGGCAAACATGGCAGGTGAAGAGAAACAGACTCGTAAAGCAAAATTTAGATCAATCACACGAAAGGAATTAAAGAATAATTGCGAATTATCACCTCGCGAGCTTCGAATGGCACGTAAAGATGAGGAATCTATGTAGCAATATTACTAATTTACATAAAATAGTTCGTAAATAATTTATGAAAATGGTCATACAGGAATTTTGTAAAATGCGGACGTCTTCATCCGAAATAAGTGTGTGGCAGCGATGTCTTTGCGAAATACTCGCACATAATTTTTGCATAAACGAATAACAGTCCGGGGATATATAGGAACTGCCCATGGATATCTACCAATAACAACTCTGTCAATGTCGATCTGACTACTATCCGCGGCCGTCTCACAACTGTCCTATTTTTATTTTACTGTGGAATTAAAGCGTGATTAAGATCAGTTGGTGATCAAAGAGGCCTCAAGGAGAAGTCCCTGTGTGGTTTTCGTTAAAAAAGCAACCAGAAAAATTAAATTAAAATTTAAAAAGTTACCGTTACCAAGTTACCGCTTTCAGGAGAATGACCCATATGCTGGGGTACTCAAGTTTGATATTCATTCATCCATTGCCACATGTAGTTAATTAAGTTGAGTCCTATTCATTTAAATAATTGAGAATGACCTCTGGGATTTAAATGAACGGACTAACAATCTAATAATCTTCTTGCATAATTGAATTTACTGGGTTTCAGAGCGAAGAGACACCAGGTCCCAGCGATAACAGGCCACGAAGGTTGCCAGAAACTGCAACGCGTACCGAACAGCAACGGAGAGGTGCACCTGGTCGGGGTCGCGGGCAGCGGGGATCTTTCTCGGCTGCAAGGAAGAGTCGAGGCCATCTGTTCACCGCCTCGAGATGACGAAGGCTATGCAAAGCTGCATGGCCTTTCGTCTTTTGTCCTGTTCTTGTCGTGTAAAGTCCCAGACCCTATCCCGATTGTTGAACAACAGCCCCAGCGTGATCCAAAGTATTTAAGTTAACCGGCGACTTTCTTTTTGCATATGGTAACCATGAAACTATGGGAATACGTTGTCTTGATACTGCGCATTCATTCCTTACGGCATTGTAAGTGCATTTTTCTATTTTTCGTCTACTCACTGCTTACATTGCTATGTAATAAAATAAAATTTTTGTGACAATTTTAAAAGCAGAAACCACTGAAAAAACAGATTTACAAGCAATTAAACACTGATTTTAAATAGGGCAGATGCAGATATCACCTTAGTATAAGTATAACCGTATATTATTTGTTTATTATTTATACTTCACTATTATTATTTAAGCTGAAAACTCGTTAGCCACTTCCGTCTTCAGCTGATCCTCTTGAAACCACTAATCTTATTTGACAATTTTTTGGCGAAGGTGTGGTACCTACCTACCTACGATGCTACAATATCATGTAGTTTGATACCGGAAATACTTTCGTATGAAAAGCGATACACGTGTTCGTTCCAGGAATATTGGCCAACACAACATGTAAGCAAACCTTTTTTGAAAAATGATGACGTGAAGCTCGGAATTTTTACAGGTCTCATAATTTTTTTTAATTTCCTCTTAGCGCAATGAAAACCAAAATCATCTAACCTCAAAAATTAGAAATGAAAACTATAATGAATGAAGTCTTCGGCACGAAGTCATGTCGCAAATTTGGCGCTAAAACGACGTAATTGCAATTTTTGTAAATCATTTCAATTTTATGGTAACAAATTTATGTCAAAATTGCCCAATTAGAAAAAATGCAGAAGCTATTTCTGAAAAACTTGCACTTATACAATTTCGCCGTCATTGCACTAGATGTGCAATGTTATCTTGACCTTGCCATGTTTAATCTAGTCTGATCTCGTAGCGGTAAATTGATGTTATTAATATTACTGAATTACAACTAAGTTGTATTTACTTTGTCCTTTACTTTTTTTGCCTACATCCTTTTTTTATTATTTGAAGGGCTATTTATGGACTTATAGTGGAATACTGCTCCTTGCCAACGACCCCATGGATTTTCATACATAATTGATATTGTTTCCCCATGAATTTTTGCGATAGCATTACAACTCATTCAGTTCACATTATTGTTTTCCTATTTAGACTTTAGTATTTGGAAAGCTGTGCGAAATTTTCGATTTCAATGGATTTACGTTTTGAGGACCCAGAGACTAAAAAAAATGTTATTTCACGAAATATTTGTCAGCCTGTCCATAGAGAAACTCTGATGGATTTCGATGAAATTAGGTAGATTAAGTCGATTCGTAAAAACCATATCTTGGGACCAATTTTTCTAAATTAATTTTTGGGGGTTTTACTTTTTATAGGTATAATCTACAATTTATAGTAGTTTTCATTGTGAACATATGTAGATATATGTCCCTTCCCCCTTTCTACACTATGCAATTGACCTATCGACTAATCCAGTGCTTTAGGCGGGGATTCCACCAGCGTCAATAGTGATATTAAATGTTTTTTGACAGTCTAAAACTGTCTGCTACCACGTCAAAAAAACATTTAATATCACTATTGACGTTGGTGGAATCCCCGCCTAAGGATGAGGAAAATCGAGGCAACATAAATTTCACACTTAGGACAACTATGGAACTACGGTACTCATAATTAACTATTTATTACGGTACCTATAGTATACTATTGACAGAGATATGGAAATATTTACAAAAACATCGTACTGTGAGACTGAACGCACCGTAGGTTAAACTGTGGACAGGAAATAAAGAAATACAAACATAATTTTTGCAATTTTTTTTAATTACCTGGTAGAAAAAAGGAGAACTAACTTAAAACTTTATAAAATCTGAATTATCCTAATAACGGCGGCACTTGTACGATTGGAAACACATAACCTCGCATGGATTTGTCATTACCACCGTACCTTATCTAAGTGAAAAAGCAATATTACAAACGAGAAAAATAACTACAGCTGTGAGCTGTTGGGCAGCTAGCTTGCCCAGACCACACTCGAATGCAAAATCTATTTTAACATGCATAAATCAAGCCAACTGCAAAAACAACTCATAAATAATATTATAAGAGAGGTAGCAGTAGTCAGATTAAATATTTTCAGAATATCTTCACGCTTTGGCCGAATTTGGTTGCATACTGCCAATGCTCATCATTAATGCCCATTACTACGACAATAGTAACTGCTTCTAACTTATAGAGTTACATTCTGAGCAAAGTTAGGAGCCATTATATATGCCTCTTTTTCGGTGAATTAATATTAAGCACGGTTGCCACCACCGCATGTAAATTCCCCGTAAGGAATACTGCATGGCACCACCAAACATTGTTAGATGGCAGTGCCGTCGAGCATTCCTTACAAATGCTTTCCAAACGTTGGTGGGCCCCGGCCTAAACATTCTGTTAGGAATAACTTTTCTTATGCCTCAAATTCCCCGCAAGGAAACAAAATCCAACACCACGCGTAGTTTTGAAAAGCTAGAATGAGTTATAAATATTAATGAAGAAGTCAGCACCTGTAAAAGCACAGGAGTCATTACTATCCCGCCTTTGATATTATTTTTTAAAGAAGGCGAGATAGTAATAGACTAAAAATTGACCAATTAATGACACAATTTCAAATAGTACTCTTACAGTCTAATTCATTTAAAGCGAGGCTAGCACAAGTCTGCTAGTCTGGTCAATAGTTATTACAAATGTTTATTCATCATCTCGAAATTTATAAACAGCATTTTTCTACACTGTTATGATACTATTACTAGATGATTATTTGAGGTGGTGTTATTTCCGCATAAAAAGTACAGTACATCGCATGAGGCAGTTACAACTAAATTCGACCATTGCGCCAATTAAAAACAGACCGTACTTTTTCTTATGAACTAATTGGAAGAAAGAAACTTTTCATACCAAAACGATCGTCTCCGAAACTTCGTAAAATATTTCATAGAAAAATAATGTATCCGATTAATTAATAAATAAAAATAATTGGATCGCTGTAAAATTAAACTTCCTTAAAGCTTGGGCGTCTCTGATTACAATTACAATCAAGCCGGAGTGCATGACGGATAAAAAGCAGGGGATCTTTTAAAACTCGTAGCTTTTTTTAAGTTAAAAAAACTAATAGATAGATATTGAAAAGGTAATTAAAACTATCATAGTTCCATTGGCCAAAAAACAATCAAGTGCATGTTTACTAAGTAAAGTACAACCAGTCTCACTTTTCTTAAGAGGACATGCTACGTAGAAAATGAGCACCCCAAAATTTGTTGTTTTTATGGACTTTTTTTTTTATATTTAATTAACAAAGCAAGTCATTTAAGATTGGGCTCATGCAAGTTGTAGAAGACTACTTCTTGCAGCATCATATAATCGGGTATTTTTACTTTTCGGTTTTGTAGTTCTTCCAAAAATCCCAGAATACGCATAATTTTAGTTCTGGTATTTATGAAAGAACTAAGAAACCAAAAATTTAATATTTCCTATTACATGATGCACGAAGCAGTCTTCTACAACTTCCATGAGCCAAATTTTTAATGACTTGCTTTGTTAATTATATAAAAAATCAATAAAAACAACAAATTTTGGGGTGCTCATTTTCTACGTAGCATGTCCTCTTAAGATCGTCCTCAATATGGGTCTAGTGTCCCTTCCTTGATCTTCCCTCTATTTCAACCTCTACTAGTCATTTCATCACGCACCTGCTGTTATCATCAGAACTATGATAGTCTCAATCTCGCTATCCTCTCCATCACTTGAGGGGGCACAGGTTATTTCACGTTCACATGTTCATTTTGTTGAGAAATATACGGTTTTTCTATTCTATTCTATTCTACTTCCACCCCGGACATAGTGCATATACATTTAAATTATTACTATTATTATTGCAACTTCCCCCTCCCCCAGAAAATCGTTAAATTCTACCGCAAAGCACACACATGAAATTTGTTACTGTTCACGGACTCATCCTAGAAAATTCCTCCTGAAAAGCCTTCGGTTGAGGACTGATTCTCATAAATTCCTTCTCGAGTCTCACGCCGTTCACCCTTTCGAGATTCACAATATGGGTTCTGTTCCACTTTCATGGCCTTCCCCTGGTAGGAATATTTGTAATAGTCGCCAAAACTAATTTTCTCCTACGTTCACCCATCTGGGGTTTCTCTGAATTTGCATAGAACATCAATATTAATACGTTCAGGGCTGCGTGTACATACTTTTTCGGTGTCATCGTGCTAGTCAATACTTGGTCAACAAACAATTCATTAATGCTTTCCGCTTTGAGGTCCCAGGAACCAAAAGTGTTTTTTATGAAACGTTTGTTCGTAACTCGATTTGCGGCCAAACTACTCAAAAGAAAATCAAAGAAAATTATCTTTTGGCCTTTTCAGACAAAGCGTACCGTTCATAATGACATGTTAAAAGCTTCCAAGATCACTTCCTCATTGCTTCCATTACGCCACGATTTTTCAAAATACGTGTTGCTTGCCACTTTGGCCTATTCAGCGTCAGAAAACCTGACTGCCTTTTTCCAATAATGTAGAACTTGAAAGATCTTCAAAAATAAATAAAATAAATAAATAAAATCATTAAAACACTAATTAAGCAAGAATATTTAAAAATCATGAAAACGTGAATTAGAACAAAAATTGTATAGAAACGCCCATTGCAGAAAATGAAATTGACTCTGCTCTCAGTTAAATAAAATTGAAGAGTCAAATTATCACCAGCCTCTCTTTTTAAAATAAAAAAAGGCGTATCTTGGCTCATTCCCGTTCAAATATACGATCACCTTCACCAGCAGAAAAGATATAACAACACACTATTTGCATGGTTCAAGTAACTGTACAAAAATATGTTATTTGTTTACAACAATAAGTCGTGTTAAAAAACTTAAGGCATATTAATCCAATAAGCTGGAATTGGTTCAGGGCAAATTATAAGAAAACGGCCCAATCGCATTCCATTGCGAATAATAACAAAATTGGCAGCCTTATTCAGAGCGACAAAGACACTTTGATGAGGTTACACGTTGCGTTACAGTAACACCACTATAATATAACTCTATAATAAATCAGCTAATAACAGTATTAAATAGTTAACGTAACTCGTAACGCTTATTGTTAATAATAACCTGAGATAAGATTGTTATGAATCGGGGAACAGTTTATTTTAATTGTATGCAGTTCACCAAGCGTTGCATATATAAAAAAAAAAATAAACAATCTATTGGTTAAGCAAAATTGCTTACGGAATTGATAAGTATAAACTTCGTTAAAAACATATATTTCTTTCATTTCATGACGCTGGTCAACTGCATAGTCGGAGCGATCGTTCGGTTACTTACAACAAAATGATATTTACTACTTTATTTATAACGTACAGTAGATAACTTTATATATTAAATATTGAAGACTAAACTCAATAACGCAAGAATATTGTTAAGGGAAACAAATTAAAAATAAATAAAATGGAAACAAATCACTTTTGACTAATTCACATCCATGAAAATTCCATAGTGTTGACATGTATGTAAAAGGTTTTGTAACTATGGCAATTTCCGAGTAGTAAATCATTATTGCGAGCTGTCTTCATCGTTATAATCACATCTAAATAAATAAGGATTTTTCTGTTCTATTACTAAGCCAACTTAGCGGAAAGGCCCGGGCCCGCCTGCTTTACATGACCCCCAAAGCATGGCCAGAAAATGTATCAAGTGTAGGACTCGAACCAACAACCTTTCGGGTGAAAGTCAGAGTCTGTACCACTACTCTACACGTCCTGACTACATCCACATTATCAATCAAAAATGGTTCAGTTTAAAATTGTACTAAGGTAATTGAACATAAATGTTATGAATACCGTAATGGTATCCAATATTGCTCGATATTTTCTGAGGAGATCATCGTTTACGGGCCTCACAACTTCTCGTTTGATTGACATTGATCATGAATCATAGCAAAAACTCATGAATCACGGCATCGTCAAAAAAGACAATTAGACTTAAGCCGGGTTTACACCGGGCCGCGAACATATCCAGATAGGCGAAATTTACATCCGACATGTTGAAATACATTGACAGCATGACCCACCTGGTGTCGGTGAAGAAAAAAGGATATTGATCACATTGTTGAGGGGTCTCTAGAGGCGCAACATGTCGGGAAACCCAGTTTTGTTGGTTCGTCAATCGTCTTTAGGAAAAGAGGGAAACACAACAGGCAGACCGGCGATGCCACAAAAGGTCACACCACTGAGTCATTGGTAAAATGAGTGAAAGAACTCCCTTTCCCTGTTGTATTTAGGTCTCTTAATAAATTTTTTCAACTGGTATCTGACTGCTGAGTATGCTTCCAGTAAATAGTACATAACTTGTTCAGTACAATATGCGATATATTCCGTTCCACATTATTACTTCTCTCTTCCAAGCTTAGCTCATACTACAGCAAGTTCACTGTTGAAATCCTGTTCAGAACTGGCGGGAGAAATGTTCACCTACAATGCTTAAAATTCGCTAAATTTTGTCGCCCATTTTTGTATCCAAACACATGCTGGCAACATTTCTGTCCCGAAAATTATTGTTGGCATCGATTAGTAAATCCCGGCTTTAAAATTAGAAAGAAGAAAGTAATATGTGAACACAGCTCAAATAATAGTAAAAATATTTCCTTAGCCAACAGTGTTCTGTTTACATTTTTAATAGTTATATCATAATTTAAAATATTTGATTTGATATTTTAGACAAAATCAAAAACTGCATAATGTAAAATATTTAATGCTCATGAGAACATCTAAAAGTACCACACTCTTGTCAATAGAAGTTTCCTGGATCAATATTCTTACGGTTGAGGAACTTTGCCTGCTTTTCGTAGGATATTAGCCAACAAATCAGATAGGTACTTTACATTAAAACCATTATTTACCCATTCCCAATTTCTACTGTTTTCTAATATTGAAGTTGTAGCGTAGAGCTTAGAAACAGGGCGACATTACTGCGATACTTTTCAAATATCACTACACCCCAAATCACAACTGGATTCCACATGTAGCAGTATTTAGTCGGCACCCAGGCCGCAATTTGGGCCCATAGGTCCCCCGATTCAACATGTAACTAATTAGACTCAGCTAATTTATTTCAAAATAAATCCCAAGGCTATAAGTCCCAATTCGACTTCGATGGCCAGGTGGTAGCGTGCTTGTACTTGTGCGAGTCTCTACACGCCATGCGAGACGTGTCGTAACTCGACACAAGTACCTATTAGGTAACTTAGTGAGGCGACTGAAGAGGTCAATCGGATACATTCATTGAATTGTTTGTATGCGATTGACCTTTTTCGAAAAAAAAAGGAAAAAAATCAGAGTTAAACTTTCTTTAACTTGTGTCGGCTCTACATTTAGTATCTGAAGTGAAGTAAAAAAAAATGTATCAAGAGCATATTACATTAACTGAGGGTAGGGGGACCCCAAAGGATTAACCCGGGCTGGAACCCCCTATTAATTTAGACCAGTTTAGAAAATTACAATATTATGCGAGAAAAACACAATACAGAACGATATAGGTGCCGCTTTGCGAAGTAAGTTATAGTTAGGCCAAAGCTTTTTTAAGAATGGATTTACTTTGTTCATAACATAATCATCTAGCTGTTGATAATTATCACCTTGGAATAAATAATCTAGTACATACATCACTTTCCATAGAATTCCCCACTGCATTCACTTAGGGCCTCGCTGACTTTTATGATAAACCCATCATTGAGCAAAACATGGTGCGAAATTTCAGGGCCATCGGTAAAGAGTGTACCGGCGACACATGTGGCGTCAGTACACAGCGACAAAGTCAGTACCTTTTTCATTACAAAACACAATCAGCATATCTTCGAGGGATAACAACTTGCCAAATCCCAAAGTTAAGGGAAATATCTAATGCCCAAGTAAAGCAGTAATATCGCCGAAACACAAAAGACGAAACAGAAGTTGAAAAAGTGTGAAATTGAAAACTCGAATTACTCCAAGCCAACTCCTATTCCAATGTGCCACCCTCCCACGCTTCGGCTTAAGGGGGCACAGGCTGTTATCTCATGTTCACATGTTCATTTTTGTTGAGAAATACACGGTTTTCTATTCTATTCTAAAATTATGTTCACAATAACACGATTTTGTCATCAACTAATGTAACCTCTTTACTGCGGGTTTGTCCATGCTTAAACTTTCAACTATTCTGACACACATGAATCGAGTCGAAAACACAAAATCAAAAGCAAAATTTTTACAGTGATTTCCTTTGCGTAAACATGAAACTTATTAGCCAGAATATTTTTTTTTCAGATGATTGCATCTATTTTTTATATAAATACACCTAAACCAGTTAATTTTTATATATGTAAATACCAAATGTTTAGCCGAGCTAGCTTTAAATACACAGTGTAAATAACTGTTTCAATTAACAACATAAGTTCCAAATCTTAGGCAAAAATAAAATAAATACTTAAAGCATAGCTCGACCATCGAATAAGAACATAACCTTATTTTCCAAGCAACAGATAATAGCAGTTTACATAACACTGCAGCGTTCATTATAAAATGCACTGCTGGGTTCACAGTTTTGTAATTACATTCCCTCAGCTGTTTAAAAATAAAACCTAAGAAAGTTCACAGGATTTTCTCATACGGCACGTCATTAGTCAGACTTTAATAATTAAAGTATACAATTAATTAGTAGTTACCGGTACCCAAACAGAGAAAACCCCTAAATCCCAATGATTAACACACATAATGCGTATTAATATTCCACTTTTATTGCTTTAAAATATAATTTTTCTGAGGAACCTTTCTATCGAAGCTTTCTAACCTTTTTTCAAGAAATTATGGATAATTCATGTCTCAATACATATCTTAGCATACTCTGCCACTATTACTGTGTTGTATCGTATTACATTGGTCTGCCCATTCTTGACTATGCAATCGATCAATTCAATGCTTCGAGAAAGGGAAACTCGAGGCTTCCGAAATTTTACCCTAGAGTATTATTTACCGATGAACTAATGCAGTACCTATCCTAATTTATTAATAGTTAAGCATATACAGGTTAACTCGTAACGGTTATTTTTAAATAATGTTTTTTGTATGTGTTTGCATGCGCAAAATTACTGGGGTTTCCATTTCTAATTTAAAGCAATAAGGGCACATTGCCGAAATTTTCCTAGTTCCAGGTTTGATGTCAAAATTAAAATTTAGTTTTTTATAAATTTCAGTTGTATGTGATTTAGAACTCTCTTCAAATAATGTGGTTATAGCATAATAACCGGAATAAATGCATTTGTGACGAAACAGCAAAATCTATATTTTTTTGGGCAATTGGTAAAGTGCATTTTCTTCTCGTGTTGTGTGATTTGGAGCGTAGAAAATTGGCACCCCAATATCCAATATTTTATATATTTTTATTTAATTTAATTTGTAATACTTGGTTTTGAAAGAGTGAGGTCGTCCCAACGAGTCTCATAGGCTTGCAAGGAAAATGGTGTAAGGGACGAGAAGAGGTAAGTTGGGGATTGGGTACCAGACATGCCTGGTGAAGCTAACTCCGACGTTGCAGATTCAGCCGGGGTAGAGTTCAGGAGTGGAGATATGAGGTCTCTGTGCGACTTGACATTCGTTACGTACCTAACAGTTATTCTGCATTATTGTGGGGCATTTTAATTGTTTATGTTATAGTTTTTCCATGAACTTCAGTGGAAAAATTTTAGTCACCGGTAACTCTATGAACTGCAGGATATTTTGTCTCGATAGTTTGATGGCTACTGTACACTGTATATTTTACGTAACTTAGTAAAGCATAATTGTACCACGATGGAATGTAAATTGTACTCAATTTTCTGTTGGCAAATAAATAAACTTTTTTTTTATATTAATTTATGAAAGAACTCCTGTGCCTAAAATTAAAAATAACTTAAAATGTGATGTACGAAGCTTGAACAGACTAAATCTGTAATATTTAGGATTAGCTTAATAAATTAAAAATAAAATAAAAACATCATATTTTGGCGTGCCAATTCTCTACGTTTCATATCCTCTCAAGGGCTGCCATCCTATTGTACCCGGAAAGGGGGAGCCGAGAAAATTAGGACACACCACGACTCGAACCCACGGAATGGTGTATGACAGTATCATGCCCAGGTGAGGTTGAGATCTATATTTATTTTATAAAACTAAATAACAAAACCGCCGCGAAACCACTGGAAGGACGAATTGGAAAGCGACCTTCGGGAGTTCGTAGATGGTGGGGCGGAAACATTGAACGGAGAGCAATTAATTAGGTAGAAGGAATGTTCCTCTACTTTTGGATTAATACTACTACTACTAATAGTAATAGTAGTACTTTTGGATTTGATCTTCATGTCGACTGACACTGATACATTTTACATCATTCTTAAAAAAAGGACTTATTTGGACTTGAACACATAACAAAAAGATAATGAACTCTACCAATTGTTAACAAAACTTGAACTTTCGCTTTTTCATCGCTATATCCACATTGATTGAATACAGTTCTATATCACATACTGTACAACTAAAATTTATAAGCATTTTAATATTCAATCTGACCCCCAAACCAGTAACTCCGTAAAACTGCTGTAGCTCTAAAATTTCCGCTACGAAAGTTTGCTCGTGTGTTTTATTGTATTAAATTAGAAATGGAAACTCCGGTAATTTCGTCTATATAAACACATGCAAAGCAGTCCCAACTGATATGAAACTTGAGTGGTCAATTAGCATAGGGATATGTGGCTTGTTTAGTGTGCCCAATCTTTGATTGTTGGGACAAATTTCAGCTGCTGGTATATTTCTTTCTCCAGGAAAATCAAACATTAGGACAGTGACATCATCTCGGAATATATGCATATGCAGTATAGCACGGAGACAAATTTAATTTTTATGCAAACGATAGACTCGGCTATCCTGGTTTAGTTTTTTAAAAGTGTCCAAAAACTAACTCGTGTTTTGATCTTGCTGCCTTGAATCTTCTTCGACAACATAGCTCTGCCCAACCCCCTATCAAAACCAGATACTAAATAAACCAGCAGCTTGCTTTCCATGTGCTGAGTGAGAGAAACCCGTTATGTCGTCTTTTTTTCAATGCATTTTACAATGAGCGTTTGTCAGCTAAGCTTCTTCAGTGATATCAGACATTAAGAGTAGCATGATGTTGCTGCATACAAACTTCTATATACTATTGTTTTAGCTATACAGTATTTTCCTAATATATTATAATATAAGGGGGGGAAGAATTCAGCGCAAATGTCTACATTTTTAACATTTAGTCAATGTTAAATATGCGTCCACAATATACTAGATCGTATCTGTAAAATGCTGATCAATGTGAAAAAGAGGTTTTCAGTGGCATATCCAGTCTTAGTCACTTGTTTTATGTCATTTTTATAACTAATCCTATTGGAGCTATGATTAATGCCTGAACTAGGACTGTTTGCCGACATACCCTGCGTTATGCACAAGAGAAAAGTTAGATTATTATCTACGAAAATAAATAAAAGAGGCTACTCCCAGCTTTCATGTGTTTTCTGTTTGAAACCACGTTACCCACTTAAATGTAAACAATCAGAAGCAGTCACCAAGTTTCATTAACAGATATGCCGGCACAGATACTTGTGGACATTGCCAAAATATGTAAATACTAATAAGCAAATTGCGATTAGTACAGCTTTTTTTTTATCTTTATCATTTTGAATGCAAAACAGTTTTGCTGATGTTATCCTATATATATATATATGTATATTACTGAATAATTAACATAGGCCCTTCAACAGTCAGGACAGCTTGTAAAATGTGATATCCACCTTGATATCATTTTGTACTTTTTGTAACGTTAGCAACGAAGCGAAAAAGCCAGTGAGTGTTGAAAATGTTATGGTTTCTGCAACGTCTAATAATTCTCTTATGGCAAGAAATTATGGCTCGAAGCATTTAGCCCAACCTAACCTACCCAAATATTCAGGTTCTTCAACAAAAAAAAAAAAATTATCTCTTGGTTCTAGTCATCTTGAGCTAAACACAGGCGACAGCTGCTAAATTCACCAAACAAGCGGCGCAGTAATCGATTGGACAGAGGTTTAGTTTTTAAACCGATTCCTTTTGACTGCGCGACTTGCGACGTATTCAACAACCACAGCAAATATTGCTTTATTTTGAGCCAAATTTTGCATAAGAGAATCTTGACGAGAGCGGCCAAGTTCCATCGGATCTAAGTGATGTACAAGAAACAGTCAAGTTGTACAATCAGACAGTTAACCATACAAAAATACCAACAGCTCAATAAAAAAAAAAAATATGCTTGCTATATAGATACATAAATATACGCTTTTGACACAGCAACAGTGCAAAAGCAGCAATATTTCTTACAACTACGTGATAGTATTATAAGCAATCTAAATCTACAACTTGACTGAAACATTTATAAATAATTATATTTCGTCGAATTTCGAGTGATTTAAAATGCAATAATTGAATCCATTTTTAGTGCGTAAGCGCTTATTTTATTACCAAAGGAGAGAAGCGCTGTACTTCACTCCTCGGTAAATTGTTCTAAAATCGCTATATTTAGTTTCCCCTGTGGTTTAGTGATTCAATGGATGTTCTAATTGTATCGTATCACTGTATGCATTAATACGAATATACTAACAGTCGGTTTTCCCAAATTTTGAATTAATTTTTGTACGTGAAGTTCAACTTGAAGGAATTATTTTAATTTAAAGTAAATTTCCCGTACTAATAATTGTACTCATGGTAATACCGGTTTAATGAACTATGTTAATTCTTTTCTTTTCTCCATTTCTGCGACCGAAGTTAACATACCATAGATACAAGCATTTGTTACTAGGCGTAAGACTTCAACTAGACATTCAAGTTAAACTTCACAAGACGGTTTGGAGTCTTTTTCATTTTGTAAGATGGCAGCTACACTTTGTTATCAAGAAATGATGGAGGGATTTTCTACCATTATTTATCAATTTCGAACCTGCATGTGTTCATTATCAATAAAAAACTGCGTTTGCCTTTGCCGTTAGAGTGACAAAAGCCAGTAAGAAGGGTGCATATATTGATTCCATTATTCGGTGGAGTGAAATTCGAATATATTTTTTGATATTTTGAAGTGAATTAGTTTTCTAAAAGGGTATGTTTAAAAAAAGCTATGTTACCATGAAAAATTCTGTTCTTGACTTTGTGAACGAATAAGTTTTCATTTTAGTTTGCACAATGAGCGACCAAAACGTTTTTGCAGAAGACTTTTATTTTCAAAAAATCATACATTCGCAAACTCTCACGATGTCATTCTTTCTCCTAGTAATATGTGAAGAATTATACGATTTTTGTAATAAAAATAGGCAGCGATGCACTAAATTGTGAGCGATACTTGGTTTAAAATTGTGAAAAAGCTTTGTTTACTTTGTAAAAACTTGAAACGGAAATTTCTTCTCCTTTTCTCCACGTATAGGAAAATTTCATTGCAAAACAAAATTTTCATATACACAAGTTTATTTTCATTTTTATGTAACAAAATTTTTTTATACACTTTTATCAATTACAATTACATTTTTGTTAACAAGTATCAAAAATAAACTCTTCTTTTATCACTCGCAATTAAATAATTTGTATTTTATTTAAAAAAAAATTCATAAAAATTGACTAACGACCAAATCGTCTTTCAAAAACATATGATCGCGTTGTTTTTCACTTATATCAAAAGATCTAATATTTTTATATAAATTACCCTTATAATTTTGTACTTAAGCGTCCACCTCCTAGGTGAAATACCATTTCCTCATAACCTGTACGTGTTCTCCACAATCGTAATCTTAAATCAACATCATTAATTGTCACCGACCGACATTTAGTTTGTCTCCAAAGAAACCGGTTAATTATTTAACAAAATTGTTACTTCATTATATATTAACTAAAGTAACAATTCTTCGTTAAAACAATTTACCAGCCTCTAATCGTCAATTAAATAGGGGAGAATCATTTTTTCTTCGTCACTCTTAATAGTTTATTAATTTTAATGCCTAGGTTTTTACGCCCGGGTATATCATAAAACATCGTCAGCCGCTACTCAACATTAAGTTGAGCCTCAGCATTCAAACTCGACCATTACTCAAAATTCTAGTATAATTTCCATAAAGCCTGAACTGCAGATTAATGTTCTTTTGAATCTGAGACCGCAAGAGTAAATAAATTACAATGACACTATAAATAACTTAGCTAAATGTAATATTTTATTGTTTGGACACATATCTTTATATTCATGTAGAAAATAAACTGATTCAAAAACTTAGAATATAAAAAAATCGGACGCATAGCCTGTCAATATAAAAATCATAGAATCTCCTTCCTAGCAATTATGCACTAGTCTACAAGTAAAATAAATTCAATACGAAAATAAGCATAATAATAAAATACGATAAAGCTAAGTAATAGTTAACATAGTTACGTTTCTCAAGGTACATGGCGTAATGGTCGGTAGAACACAACCTAACTAAACGGCTGAAAACGTTTTAAGTCACCCACTACTGTAAATGGCGCCAAACCCTCGAAAGGCATAATAACGGAGTCTAAAACTCCATAGTCTCAATCAATAGTAATCTTTTTAACACCGTATTTAAAAATAACCCTGCATAGTTATATTTAACCCTACGAACACACATACTACGCGCACGCACTAGGATTTTTTAAATACGTAACTTCTAATCAGAGGGCGATAATATTTCTGAAGCACCATACAGACATTTTTTTTATTCTACTAGGAACCGCTCCACTCTAGGGCACCTGGGTTATAATATTAACTTCTGGTAACATGGGCACTGCAGAATGGAGTCCTCTTGAACGCTATTATCGCCAGCTCTGATGCCAACTTTTGCCCTGGGCTAAATGTGGCAACTTCTTACTAAATAAAATATGAACCCTGTAAGGAGACTTGCCGAAATAAAGCGATGCCTTGCCTTACCAAGGGCAAGGGCAGCTTATTATTAATAAAGGAAAATTTCAATCAAATGAAACTGGACGTTCCTTATATAAACTTAAAAACTTCAAGTAGCGTACGTTGAGAAGACAATATTCGGCATGTAGTGTCCACCAACTATGACCATTTCCAATCGAAATGATTTGATTCTATCATAACTTGCATTAGTTCAATAAAAGAAAGTTAATACCTATTGCAACATGTCATAATTCACCTACATTTCCCAAAGGACAACCCTGATTCTTAGTTGTATTTAAATGTTCATTACGACCTAAAAATATAAAATTTCAACCAATGTTTCAGCCCAGGGCCATAGTTGGGCATTTTAGTCTATTCCGAGAGATAATAATAATAATTCAAAAAATAAACATTGACATTCAAATTATACATAATGTATCATGTATGTATCATCTAGCAATCTCCCTGTGCTTAAAAATAAGTCAACAAACTTAAAAAAAATATTACACAAATTTTCTTCATACAACAGGCGACATCTGTGTAACTGGAAATAGCTGTTTTGTTTATGGGGGTCCTAAAGGTTACTCACGCTCTCTACGCGCAGATCCACCGCGCAGCACACCACCCGGCGTCGTCTGTTGCACCATTGCTCTAATTCTACGTTGCGCCGACTAAAAAAAAAAATTAAAACACAAAAGTTAGTGGGGACCAGAAAAGACGAAACACGAATTAGGAGTGTTACAAGAGTACAATACTGTGCAATGTGCATAAAAGTCACCTCTTCCTAACTCTCACTCTATATACCGAAAACTTACTGTACTCTTATAATATTACAAAAGCCTTCAATTCCAGCCAGATAATGGAACAGAAGAGGCCAAAAGTGACCTTTGATAGATATATTTTATCCCCCTTAATTATTAATAGCATACAATTTAATAATGAATACATCTTCAGTTGCTTTTGTAGATAATAGCCGTGATGAGTTACGACAAGGCTCCGATATCATACTGTGTAGAGTCTCACGCAAGGGCAAGCTACCTACTATGTCCCTGAAGGCCACAGTCGACATTTCCAAAGGCACTACATACACTTCAACCATAAAGATGACTAACCTTACCTACTTACTTTACTTTATCTAACGCCCACTCTTGGCGTAATAACCATCTGGTGCCGCGCCTGCCAGTAGAGTCAAGTCAGGTCGTTAAGAGGAAGCTGATAAGTTGGTTTAAATTTTTTATTTAATTTAATACTTTGCTTTATTTGGTCTATTCGATTTGGCCTGTTTAGTTAGCAGAGGACTAGTGGAAACATACTACTAGGAATATTTTAGTTTCGGTGCAGGGGTTTTACAAAATCAGCTCACCTGGACGGAGAAGAAAGGTCCAATGATATGGACGGTGGTCTCTTCTTGCGTGGGCGGAGCAGTGCCCTGCTCGGGCAACTTGATGACGGAGCACGTGACGCGCTGCAGCTCCCGCACGTTCTGGCCTCCCTTGCCGATGATGCGACCCACCTGGGACGAGGGCACCATAATCTCCACTGTCAACCGCACATCATCGGTCCCACTTCCAACGAACCCTTCTTCCCTCATCTTCTCAAAGATCAGATATTGCGCCTGTAAACAATATCACAAGGAATTGAAAATAAGCTTAATTAAAAGAGCTAGAGGTGACTGGAAAACTCATCCTGATGAGTTTTGAACAATGACTTCATTAAAATACAGATTTTTTTTGATAACTTATCGTGACTGCCAACAAAATAAGACAGCACGCAGTCATAATTTACAGAATAGTTGAGATTCTGAAATGGTTTTACCCAGCGAACTAGACGCAATGATTTTGTAACACATTGAATAATTGAAATTTGAGAAATATAGATTAATTAATTAATTTATACTCGCCTACGTACCTATCTTTATATTTTTCTCATTTCATACGACAGTTGGGCTGGTTATAATTCCTTGTAAACTATTGAATGTAATATAACTTAATATAATTTAGCGTATTTAAAGTTAATTTTAATTTTGTCATTTTATGTATACTTGTCTTGTTGAAAAAAAAATTGGAATAAATATATATTTGATTTGATTTGACTACCTTGAACCCATTCCTTAAATCATAACTTGTATGTTTACTCACCTTTTTACTAGCATTTAGTCTATCGTTCTTTCTACTAATTCTTCTCTGATAATGTTAAAGTACCGGTGCGATTCTAAATCAAATAAATAAATAAATACATTTCTATCATACTAGTACTTTCCATTTTTTTTAAACTTTTTATTATTTTCCCTGCAGCCTGATCGAGGCGATTATAATACCGGTATTTATTTAATCCCCTGGTAATAAACATGTTAACAAGATAATTTTGTGATGGAAAGTGCTATTCAAAATTTGTTTGTTTACAGTTATAATCCTAGGGTATTTATTTAGCCCCGGTATTATAATCGCCTCGATCAGGCTGCTGTCGCACAGATACATACTCTTCTCCAGCCCCTCTCTATTGCCTAGAGTTGTTACAGTTACAGCTCTCCGCAACTCACCAGGCGGGTACATGGATCCCCCCATTTACGTATATAAGCATTTATCTTGTTGCTTTCTACTGACATTCCTGTGCAGACACAAGGTATCTCATTGCTCGGTTTGAATGGTCAATCATGTATCCTAAACATACAGCAAATTACTATCATCCAACATACTGTTAATTGTATCAATGTTAATGCCCCAGTCTAGATATTAAAGTGTCCCCTCTGCCCCACGAGGGCAGAGAGGGGGCGCCACAATACCTAATCTATACAAATGGTACGGAGTTTTAGTGATTAGTTTTGTCAGTAGCCTCCTCGATCGAGTCTGTGCAGTCATAAAACCAAGCTCGTTTCCTCACATTAACTTGAAAACAGTTTATGGAATAAGGCTGTGGCTTCCGCACGCTAATGTTACAGCTTCAATACATTTTGCATTTCTATCAGTATATCTAGCTCTATGACTCACCTTCCACTGAGACTCAGGTGTGCCAACAATGGTGACCTTGCGTTCCGCGTGCTGTTCTTGGGGCGCTCCCTTCTCTTGGTCCAACTGCGCGATTTTCACGCTGGCTCCCGAGAACCGGATTATGTTTCGTATGTGTGTCCCCTTGGTCCCGATGATGGCCCCCACTGCGTTGTTGGGAATGAAGAGATACGTCGTCTCCTGAAATTCATCCAACTAAACCTTATTATTGCAGTGGAACTTACTCCCGGCCACAGCAATGGGCAATACATTAAATGGAAAGGAACAATTTAAAAGTTGAAAATTTTACAAGTCCATGTTTCAAAAAACCGAACCCAGACGATGACGATGGGTGCTGAATTGAGTTCTCATGTACATAGACAAGCCTTAGTAGTGATCATGGTGGGGGAGATATATTTCACGTCACAAGATTAACTACGATATGCCAACTTTTTCTTAAAAATAAATTAACAACCTATTGTTTAAATTCATTTCCCGGACAGTGAATAATTAGGTCATGTAAGCGATTTATGCTTAGAATAATTTCTATGGCAAAAAACCGTTGATATGCCATTGGAAACAACGACAGACAAATCTTCATTGGCGTAAATAGAGGGGTCTGGGGGGGGGGCTCCCCCAGGTCCACCCGTAGCCCCCCCCCCCAGGATTTCTGGTGACAAAGACGTTATGGAGGCTAAAGGCATAGAATCCACAATAATGAAATGGAAATTAATTCATAGTATGCATATTTTGCATGGAAAAAATATATGACTAAAAATGCTTAAATCCCCAATACTTCAGAGCTATTTTTTCCAAATTTCTGTAAGGGGGAGAGCCCCGAGCCCCCCTCAATGGTAGGTTTATTGGTCGTTATAATATCTCAATAAGATTGTACTGCTTCCAAACATTGGCGTAATAAATAAATAAATAAATAGATAAATAAGGACTTTTTGTTCTATTACTAAGCCAACCTAGCGGAGTTAGGGCTATAAAGCCCTCTCTTACACTCAACTAGGAAGGCCCGGGACCGCCTGCTTTACATGCCCTCCGAAGCATTACCAGAAAATTTAGGAAGTGTAGGACTCGAACCAACAACCTTTCGGGTGAAAGTTAGAGACCGTACCACTACTCTACATGTCCTGGCGTAAATAGGGAGTCCTGGGCTAAGCCCCCCCGCCCCCATGCCTTCTGGTGACAAAGAAGTTATGGAGGCGAAACGCCAATACAATCCACAATAACGAAAGGGAAATTAATTCTTGGTATGCTTATTTCACATGAAAGACATCATGAAAAAAATCAACACATCGACCAAGTACTTTCACAAAAATATATTACTCAAAATGCTGAAAACCTCAATATTGGGGGTCCTAAAGCCCCCCCCCCCCCCTAGAAATTTTGGGAATTTACGCCAATGCAAATTTTTGGGCCTTACATATCCATCTCGTTTCCAACATACTTACAAGAGAAGAATAAATGTGATAAAACAAAACAAACAGGGAAACTAAATGACGGCGACTAATACACAGGGTTAACGAGGCTAAAACAAAAGAATTCAAATACAGTACTACTGAACAGCTCGACTTAATAAGCAAGGTGGCAATTTATCAAAAGAAACAGGAGTATTAAATGCATATCAATAAAAAACTGCTATACGTCCCATTAGCCTCGGTGCTGTTGCGCTCCCTACCCCCGATCCCTTTGTCAAGTGCTATTCAAGTCATTGCCTGATCCCACCAGAGATGATAAGAGTTTGGAGAGTTTGGAGAGTTTCAGGATGGCTTGTCACAGTTTTCTCATGCAACGGTATGAATGAGGAGCGAATGGGAGGGAGGTTACGTCGGTACATACCTCTTTAATTTTATTTTTTATTTTTTTATAATACCGTATTGTGGGTTAATTGTAAGAGTGGGCCCAAAGGCCCAAAATTCGCCCATGTGGAAAATAGAGACAATTTTCTTTCTTTCTGAATGATCAGGTGTAGGGAGATTTAAAAAAAGCGCCGACCTCTCTTCGCCATCTTGAAATTAAATGACAGATCAGACTGGCTACCGAACTTGATCAAGGCATAGGTATGATAAATGTTTGTGCCACGATTCATCAATATTGGATGATATCAGTGCAAGTATCACATTATTTTCACTTTGACTAGCCGCCATCTTGAAATCGTTGATAAGCCATAAAAAGTGCCCGTTAACATTAAATTAGTTCAAAATGCGGGCGTTCCGCGGCAATTTATTCCACCCCTATGCAACCAATATTAACTGAGATATGATTTTTATTTTTAGTTTTTGATCGGTCGCCATCTTGAAAATCTTGAAGATCAGGCTGGTTAACAAACTTGATCAAGACATTGTGCTTGTGCCTTTGTAAGTACATGAAATCTCCTTAAAAGCCTACCCAATCCAGGACTTGAGGAGACATGAGGGTCCTCTTTCTTCCTACTTCCGATGTAATGTCGTGGTCAGCACCATACCAGGTAGCCGGTTTTTCCCTAGGTAGAGGAACCAAGTCTGGCAGAAAATATGTCTCTTTCGATTTTCCGTTTCATTGGCTATACTAGTTAAGGCCTTTAATAAGGCAGCAAAACTTTTTTGAACGGTACTACTATCAATCAAGGCCGTGCCCAGGTTTTGATTTCGGAGGGGGTTGAAAAAAATAGTTTTCCCGTAATTTATTAATAAATGGATAAATTCTACAAACCATACAGGTATACATACAAAAATTTAGTTGGGGGGGGGGTCCGGACCCCATGGACCACCACCCTGGGCACTGGGCACGGCCCTGCTATCATCGGATTAGCTTTTAGCTAAACAAATAGACACTACGCGTGAAAAAATGCAAATCTTACTTGAGGTTCTCCCCCCTGGGCTGAGCCCTGCTGAGGGGGCACAGACGGGTAGAGGGGCGGGTACGGCATGGGAGCCCCGGAGCCGTACATGCCGCCAAAGCCGGGGCCACGACCTGAATAGCCCATGTTGTTGGTGGACATCATGGCCATGGGGTGGAGCCCCGGGAACATCATGCTCTGTGGAGCCATCGCCTGCAGGTCGTTCTCATAGCTCTGCCGCAGTTTGGCGCTAATCATTGACTCTGCCTTGGACATGTTCTCAATGCTACCCTTCACTGTAATAATGCGCTCCAGGTTAAAGCTGTTTATGTCGTTTATACTGAAATAAAAATGAATGGAACATTAAGTTCGTTGTTAGACCAGTAGTTGTCTCGGGCTCCGACTAGTTTCACTTATGCAGATACTATTCGAGTGACATGTTAACGGTTTTTTGATGGCGGTCGGCATGCGGTGGGCGCGCCCAAATTTTGGAAGGATGTAGTAGCCTTGAATATACCACATTACATGTATATTCAAAGCTAGTAGCCTGTAGACCTGTAGTTCTCTACAATTTGGAAGCATGTAGCTCCTCCTTTTTCTGTCGGGGAGCACTTCTGAAATCTAAGCACGAGAGCGAACATGGCCCACGGATGGTTAGGCGGAAGATCGAGGCATATAAGCTGTATGGCGAGTACATTATACACGACGTCAGTGGACTGGTCTTCAAGAAAGGATTCCAAAGGGAAGGATAGGGGCGAAGGATTGGGAGTAAAAGGGAGTCCCGATGTTGCATCTGTGCATCTAACCAGGGGGGGGGGGGGAGAGGTATGTGGCATGTGACGGGAACAGGCATATCTGCTGTCTGGGCAGACCATTTATGGGGCATCACTATGCAATCTCTCACCAACACCTCTTCTCTTCCCTAGATCGCTTGAAAGGAATACGGGACGGCATCGCAATGTCCCAACCCTAAAGCGCGTAGCGGAGCCATTCAATACCCCTCTCATGAGATATTGCATTCACGTAACACTTCCGTTGCATCCATATATTTAGCTCCTATGCCGAGTCTCCCAGCCTGAAGCAGAGACACCAAAGTACCTACACCACAGACCAAATACTGTCAACATAAGTTAAAAAAGTTTGACTCTGAGTTGGGAATTGATTTTCCCTGCTGTATACTCGTAAATATTTATTATTATACAGCATTGAAAAACAATGTCCCAATTTAGAGTGAACATTTCTTTGAATTGCGCAGACTATACCTTCCGGAATATGTATAATAATTAAATTTATATAGTATATTTATTAATTTAATAATGTACGTGTACGACGGCGGTCCAATAAGTCATTAGAAAAACAAATTATTGTCACAGAATTTACGTTTATTAGATTGCACCATTCTTCATTAGGTGGCAGGTTTTTTGCCAGCAGGTTTCACATGGTTTGGGTTCGTTTGATTCGAACGGCATTATTCGTTTCAAGAAATGCGAAAAATTTTCGGGTTTCACGTTGTGACAAGATTCACGAGTAAAAGATCGAAAGAAATTAAAGCTGAGATCTTACAGATGAAATACCGCAGTTTACAAATGGGTGAATGAGTTCCATGCGTATACTACCAAAGACGGCACAATACTCGAATGTGACCGCTGCTGAAATGCCTAACAATATCCACGGTATATTAATTGTAAAGTGACATCGCATAATGAATGGGCGAGACTGACAGACAAGTTAGGCGGCGTTTTGGAATTCCAACTTTGTGAATACCTAACGACCACACCAGCCGACTAGGCCTGCAGACTAATTTCGATAGTGTCCGGGGGCCTTAAGCAGTACGACGTTCGCCCTAGCCTATTTGGGATAAACGAACCCGTCTTATGACTCTTCTGGCGGTGTTTTATCTTTATCTCAATGACCTTATGCGAGGATTTAGCAATGTTATGTTATGGTCATGTTTTAAGGATTTTTTTATGGACCATAGGTCACTAGTCCAATGCCAACGACCCCATAGACTTCAGACATTCTTTATATTTTTTCCGTATAAATTTTTGGTCATTGGCAAACTGGTACATGTTCTCGATGTCAACCTAAACCAGCTACAAGCGATAATGGACAAGATGAGGCAAGCTTACCATTAACGCAATGAAACAGGCGAATGCATGACTTAATAAAGTACAGATACGAGTCGGGATTTAGCACAAATGACTACTTCTTTACAAATTAAAAAATAAATAAGCTTGAGATCAGCTTAAAAGTCTAAAAATGTTGAGAAATATTATAAAGAACTGTGATAATTATTTGTTGTTCAACCTTTTTCTAATGACTTATTGAGCTGCTGTGGTAATTTTACCTGGAAACAGTAATCTTTGTATCAGTGTCATGCATGATGCGTTTTATAGTGTTACCCCCTTTGCCGATGATACGACCAATCAGATTGTTGTGTGCCAGAATTTTCAGCGAAATTTCACTGTAAGAAAGAAAACAATCAATTATTAACTTAATTCATTCATAAACCTACCAAACCTTAACTTCGGTGGCATGGTGTTAGCGCACTTGTACTTGTGCGAGTCTATCACTTAGGGACGTGTCACAAGTTCATCTCATAACTCAACACAAGTACTATTATGTTCCTTAAGGAGGCGACTGAAGATACATGTATTTCATTGTTTGCATCCGATTAATCTTTTTATAAAAAAAAAACGAATGATACATCTACGGGGGCCATTCGCCATCATTAAAACTGGAATGATGTCACGCTAAAAGTTACTAAACTTTGGTTCCATTTGTCTGAGTTTAATTAAACTCGGCATATCGATTCCCTATGCCAGTAGCCATTGACAGAAAATTAGGAAGCGTCCGAGCTCTTAGGAAAAATTTTCAGAAAACGTGGCTTAGAGGCCAAGGGGTTCAAAATAAAATCCACTGGTTCATTCAGCAAGAGCAAAATTTCGTTTATTTTTTTATACCAACGATAACAAAATAGGATGGATCGCGCCTAACCATAAGCTCAGTATAGCGGATATCGGCCAAACGTAGTGGGAAATATCAAAGGAACCAGGTTGAAAATTATCTTCTGTTCATGATAAAAATTACAACAGAAATGATGCGCTCAAGTTCTGTGGGCTTGGCCGGTGCGACAACAGCGGGAATCGTTGATTGCTTGAATCTCACTCTAAAACTTACCCTTTGTTAGTACTGTTAGCTTCGGCTTGCATAACGTCCAAAATGTTTTTGCATGCGTTGGTGCAGTTGTCAGGATTACCGTAAATAGTAATTGCCTTTTCCAGAGATCCAACGTTGTCCTTTCTATGTACATCAACTCTGCAACCGTGAAAGAGCAATAAATAAGAGACTGCTTCGAGTTCAGCCACAATTACGCCAACACAAAGATATTTTATAAACGGATCAGGGTGAAAAGGCACTTAATCAACACTCGCAACCACCTGTTGCACCTAATTGTGATCTATTTAAGAGAAAACATGAAACAGTACAATAATTTAAGCTGTCGGCGTTGTGCATAGCAAAATACAAACTTTCCCTTATTTGCTATTTATTACGTGCAGTCGTTCTGAATGTCCTGGTGACATTACTTAAGGCAAGTTGACGACATGTTATAACAATCGCCTTACTTCTTGAAAGGGAGGCGCAGTAGGTAGCTCATGAGCGGCGCAGCGCCGTATGGACATTACTTAAGCCAAATTGACGACATGCTATAATAATCTATCAGAAAATATTTAGCGACTGTGTTTATGTTGCAGACATTTTCCCCGGAGTCGGTAAATATCAAAGGATGTTGGCTACAATTGTTGAGAACAATGTTGAGGGGGGCTGAAGCCGCTTATATACGGGGCCGACAATATCGCCGACTAGCCTAACAAAGACCGCCAGATATGAAAAAAATGTTTCGGCGGGTCTGAATATTCTATCTCTCCTATTAGTAGGAGATCCGAAGTAAGATCGACCTTCACCGATCTGTTTCATGGATGAAAATTGTTTTATAAGCAATTTAGTAAGTTAAAAGTCATAAAAATAACGGGTTGCCTGAAAAAATCCTGGCCAGGCTGCCATTAATTCAAAATTCAAAAATTACTTTTTTGTTGAATTTTCACCGATGTGTTTAACGAATAATTTTTGCACTAGCCATTAGTACCAAACCTATAGATTATGAAAACGTAGGGTTGCCTATATTTTTCTTGGCCAGACATAGGGTTGCCAGGGTTTAAACAGGTACTAAAAATACAGGTATCTTCACCTACTTGTTTAATGGATAAATTAAACATAGAAATAAGCGCTGTTTTTTGCGAATACGATGATGTAGGGTTGCCTGCAAAAATCCTGTCCAGAATGAGGGTTGCCGAATTTTAAAAAATGAAATTGTGAACGTACGACAAAGAGATCCGAGAATATGTCCCGTGCTATAGACGAAGACACAGTTTTCTAGCTGCTGGTGGCTCAGTTCCTGGAAGTAATTAATAAATATAGCCAGGATTTTTTCAGGCAACCCATTATTTTAATGATACTTAACTTACTAAATTGCTTATAAAACAATTTTCATCCATTAAACAGATCGGTGAAGGTGGATCTTACTTCGGATCTTAGACTATATATAGAACTCGAGGTAGGACTGCAAGTTGCTAGAAGTCGTTGCTCTAAGACTCCAAGTCAATATTTCGAACAAGAATTACAGCGTTTCCACAAGCTAGGCTTAGGGGTGGTTTGTATACGTACCGTGCACGGGTCTGCTGAGTAATCTGCCTGATAGTAGTCCCCTGTCTGCCGATGATCGCCCCGACCATGTCGCTCTGAACGAGGATGCGCAGCGGGAAGTCAGTCTGCCGGGCCGAGGGAGGGCCCCCGAGGGGCCCACCGCCCCGCATACCCCGGCCGCCACGGCGTCTTTCCATAGGCAGCTCGGCCTTCAGAGTGGCCCCCTCAAACTGGAAGCCACTCAGCTGACTGACCGCATTCTGCGCTTGCTCCTGCGCCTCGTACACCACCTGGACGGTCTGGCTACCATCCCGCGAGTTCAGTTTCTCGCAGTTCTGCACGTTCCCATACTGAGAGAGTATCTGCTCCAATTCATCGATCCGAGCGTGGCTGGGGATGTTGGACACGATGATCTTACAGTTACCACTGTAACAAAAGGTAATCAACACATTCAGCAGGTTTAAAAAAATGCGGGAGCATTTGCTCACTTTCATATTCACGGCCCATATCATGCAATTAAGTAAAAAATACAGAAGCCCCCTACTTTTTTTAAAGGGAAAAGTTAGCTTTTTAATTTTCTTAATGATTCGCTGGTATGGGATTGTGAGAACCAGTGGCGAAGCCAGAAGGTCAGCGGGGTCCGGACCCCCCCCCCCCCCAAATTGAACGAAACATCAAATGTTTTAGATATTTATTTTTAAAACAAATCCCCGGAGAGACCCCGCTCCCCTGTTTGCAGTTTTTTAATTAAGTTATCGTCTACAAAATCAATTTTTTTGCCGACAGGCCTATCTCTTAAAAAAAATTCCCCCAGGCCCCCCTTTTTAGCTTCAATATTCTTCACGTGTAAAATAGAACCGGTCCGAGTTTACTTGAACATGCTTTCCAATTTATTAAAATTAACAGATAGGGAAAATGAATAAATTCATGGTAAATAATTTTCCTATGGTTATATTTCCGATATCTCGGGGGGGGGGGGGGGGGGGTTGTCCGCCTGATGTCACTGGAGGTGAGGTAAATTCTACATAGGTCAGACCAACACAATACCCCACAGCAACAATGGCAGGGCCTATTCTTTTTCAAAATTATTCCCCCGGGCCCCCCTTTCTGGCAAACTCCACAGACCTATTTTTTTCAAAAACATTCCCCGGGGGAGACCCCCGGGCCCCCCTTCGGCCCCCCGACTCCTCGGGTGGGGAAATTAATTAGAAGAAGCGTACGTCCATGAGAACGGTTCTTTTTCTGCTATTTTACGAAAATACGGGGGGGAGGGGGGAGCGCCAAATGAAACACCCCCATTCTAAAACCTATCGTAAGCGGGAAAACTTTATGTATTGATGTTGCATGAAAACTGGACCCCCCCAAACCAAAATTCTGGCTACGCCACAGGTGAGACCTCTACTAAGAACCGGTCCGAGTTTACTCGAACATGCTTTCCAATTTATCAAGTAGTAGCTACAGAAAATGAGTAATTTCATGGTAAATAATTTTCTTATAGTTAAATTTCGGGCATCCTGGGGGGGGGGGGGGGTTGTCCACCTGACGTCAATAGGTCAGACCAACAAATTACCACACAGCAATAATGGCAGGGCACGCAATGCATTTGACCGTGAATTTTCTATCATTTTTTCAAAAACATTTTTTTTGCACAAAACCAAATAGTTTTTTGGGACAGCCATCTGTCCGGTTTCATTACTCAATTTAACACCTAAAACAAGCCTGAAAGTAGAAATCATCGATAGAAAGGTTTCACAGAACACTTATTTTTTAGTCAATTTTCATTAAAATTTAGTTATTTTTATTTTTTACCCCCAGAAGCAAACTATCAAGAGGCAAGAGACCCCCCCCCCCCATTTTGTCAACATTAATAACGACTACAATATATGTGAATTTAAAAGAAATCGTTGGAGCCGTTTTCGATAAATTATTTTTTTTTTTTTAGACGTTTTTTTGGAGTTTTTTGAAAATAAAACCCCCCCAAATTGAGATAGCCCAAAATATAAAAAAAACGGTCCCGAGGTATGATTTTTGTGAACCTACATGCCGAATTTCATCAAAATCGATCGAGTAGTTTGCCCGGAAATCGACGCACAGACAGACAGACAGAGCGACAGAGCGACAGACAAAGCGACAGTCATTTCGTAAAAACCACTTTTTTGGGTTCCTGGGACCTCAAAACGTGTAAATCCGTTGAAATCTCGGAATCGAAAATTTGAACCATCACAAAGCTTTCCTTATACTACGTATAAATTGGAAAGCAAAAATCTGAGCAGCAATATTTACAGCAAGGCACAGGTGAGCAACGCCGTACTATTGTCGAGATACAATCATACAGTGCATACACACACATGAAATACACGATATTCATTTATTGATTGATTGGTTGTCATGCAGCAAATTCGATTTATATGGTATATTATATTATAGACCGAAATTAGATATAGAAAAAACTGGACTCGGCGGGATTCAAGCCCACAATCTACGCCAGTTTTTTTCTATATCCTCTAATTTCTGTTATAACGGGGAAGCTATACCCCTTCAACCGAAATTGGTTAAATGTCAGTGTTATATAATACTACAATTTATAGAAAGAACAAAAAAAAATATCTTTATTTTCCATAAATGGGCGTTTTAGCTTTCCAATTTATACCTAGTATAAGGGAAGCTTTGTGATGGTCGAAATTTTCGATTCCGAGATTTCAACGGATTTGCACGTTTTGAAGTCCCAGGAACCCAAAAAAGTGGTTTTTACTCTGTCGCTCTGTCTGTCACTCTGTCTGATGCCTGTTTATCGATTTCCGGACAAACTACTCGGTCGATTGTGATGAAATTTAGCAAGTAGGTTCACAAAAATCATACCTCGGGACCATTTTTTTATTTTGGGGAAACTCAATTTGGAGAGGTTTTATTCTCAAAAAACTCAAAAAAAAAAAAAGTCTAAAAATATTATTTCTCAAAAAACGGCTCCAACGATTTCTTTTAAATTCACATATATTGTAGTCGTTATTATTGTTAATAAAATGCGGAGTCACTTGCCCCTTGATAGTTTGCTTCTGGGGGTAAAAAAATAAAAATAACTCAATTTTAATGAAAAGTGACTAAAAAATAATTTTTCAGCGAAACCTTTCTATCGATGATTTCTACCATCAGGCATGTTTCATGTGTTTTGAGTAACGAAACCGGACAGGTGGCTTTCCCAAAAAAACTATTTGGTTTGGTGCAAATAGTTTTTTTGAAAAAATGGTAGAAAATTCACGCTCAAATTCATTGCGTACAAGTACAAACGTCCAATGCAATAAATCACTAAGCCTGAAAAATTCCTTTGAAACTTTGTGGTCTGGGGGAGCTATAGAACCTTTTGTGCCAACAACTACATAATCAATTTTAATAACAGAATTAGGGAACTCCGAAGAATTTCTGAGAAGGACCCAGTACAGGGGGCAGGAAGAGCAAAACAAAGACACATGTGCCGATCCGCCGTCCGACAACAATTCAGATACCATTATGTTATTGAAGGCAACATCGACAGATTTTTCCCCACATAAATGTAAGCGATTCCTTTCGCTGTTGAGAGGACATGCTAAGTAGAAAATGAGCACCCCAAAATTTATTGTTTTGATCGACATTTTATTTTTTATGGCGCTTCTATTAGTTTCACCTGTATGTTAGTAATTTTCCAACAGAAACCCTACACTACACCTAGTGGACACTCCTAGGCAAAATAAGTCTTATAGGCAATCATTTACAGTGGTTGGTAGGTATAGTTGAACGGGTTTCAAATAAACTATCTGGCAGATTTCCCCAAGCTGCCGATAATAGTGTTACCATTCACTCAACTGAGCGGGTCTCACTCTCCCCCCGGATAGTCCCCTCACTCCCATCCCGCCACCACCAATTCGGTTGGATAGCTTCCTTCAACACGTTGCCCCGGTAAGGGAAAGAACGGAGTCAAATCCAGCTCTATACAACTTCTTTACTACCTATTTCAAGCTTCTCTCTCCCGGGAAGTTGAGTCCCTTATAGTATGCTGCCTAGCACGATGATAAGCTGGTGGTAAGAAGCCTAAAAGCCCCCCGTCTCAATTGTCAATGTCTTACCTGAATACTCATTACATCAAGTCATCACACTAAACTATCAATAACAACGAATACCCACACACCCGCACAACATATTGTTCAACAAAAACAAAGTCAACAACACACGCAAAAACAAACACACCAACAGAATATATACACGACAACGAAAAATCAAGTCCGATCAAAAACTCAAGTCACAACGACACTGAATTTTTCCCAGCCCCTAATTTTGAGGGTTTCTTTCGAAAGTGAACCATAGGCGCGACTAAACGCATTTTTTCCTCTCTAAATTTAGTTAGTTCAGCACGCATTAGGACCGGTTCTCTCCAAGAGTCCTCTTTTATGCTCTGCCTCTGCCCTTGTTGCACCCTCATCTTTTTGTTGTTCCCGCTGTGATCATAGAGCCAACAGGCATTTATATACAAACGGCCTTGGCTTAAAATATTTTTTTTTTTCATATTCGCTTCACTGGTTCCCCACTCGTTAACGCCACCTGCAGCTCTACAAGTATGAATTTATTAATTAATCTACTGGTAATGCACCTGACTTTTACAGTAGAAGGAAGGGGCGACGAATGCCTGAGAAGATAAATGATTTCCGTGATAAATGGGGGAGCCTATTTACCTGTGTTAGCATAAAAATTCCAGTATTAAAAGACGACAAAGGAAATACGAAAATCTTACAGGTGTGCAGTCACATTTCACATAGAGCTATCAATTAGGTTACATCTCATAGAAGAAATATTCCTTTACATTTTGTGAAGTGTGCCCGTCCCTAACAGCGATTGACCACAGGCATGGAACGTGAATTATAAAAACAACTAACCGTGAGGGTTTCCTATGGAAAAACTTCCATAACGGTGTTAATGACGGCCGCATAATACATACATATAAAAACGTAGAGGAACATTCCTTTTAAGGGATAATGGATTACAAGGCTTACAGGACAAATCCATTAAAAATTGGCGTAGTTTGAATCGGAGTGTGATGCAAAATATAGTGGGGTTGCCGGGCACACGCAGAACAACTTACACAAACGTTTAACTCAGGACAAGACAACTGGATTATATCTTCATCCCTTATTCAAAAAAAACGTCCACCCTTTCCACTCCCCTATTTCTTGTTGTCTTACCACCAAAACTGCCTAGCACTTAGAACACTGCTAATCATACATTACGTACAAAATCCTTTGAACTATTTTTTTTTTTTTTACAAACAAGGTTTATATCTCATACAAACGATTTAATGAATGTATTCAATTGACCTCTTCAGTCGCCTCTGTAGGTTTAGTACCCGTGTTGAGTTACGACACGTCTCCGATCACATGGCTTGTGGAGACTCCCACAAGTACAAGCACCGCAAGCACGCTACCACCTTGTCATCGAAGTCGACATTGGGCGTAAACACTCAATATGTTCAACTAAGGACTCAAGTAAGGGTACGCAGGCAGGGGATCAGGCAGCTTATATTATGGCGGCTGACAGCTGTCCATGCAAAGGTGTCTTCGGAACAGGGCGAATTCTGAGTTGGTTACTATGAGGGTACTATAATATGGTTGAAATTGTCGATAATGATATTTCAACGCATCAAAGTGTCTGTCCCTATTCCAAATTTTGGCGGGAATTCGATAAAATTTGGCATAGTGGTTTACAAATCTTCTCCAGGGTGTTTTTTTTTTTTTTTTAATTTTTTGGGGTTTCATTCCCCTTGACAGCGCCTCAAAACGACTTCCACAATTTTTTTTTACTCGCATTATGTTTTAGACATAATTGATATAAACAAAACCGACTAAGCCGCTTCCCCTAATAGTTTGGTTCGGGGGGGGGGGGGGGGCACAAAAGTAAAAGCAGTAAAAAAATTTCATGAATATTGACTAAAAACAATTGACTTTACCGAGTAATCTCCGCGCCCATTTCTTGTTTAAAAAATATCTTGAAATCTCTCCCTATAACTACAGACATAATTCTGGTGTGAAATAAGAAATCCTTTAATTCAATCATTTCAATTCATTTGCATGTCCTCTGAATTTCTTTTGTCAATAGTATGCTTGGAGTCTTGCCTTAGAGGTAACGTAAAAACACAACGTCATTATGGCTGTTCTCATCTAACACTACGATACATGACCAAGTATTCCCTACCCAACCGACCTCAGTGGGCACTCTGTTACTAAGACAAGGTGCAACTTATATCCATAAGAAATGTCCCGTTAAAGGCACAAAAAAAAACAATGCTCTAACTTACTAAGCAATAACCTACATGACACCCTTTCTGGTAATCAGAGACCTCTAAAGCCAAGCCCGAGGCTCCTAAACGCCCACCACAACTGTCAGGCGACGGTCATACTATACGATAGTCGGCAGCAGAGGTAGGAATGCCGCTAATAAAACTGAATTTTGGGTTTAAGTCAATTATTTTTTATGCTCGTGCACATCAGTTTAACCCTTTATTTACCTTAGAGTGATCCTTCGAACCCCCGCAATATTACATTATTTATCTTGGTGAACTCTTTTTATAAAATAATAGGGGGAGACGGAAACATTAAATAAATCCAGCAGGTTATATAATAATAATGACCTGAAGGACTTAAGGACTTTTTATGGACCGAGACCTACTAATTGTGGCCCATTGGTCCCACGGAATTTTCGAACAATAATTATATTATATCCGTATGCATTTTCGGCAAACCGGTATACGTCCTCTATGTTAACCTACACCGGCTCCAAGCGATAATGGACAAGCTGAGACAAGCTTACCATTGACGCAATGTAACAGGTGAAAGCTTGACTTCACCAATTACAGATACGAGTCAGCCTAGTAGGTTTCAATATACCTATTCAACTGTAATTAACGAGAAACAGACAACAGACTGATTATTCTACTTTTTATAATAGAGCCCTTCTAAATATCATCAAAACATTATTGTACACAGCTACGAAAATCTCATTAACACGCCAAAACTTTGCCAACCCTGACACTTATCGAAGAAGCCACATACAAAAATAAATGTACTCACCAGCCACAATGAGACGCCATGACTGCCATCTTGTGAGCAAATGCTCAAATAAATTCAACCCCCAACCAACCGTCAGTTCTAAAATTCACAGGAAGGGAGAGTAAGCTGTAGAAACGAGCAATATCACCTTCTACTCCACTATAAGAAGACCGGCATCTCTATTGAACCACTATTCCCACTGCTGGTCTTTCAGCAAACTATATTAATGTCGGATGCCACCCCTAAATAAGGGATGGTTAGGTATAGCACAACTCCCCCCTGCATTCAAACTAAGACTGGAATCTTTTGTAAGCCAAAAAAATTTCGGCTTGTGTTAACCTCTTCTTCATAGGGTCATATTATTCTTCAACCGTATTCCAGAATCCCCTTTCCTTTTTCGGCAAAAGATCGTTACAAATGCATCAACAGTTTTTTTTTTTTCGACAATATTATGCGCGCATAACCGAAATTCAGGAGACCCGCCAACTGCCAAGTGAATACTCAACCTCAGGAAATTAAACGCTTATAACGGCCATTTCATAGAATAACGCTTAACGGCTAAAGGAACTTCTATTCTCAAAGTTCACGCCTTAGCGTTCTAGGTGTTCATGTATCACTGCCAAGGAGGGGGAAAGCGGAAATCGTAATTAGAAAAATAAATAAGCAAAATAACTTCCCTTATAGCCTCTTTTCTTTTATTATCTTTTATTTATCTTTTTTTTTTTTAAGAGCGGGTCTCTGTTGGGAATTTGCGCGAGGAAATTGGGGATGTTAACCTATTATTTTGTGGGAGAGGGTTATCCGCTCTGTAGTGTAAGTAGTGAGGGGGGGGAGGGTTAAAATATGTTAAAGAAGAGGCCGGTGGCCCTTATTAGGAACAGTGTGACGATATCTGTGGCTATTTTTTGTTTCTTAGCGCTTCGGAGAGGTTCGTTGGACCGAGTAGGTTGGGCTGTCGAGAAGATGAGCTAAATTGTGAGGGCCATATTCACTTTAACCCGGGGGAGGTAAAAAAAAAAATACCGACACCGTTAACAACGGCCAACATAATGAGGTACAGTACTAGATTTAAACAAAGTTTCTAAATACACTGACTCAAGTAACTAAAGCCGGAAAAAGTAAACAAAGTTTCATTCTTAGAATCCTCATGGGAACAAGGTGTAAGAAAAATAAATAGAAAACTCTCTCCCTCCGCGAACGCTTCTCCTACACAGCAACCGACCATGTAGTTGAGAATGTTTTAAACAGCACAAAATTGTACATTTGCAAAATCTATAGTTTTTATGCTTGCTAAGCAGAATGAAGTGTCTTCCGCAATATAATTGGAATGAAATAGTGAAAACCGTGTGGAAATTACGGCTGAACGAAGTCATGATGAGTTGACTAAACAATTTTCTACTGAAGAATCAATATTCTACATTGTTAAACAAGTGTTGTTCACCAGTCTTTTAATTTCCACCAAACCACGTAAAGCAAAAGCAAAAGTTGAGAGATCTTTCGTATAGAAATTACCTATGGCCTAAAATAAGCGACCGAGAAAATTCCGGAGGTGTTAAAAAATTGCAAAACTCGCAGAGTCTACCTTTACCAGCTCTGAAAATATTGAGAACGCTGAAGTCAGTATAAATGAGTATTTTAATGGCATTAATTTCAAGGATTAAAAAAATGTTACAATAATCTTCAGTTACAAAACGTCATCGCCATTCCAGAAAAAAACAAATTCCGTTCTTAATCTGTTATACCATTAAAAGTAAGTTGGAAACTGCCGGTGTTCCAACGTTCTCAACCACTGCTCAAATAGTAATCCCATAAGCTGAGTCCACATGTGAGTCTTTTCTCTTTTATTTTTTTAATTAATGGAAAATCCTTACGGATATGTGAAGCAGAAAAAAAGGCAGAGGGATTAGGGGAGGGGAGAGAAACTTCTGATTAATTTATGAGGTAGATATCAGACGCTTTCTCGACGAAATATCACAAACATGACGTGTACGTATAATGCATGATAAATAATCGCGGTAAAAAATTATTATGACTTAATAACGCACAGGCCGGCCGCCATACCAAGTTGAATCCATCGGACCAGAGCAGGTTCAAAGCTGCAGATAACTTGGTCGTGTGCACAATGCCGGTAGGGAAACATGGTAGGACTTGTCCTGGTCACCTCCGAGCTAATCGTGTGACTTGACTGTGTTTCCCAAGTGGTTCGGAATCCACTATAATCAGGAGGTCCACTGGAGTCGTATGGGCCCACACCGTGGCCTGGGACTGTGTCCAACCATACTACTACTAATAACGCACAGAGTAAATACGAGTAAATAGTGTTTTCAATAATAATAAAATAAGGACTTCGATGGCATAGTGGATCTAGCTGGTTAACGAACTCTAAGGCACTATATACCCGGGTATTGCCATCCGCCATTTTTTATCCTATATTTCCTATATAGTAAGTATTGTAATTATTTTTAAGAAATGCAAAAGATTGAAAAAAACGAAAACACGTTTTTTTTTATTTTATTAAACACTACCCTAATTGGTAGGATGTTTTTTAAATAAAAATAAATAAACAACGATAAATTTCTAATAATAAATGGGTAAACTCCCAATGCTTGGCTTATACACCAGGCTTATAATGGATAAAAAATGGCGGAGGACAATACCTGTCTAATATAGAGCCCTAACGAACTCGATCAAGACATTTGTATGATCAAATTTTGTGCAAAGTTTCAAACAAAATCTGATAATATTTATATTCATGCATACATATTTTGAACATTACATTTCGAACGAAGGGTGGTCATGAAATGAAAAGTTGAGAAGAAATTTTCCGGAAATCGAACATGCTGGGTAACCGTCTCAATAGGCAGATGAATCTCCCTAAAACTGATATTTTGACGCACCCCACAGGAAAGGCTGCTCTGATCAGATTTGGAAAATTCCAATAACAATAAAATAAAAACAAGTTTAAAACTCATTAGAAATTTTCAGTTCGGACAGGTACGACCCCTGTCGAGAAAAACTCATGTAAATTAACAGCCATGGGTTTTTTGCTTTCCATCCAATTTTTTTCAGCTCTTTACTTTGCAAACCTTTTCCCTCTGGACAGCCCCCCTCCCCCCGTTCCAGTATACCCTCCACATGTGTCTGACCCTCTCATGAACCCCTACTTTCGTTTGTGATGAAATAACCGTTCTACCGATTTTTATGCTTCCGTCCGAACAGAGGGGTTTTTTCTCTGTTGTATCCCACCTTTTGGGACCGATAGGGTATAGGGGCAGCTTTTGCCGGGGAGGGTTTCCCCAACAGTTTTATTTTTATTTTTCCTGCAGAACCATTGCTTTAAAAACATTATCAGATGTTTCTATAATGCGTTCAGAACCTGTTATGAATGTACGGGTATTATCGTGTGTGTTCTTCTCCAACAGCAAAAAGAAACTAAATACGATACCTTTGTCCGATGCAGAACTAACGGAGCCCAATGTCTACCAAAAGCAGGAGCGGATAACATCATGAAGAAAACGATGTTAGGGTGTAATAGAACACGGATAATACAAAATTTACCACAGAACAAATATTTTCTTACTACTGTTGGACCGGGCATTGAAACGAGCGAAGTTAATTCTACAGTATTGTATACAATAATAATATATGAGCATACATTAATAGAATAACAAACTCAGTATTTCATTCGCTTTCATGTAAGTATAGACAAAACACGTAGCACGGTATACTATTCCTAGTATTTTTAGCAATGCTTGATGAAGCTGCGTTTTATTTATTTCATTTACTACGATTAGGTATTACCAAGTGAAAGTAGAAAAAATTATTGACTTATGGACAAGGACCACGAGGAACACTTTTGACAACACTGAGGGTCGCTGGCATAGGGCGGTTCCATGAGTCATCGTCCATAAAGGAGAAACTATTGGGAAAAGGCGACATCTAACGAGTCGGGACATGTAGAGTAGTGGGTCGGGACATGTAGAGTAGTGACTCTGACTTTCACCCGAAAGGTTGTTGGTTCGAGTCCTACATTGCTACATTTTCTGGCCATGCTTCGGAGGGCATGTAAAGCAGGCGGTCCCGGGCCTTCTTAGTTGAGTGTAAGAGAGGGCTTTATAGCCCTAACTCCGCTAGGTTGGCTTAGTAATAGAACAAAAAAGTCCTTATTTATTTATTTATTTATCTAACGAGCAGGTTGCTAATTGCTACGTTTATCTATTGCTCAGGTGGTAATTATTTGCAAATCAAGATTTTTCAATTGCTCGCCTTACTTATACTCGCCTCTCCCCTGCCATAGGAAGTTTCGCTCGCCTCGAACCGGACCATTCAACAAATTTCTATTTTTACCAAGAATTTTCAAGAGTTAAAAAAAAAATCAAATCCAGAAAGCCAAAACCCATTTTGATCTGCTATTGGGAGATGAATACACGAATCAATCTGTGGGAGGGGATAAATGAGACAACAGAGGGGGTTGATGGAGAGAGAGGGGCAGATGAGAGTTGCCATTGGTCAGATGAAACGCGATAAATTTGCATACGCATCACATACATTAGTAATACATTACACGTCCTCGCATCACTCTCCTCTAATTTCATACTGAGGTCCCACTACTATTAGAAATGTTTTTGTGAAGAACGCTACATATTGGAACATGGGGGTACCACCATACCCCCATAACAACGGCTCGGTAAAGAAGTCTGACGTGAATATTATGAATTATAGCGGTGCCGCCCTGTTCAAATGTATGGCGTGCCTCCACTATCCCTCACAAAAACCTTTCTTCTAAGATTGGTGGGATTGGGCTTAAGTACAGCTTCTTATAAGTGAGTCAATGATGGATTTTTAGGATAACGTAGGGAGATTGTAATTCGTAATATTTTCAGTCACTGCGACAAAACACACTACATTCATATGTGGGGAAACCCCAGCTGCGGAAGTCACTTTTGTTAGCTAATAATTAATAAATAACAAATAAATAAGTTCAGCAGATAGACCACACCGGAGTTTCTTATACATTTTTGAATATTCGCGGCCTGAAATGTTCGCAGTTGGTTAGATTTTAATGTTTCAAAGAAAATGTGGATTTAATCAAATTCACCCTGTCCCTATATTTTAGTTATTCCAGATATTGTAATTTTTAGTAGTATATGTTTAAGCAAGGCAGAGAACTTAAAGCATTTGGCGGTAATTCAAGTCATTGTTTGGGTTTGAAATGAAAAAGGCTCACTAAATATTGTAAATTAATTACACATCTGAAAAGAAAAAACAAAACTTAATGGATGAAAGGGGCAGTCGAAGGAGAGAAAAATTAAAAATGTGCAAAATCAAATTTCATATAAAAATATCATTTTTTTTTTCATTAAAGAATAAGAAGAAATCATTTCATTTTTTATTTTTACATTTTGATGCATACATAACCATCACTAGAACCAATTGGCCGCAGTAATAGAATATGATTTGTATTAAAAAACGGATTGGGGGAAGTCCGTTTTTATTAATTACACTACAGTACAGTATTAGGTCTTTTGCAATTACTCCCACTTAGCATTTCCCCCACCAGAAGCGTAAAGCGCAACATTTAATGAAATACACACGCACGGCGAAAACAGGGCGTCATTTCTCAGGCACAACACTCAAAAGCATATTGCTATTAATCTATAGGCCTACTTAAACTTAACTAATTAAATCATGGCTGAAAAAATAACTTGCCGATAATAGTAATACCTCAAAACTACAATATTCAAAACAGCCGACAAGATTGCAGCGGGCTCTTTATGCGACGACTTAATGCAAGACTAGGATAATTAAATATTAACTTAATAATAATAATAAATTAATTATTAAATCAAATATTAACAGCAAGTACATAATACAATGACCAAGACCAATCAAGTCAACAATTAAATGCAGTTAAATTAGCCAAATGTGGAAGGAAATACTTCTATGTTATGCCTCTCAAGTTCACACTTGTTCAATTTTCGCGTTTAACTTGCGTTTCAACTAGTGCGCCCAGAATCTCGGGTTTCGGGATTCATTGTAGCGCTCTTTGGCTAACCCCAAATTGAATAGCAAGACAAGATGAACTGAGGCTTGACCAAGAGTGGACATAGCCAATGTGTACATTGCAGTAGATATCAGATGAGCCAACGACCTTACCATGTTGAAGCCATGAGAGCAGAGCATGTTTCAAACTGCGGCAAACTTGGTAGTGTGCACAACATTGGCAGGGGAACATGGTGGGACATGATACGCTATACCAGTCAGTCTACGTGCGTGTCGAGTCCTGGTCACCTCCGATTAATCATGTGACTTTACCATATTCCCCAAGTGGTACGGAATCCACTATAATCAGAAGGTCCACCCTGTCGTCAACTCCCCTTTCCCCCGAGTTGAAAGAGTCTGCCCATAGGGTGCCTCAAGTTAACGAACAGATTCACTCCCACCGCCAGGCTGACAGGGTTGCTTAAAGCAGGCGTTGGAAACAAACAGGATATCAGATGAGCACTAAACCTGCTATCATCTGGCAGTCATGCTCCCCATTACCCAGATAATAAATAATTGGCACTCACCTCCACCCATTTCCCAGTTGTTCCGTAGGAGACGCGGAGTCCCCGCCACCAGAGCCTCTGCAACAGACGGAGGCGACACTTGACACGATAGTTAGTTACCCAAAACACCCAAGCACCCACTCTTTTAGCTGCTGTACTCCGCCAAATGACACTCAAGAACAAAATTAAAGGTAATATTATTAGCGAACGAAATGGCCATCATAACCAATTGCGTTCAAGATGGGCACTGCTGTGGGGTAGCAGGCTGCCTACCACCTAAAAAAAATCTTCTTTCGTGACAGGATATAGTCTAATGCATGAGTACCAACGGCCAGTGTAAAAATAAAAATTACAATTCCGGTTCATCAGAATTCTTATGCAGAAGCGAAGCTGTTGATTGAGAAGGGACAAGTGTAAGTTGCAATATAATCTATTCAAATTCGTTGGATGAAATTTTTAAACGTTTCCGCCATGTTATGGTGGCGTTTAACAGCTATCCCCTGGGATCTGTATTTCCTATATTAAATATATTATACGTCTTCTCTCCCAAGTCCCATTCTCAAACTTAATACCATCTGTAGCATCACATCGCACACTAAGGCCCGGCACACACGGACAAATCCGCACGCGCGAGTCATGGGGGCAATTTTTGTCGTTGTAGAAAATGAATATAATTCGAAAACAGCAGAGTCAGTCAACTTCCGCAGATTTTTGACGCTGCCGCATGTTCTGGCAGTGCAGAGGGCAAACCTGGTCGGCTTCACACCAGACTAAGAAATATTCTGAAGTTGACTCCGTGGTTTTCCAACTACCCATTTGCAACAATGACCAAAAATTGTGACTGGTGCGTACCGGGCCTTAGGCGGTTACTCCACCAACGTCAATAATCACTATTGACGTCGGTAAAATAACCGCCTTAACACATTGACAAGGACTCTGCCTGGCCCGATTCAGACAGAAGACTTAGAATTTGGCCCGGGAGAGAATTTTTAGCGAGCATTTACATTGCGTAAATTAATTTTTTGTCACAATCAACTTTTTCTCTTTTTTTTTGAAAAAAGATTAATCGCATACAAACAATTTAATGAATGTATCCGATTGACCTCTTCAGTCACCTCTGTAGGTCAGTACCCGTGTTGAGTTACGACACGTCTCCGATCGCATGGCGTGTAAAGACTAGCACAAGTGCAAGCACGTTACCACCTGGCCATCGAAGTCGATTGAGTTGGTTGTTTCCCAAAGAACCAAACCAATGGACCTCATTCGTATTGGAAAAAGGCCAACTACTCAAAACATTCGGTTTTGACGTAATTTCTCTGTGGCCACATATAAAGCATACAGCCACTACGGTAGGTACATGGTAGGACTTGTCCCGGTCACCTCCGAACTAATTGTGTGACTTCACTGTGTTTCCCAAGCGGTTCGGAATCCACTTTAATCAGGAGGTCCCCTGTCCTATGGGCCCACACCGTGGCCTGGGACTGTGTCCAACCTTACTACTACTACTACTACGGATTTCTTCATGAAGAGATCCATTAATTCACCCAAAGTCTAATTTTACAGGGAAACTTACCTCTTTTTTGTTCCACCAGCGACACTCGGTTCGACTACTATTGTAGAGCCTTGAAACGTGTACCCTGGAACATAAATGTGGAACATTTTTGAGCTGATGTTGGTACAGTGGCAGGAAGACTAATAGTAAAAAGAAATTCCTAATCCTCAGCGATGATTCACCATTACTACCAACACACTGCATACGTATGGTCTCAGCGTTAGTTGTCGGTGTAATACGAGAATATGACACAACGGCAGGCACGAGCAACCTGGGAGCAACGCCTCTCCAAGCCGGGTGTAGACACAAGTTACATCGCGTATAAGAATAAGGAAGAATCGCTTGAATGCCGACACAAAAACTAGTCAAGAAGCAAAAAGAATTAATGGCAACTCCATTGATAGATAGCCATACGGAAATGTGGGGTAGTCTCGATTTTTCGCGCACGTGGGGTGTAGGGTGATAGTTTGATTGAATTTGCATAGCCAACCATGGGGAGGGCCCTGCGAATTCGCAATGACTCTCCTATATGTGCGGAAAACGAGTTAGGCATGCGACCAACTGACGACCATCTTACTCCTCGATAAAAATGGAGTCAACCCAAGCAGGTTTTAAGTCAAATTTGCAAACAGTTGGCAGCAGCATGATTATTTTAATTTTTTCTTTCGAATTAGATTAACAATAATTTAACTCCCGCCATTTGGTTATTCTATGATCTCACCTCTAGCTTCACTACTTTAAGTAGCCCTAATAGGGCTCTTCCCAAGCTATGTATGGAGGACCCTAGCAAGAAAAGTACATCGAAATTCCTCTCCCGGGGGAGGAGGAGTACATGGCTGCTATACTGGCCTAATCACTTATCCAAGATGGGAGTTTCTAACCTAGAAGAATACCCTACACAAAATGAGACATACGTCTGAAGTTCTAAGGGGCATGTCATTTGTGATAGCACTACAATGGATGTTTCCTGTAAAATTTGATTTTTTTTCAAAAACTGATATAGGGGTGTCTGATAAGATTTGCTAAAATGAAGTAAATAATGGTGTGGCTCCAAATGGGAATGTATTGCGCCAATGCCTGTCTTAAGTGCCCATATCAGAGGATGGAATTTGAAATGTTGAAAGAATTTGTTGCCTGTGGCATATAAAATCGAAGAATCCTGGCAATGGAATCACTGTCGCAGACTTCCCAGAAATTTTGGGAGTGCTCCGATATTTAGCCATTTCACCTTAAGGGTCTGTTCTAATGTCGCATTTTGATGTGGCTGAGGTTGTTCTGACTTCTGATACGCATACCATTTGGCACTATCCGTTAAAATGACTTGAGTTGCATTTTGCGATTGTAGGAAAAAAGTTACAGCTTTTGTTCTATGCATTTCATTGAATTTATCTGTAAATAAAATCTCTTGAAACATGGGGGGGCTGGAGCACCTAAGCACCACACAAGTTCAAGCCACTAGGAATTGGAATGGCCATTGGTCAGAGCGGAATAGCATATCCAGGTTCGCTGAGTTTGAAATATTCGAGGGCACGAAAGAGCGTCTGAGCCTTCGAGGACCTAGCTTTATAAAAGACAACGCAGACTCGTTTAATACCCGAACAAGAAATACAGTAAGATAATGGCAATAGCAAAAGTTGTAACGTAACACAGCTGCTACAACGGTATTCACGTACTTCTTGCCAACGTACTATTTGATTTATAATGTCTATAGTTAGCTTTTAAGGCAATGAGCTAAGTATGCCACGTATTAACAGATCATGTTACATCAGTGAACAACCCAAACCCAGACAAAACACACATCACAACGACCTCATAGACGGATCTTGTTCTCACAACTCTGCTGATATACAATTGGAAAATTAATATCTTATTTGGCTGCCGCGTATTCGAAGTTTTTATCAAGAAATGGCCGTCGATTTTTTTTTTAACTAAATCAATTGTTCCATAGTCGCAAAGTTATGAAAGTGGTCAAATGAAAAATTCATACAAAATGCCAGGGTTCTTAGGTAATTTTTATTTTCTCATCTGAAACATCATCACTTCTGAAAAGCTCAATAAGTGCATTAAATCGATGTTATAGAATAGGGTAAATCAAGACTGCTTTTTGAAAAAGCTTGAATTCTAATTTTCACCTGACCACTTTCATAACTTTTCGGCTGTGGAACCAGAAATTAATTACTTTCGTGACAAATACATGGCGATTCCTTGTCAACGAAATATTTTGAAATCTGTCCCCTATGGGTTATACAGTTATACCTGTAGCTCCTAGTCTGGGATCCATCCATGAACCACACACACGATTCGAAATGGAAAAGAAATAACAAAAACTGTACGTTGTTTTGACAACTACAATACTTGTCTCTGACTCACTGGGTCTTGAAATGAACCATAGAATTTGGCTTTCCAATTTGGGGCTTGGGGTGACTACCTAACTGAATGTGTGCCATAGTCTAAAATGGACAATGCCGTCACATGTGTGTCACTACCAACCCAATCATCAACTGGACGTCCTTAACGGAACAGGTAAGGAACTGGACATAGACCTCAAATTTTAAACGCAGTTTCGTTTTCTGTTATTACTCATTTCAGCCACCAGGTCCAGGGCGAGTTGAATGCGCTATTGTTGGGTGCAACCTTTTGGGTTTATTGTACGGCCGCCGTAACAATTTGAGGTTCTTTTGAGACCCATTTCCAGGTATCTCTGACCCACATACAGGAGACAGTCACCCGCAGTCGCACTATCCTTATCCCCGAGCCCCCGATACCCTGTGAGTAGAGGAAGAAGAACGCAATGATCCACAGTAAAATACTTTAATAATGACCGGTTTCGGATAAAATCCATCATCAGACTGATGATGATGATGGATTTTATCCGAAACCGGTCACTATTAATGTATTTTACTGTGGATCATTGCGTTCTTCTTCCTCTACTCATGATGTTCTCCAAGTTCCACGAAGTCACAAAGGAAACTCTCACAAGGACCCGATACACTGCTTTGGATACCCAACCAAGTCAACAACATTCTCATGACACCGAAACTAGACCAGGTATTCGAATGAAACTTTCCCAAATCACTACAAGACTGGAAAAAAATTCCCCCCATCGACTTCCTTCATCCCTCACGAGGCACACTCCAGCGAGTCACCTCGCGCAAATTTAATATTAATATATTCATATTTTGTCGTGTCGCCAAACTAGAAATTTGTCCCCAAACAACGCAAAATCGCCCTTATCATATTCATAATTCATAAGTTGCACCCTCAGCTTCTTTTGCTCAATGAGATGTCTCGTGCGAATTTCTGGTTTCGTGTAAGGGATGTCCCCACTAATAATTCGTTTTGTCTCCAATTCTTTTAATTCAAAATTCATATTTTGTCACCCTCTCCCTGGACAAGATGCCCATTGTGAATAATTGTCTCGTGCCAGTTCATTATGGATTCCGATGCTTTGACATTAATATTTTGTATGGTTGCTCCCTTCATTGGCTTGTGCCTGTGCATCTGTTAAAGGAGCGGTTTGTCCATTGAATCTTCTTCGCCCATGGTTAATATCAAACTCTGGCACCACAGATAAAATACTATATTATTTCTATTTTTTCTCTAAGCAGGCAGCTAAGAAATACAACTTGTCTTCCATCTTTTTCTGTAGCTCACTGCAGTCTTTTTGTATCTGCCAAACTTAAATTCCTTTCTGTGACCTCATTTTCAATTGATCCTCCAACCCCTCAAATTTCTTTTGCAGAATTGATTTTAGACGCATTCACATCACATTAATAAGCCAAATCCAGATTGTTCATGGTCACAGGTTAATAAAAAAAAAGATAAAATCAGTATGACAATTATTATAGTTGCCACATGCTTTGGGAAAGAGTAATTCGTGGTGAAATATTTGATTTTTGGTGCGAGAAAGAAAGAAAATTGTCTTTATTTTCCATATGGGCGAATTTTACTCTTACAATTAACCCAGAGAGACGTTAGGTAAATGGAAAATAGAAAAATCAGGTACGATACTAAACGTTCAATGTTTGTGCCGTAAACTGTGTTTACCGGGTACCTTACTACCGTAATTACCTACGCCGTACACCACCTTCGTATTTAAACCCTCGGTATAACACCTCTACTGCAGCAACAAGACCTACAAGCATTATGCAACCCCTAATTTATCACTTCCGTTTCAACGATTCAAAAAGTCTCAAGTTACAGCAAACGATTTCTCCCAGTTACAAGTTCAAAGACTCAATGCCAACAGCATCAGACTGGATCTGAATTACATTATATATTTTTTGTGAGTTGATCCCCTCCGAGCAGATGTGGGTGGCTTGGTTGCTAGGCGACGTGGCGAGCTTGTGGGTGGGGCGCCCGCCATTAGCAACCCCTCGCAATACAATGACCATGTTAGGTTATTTTAACTTAAATGGATCGCCACCATGATTCAACAGAAAACAAGACTCTTTATAACTCTTCTATAAACAGTTTTGAGACAATAACCACAATAAGTCATTCAATTTACTTTCCTTTGGCAATTGTAAAATGTTAACATTCTAATTCGAGATAATAGACGACTTTCAGTCTATTCAGAATCAATAATTTCTCTGAACCACACGATTAGCTGTTTATATCTTTATTCACTAACTAAATAGGACATGAACAATATGCACTTGGAAAAAAGCCCTTTTGACACTGACACCAGGTAAAGTTAACTTTTAGTCATAAACAGCTTTTTAGGCAACTTTAGCTATCCAGGCGTCATGAGATGACATGAAGCAGAAGATTCCTCTTCATTTCGATACATAGTATTTGGACATCTATCTAACACCAATAGGCTACAGTTTTGGAACTCCTTCGAGCGTTATTTTTTAAAAATCAAGTTCAACTGCAGCCTGATCATGGCGATAATAATCCCGGGGTTAATTTAATACCATTACACGTGATGGGATTAATTCAATTGTTTTAAATAAATGAAAAGCAAATTTCATAATTTTTAAATTGTGATGTTGGCAATGCTAAACAACTGAACTGACGCGACGCTGCCTTAGCAAAAATAAATAACAAATATAAACACACATCGCCCTAGAAATAAACATGATTTAATATTTTTAATGAATTTATTAAGGATTATAAATAATTTGACTAAATCTAAGGCAGAAAAAATGAAGAAACCCACCAAAAATATGCCTAAAGATAATTCAATTGTTTAAATTTGAAATTTCCTTGCTTAGCACTGCGATGACTACCAACATCAAAAATTACAAAAATCTGAAATTTGCTTTTCTTTTATTTTAAACAATTGAATTAATCCCATCACGTATCATCATGGTATTAAATTAACCCCGGGATTATAATCGCCATGATAAGGCTGCTGGTGATTGGTGACATATTATGCATCAAATCGTAGAGGAATATATTTTCTAGATTGTGACAGCTCATTTACGGTTATAAGCTCGATATTTCATGAGAAATTTGACTTGGCACAAAAAAAGAGGAAAGTTGGGGCTCCAATTGCCCTCAATCAAGAGTGTCATTTGAGTCAGTAAAGACGCGCTCAAACAAAATTAGTCTCCGGTAAGCTGAACAGGAAGGCGGTAGAGTTTGAGTAGGTATCACCACTAGAATGTTTGGCAAACGTAAATTCGGAACTGTTAGTTAGCTTAGGCGTGTATTCCACTTGTCCACATTTCGTCATTTGTGATTAAAAAATGTTGAGATTTTTGTTTCAAGGAGACTAAATTAAGTTATAATATGGTAGACTTATTAATGATGTCTGCTACCATATTATAACTTAACTTATAATAGATAAGTTAAGTATCTACATAATAGACTCCTTAAAACAAAAATCTCAACTTTTTTTTAATCACAAACGACGGAATATTGACAAGTGGAATACACGCCTAACTTGAAGCTGTCCAGGACTAATTTCGAAAAAATCCCAAGGCCTGCAAAGCAGGAAAAAATAGTTAGCTTGTAAACAATTCTGAATTGAAGTAGTTGAAAGTATAGAAAGGGGTTTCTATGCCAGGATGAAAGGGGTGAGAAATAGACCAATAGTAGAGCAACCCACACCTCATATGCATAATCCACCCTCGTATGAGCTGGCCCAGTTAACACAAGAAAAAAACTAATACCACCCACTATTTTCAATGTACGTTTCGCAAACACTAACAATCGGCCATTTGCATAACAGAACACACGTATTGCAACTTGATTAGCATTTTCAAGAATTTATTTCCCAAGTGAAAATAACCAATATCAGCACGGCACTGCTACCATGATAGTTTCCCAGTGCGTTCAAATTGGTACCAATTTATTATTAGTCTCATTCATAACTCAAAACTCTGAGCAAAGTCGAGCTGATTTTGCCTTCAATATAAGTAATTTCGATAAAATTATAATAATAAATGGAGGCGAGAGGCGATGTGGCTGCCTATAATCTTCATTCAGTTTGATTAACTTTAACGCAGCATCGGCAATGCAATCGGCATTCAGTGGTTGATAAGACAATGCGGTGAAGAGAAGGAAACTATGCTAGACTTTTTTTTGGAATGGCAAACATTCAACCATGTCAAAGTTCGGCTGAAATTGTGGTAATATTGAATACCTAGCACCCCCTTGCCCTCCCAGGACTGGTGTCTTCGGGAGTAAAAGAGTAAATAGTTCGGGAACATCTCAAAAAAGGCTCGCAGTTGGCTATAACGGAAATCGAACCGCTGCGCTACGGTATGGAGGTCCTTGCCCTCCTTTGTAGCAGGGTGATCGTTAAGGCACTATCCTGTGCCCATCAAATAAGAACAATATTGTCCAGCAATTTGCCCTTAATGTAGGGATTTCAAATTATTTTGCATGCAACTTCGAGACCTAATCATTTTTAAGGAATGAATCAACTCATCGCTCCACTAAATCAAAAATAAAAAATTAATTAAAAATTACAAGTTTTCTCAGAGACGTTTATTTTCCTGCATGGCAGTAGTAATAATACTTCTCAACAAAATAAGAAAAATAAAGCACATTATCTCGGTTTTTAGAGTAATTATAATGTCAGGCGATAAAATATAAATTTATTTTTATCCATATTCATTTCTCCTGCAATGAGGAATTTAATTTCGTCAAAATGACTTGATCTAAGTTTACAAAATATTTTGAAATATCTGCCATAATTCCTACGTATTAAGTTTTTAGTTAATAAAAAATATATATATATCCACAAAATGTTATCTGGCTGTCCCCACTAAATTAGCATTTTACGTGCGTATGCTACCATATAGCCTACGGGTAATACTATAACCTCTTAAGAATACACTAGATAGGATCACAGCCACCCCCGAAAAAAAATCCTGGCTACGGCCTTGCACTCCACTATTGACTATCACTTATAACAAAGATGAAATAATACGACAAGTTAGGGCGCACCAAAGGTCTTGCGGGGGGGGGGGGGGGACGCAGCAAAAGTTATTTACGCTACTGCATGTGGGTATGTTGAGCCAGACCGGATGTAATTCCAGGCTTGCTTATATCCTTTGCCAGGGTTCGTCGTTTCAAGGGTAGGTAGGTCGGGAATATTCTAGAAAACAGGCTTGCAGCTGACTCAAAATCACCATCTGCGCCATGGAGACTTGTCCTCTTTTGTCGAACTCGAAAAGGTGTTCCCCTCATCCTAACCAACCGTAGATACCTGGATCACTCCAAAATCGGTTCGCTTATATTTTTAATATAATTAAATGCATAAGACTATTTCAGACATGGCACTAAAATGATTTGTTTAGTTTTAGTGCAGTGACGTTTTCGTGAAACTGATCATAGGCGACAGAAATTGACTGAATTTTAAAATTCATGAATCAGTGGACCAAAAATGAAAAATTCCTTGTAATATGGTGCATGAAATAGTCATCTACTACTTTACAACTTACGTATTAAATTAATTAAAAATATGTATAAACCAACGGCTTAGCAACTGATTTTGGCGGAATCCAGGGGTGGCCAATATCTACTGTCAGTCTGTGAGTATCCTCATAATCTTAATTATTAATTATTTGTTTTTACATATGGTATGAAATCACCACCATCGTGAGTCAATCAAATAATTCACATAATTTGTATGCATTACAATAAGTTCCAGTTTAATTGTCTTTTGAATTGCGGCCTCCAGGATATTTGAATAGTTTTATAACTTACCAAATCTATCTAAACCAGCGTTTCTCAACCTTTTTTACCTCACGGCAGTCTGACAATCAAATTTACTTACGGCACACAATGTTATTATCACTTCATTACATTCAGTTAGGCAAAAGTAGAAAAAGGTAATACATGGTATGTTTACTAGGTTAAACAAAACCAACTCCTTGTTAGTGGTAACACAAATATTAAGATTTAATAAAATAAAATAATGATTAAATAAAATAAAAGCGACTTTGCTACACCAGGAGTCTTCCTTCGTCTTTTTTTGCGGCACACCTACAGACCCTTTACACCGGTTGAGAAACGCTGATCTAAACAATTCTTGTGTGGCACTGCCACTGTACTTACGTCAAAATCACTCAAAAAGTAGCCAAAAACTTGCGTGTTCTCACCACGCCTACTCCTCATGTTTCAATTCTCGAAGCTTACTGACAACCTGTTGCATGTTCTTGATAACTAACTTTTCCAGCAGCACTAGCACCAACCAAAAGAATAACTTTGCAGTAATGCATAAATTATACTAAAGAACCGGTCCGAGTTTACTCGAACATGCTTTCCAATTTATCAAAATTAGTATTAGATAGAGAACATGAGTAATTTCATGGTAATTAATTTTCCTATGGTTAAATTTCCGATATCTCGGGGGGCGGGGGGTGGGTTGTCCACCTGATGTCACTAGAGGTGAGGTAAATTCTAGATGGGTCAGACGAACACATTACCACTCAGCAATACTGGCAGGGCGCGCAATGCATTTCAACGTGAATTTTCTATCATTTTTTCAAAAAAACATTTTTTCTACCAAACCAAATAATTTTCTGGGAAAGCAACCTGTCCAGTTTCGTTAATCAATTTAACACCTAATACATGCCTGAAGGTAGAAATCATGGATGGAAAGGTTTCACAGAAAAATTATTTTTTAGTCATTTTTCATTAAAATTTAGTTATTTTTATTTTTTTACCCCCAGAAGCAAACTATCAAGGGGCAAGTGGCCCCACGCATTTTGTCAGCATTAATAACGACTACAATATATGAGAATTTAAAAGAAATCGTTGGAGCCGTTTTCGATATAAAAAAAAAAATTTTTTTAGACGTTTTTTTGGAGTTTTGTGAAAATAAAACCCCCCCGAATTGAGATAGCCCAAAATAAAAAAAATGGTCCCGAGGTATGATTTTTGTGAACCTATATGCAGAATTTCATCAAAATCGACTGAGTAGTTTGCCAGACAGAGCGACAGAGCGACAGACAGAGATTTCGTAAAAAAACACTTTTTTGGGTTCCTGGGACCTCAAAACGTGTAAATCCGTTGAAATCTCGGAATCGAAAATTTCCACCGTCACAAAGCTTCCCTTATACTACATATAAATTGGAAAGCAATAACTTAAATAATATGCTGAATCGAGTTACTTGAATAAAAGCAGATAAGAATTAAATGACAACTCGTCCGTCAACTGAGATTAATTGCTACTCATTGTTGCATGTGCTACACGTAGGAGGAACAATATTGTCTTTCACATGATAAAACAATAGCAAATCATCTGCTTCGCTATTAAAATAAATAAATATCGACTTTTTGTTGTTCTATTACTAAGCCAACCTAGCAGAGTTAGGGCTATAAGCCCTCTTTTACACTCAACTAGGAAAGCCCGGGACCGCCTGCTTTACATGCCCTCCGAAGCATGGCCAGAAAATTTAGCAAGTGTAGGACTCGAACCAACAACCTTTCGGGTGAAAGTTGGAGTCCGTTCCACTATTCTACATGTCCTGACGTGCAGGTTAGTTTTAACCCAGAGTTATATTTAACTCTGGATCAGTTTTATACTTTAGCTGGTTGCGTTCGTGCTGTGCCTGCTGAAGTATTGTCAAGAAGTATTTTAAAGCATAATATTACTTATTTTTTTGTTTATGGTCGAAGAGCCGAACTCAATCGGATGGACTAGGGAATGTCGGGACTTACCACGTGGGACAAGGGCAAGAAGAGCGCAGTTTTTATTTTTTAATTGAGACCACATTAAAAGATCCCAAGTCCCAACTAAATAGGTCAGTAAATACCTACATCCTTGTAAAACAGATCAACAAAAATAGTCTAATCCCAAACTGAAACTGTTTTTTACAATGTTGATGTAGTTAATTTACAACTTCAGCACAGCTTACCAAGCAGCAATATACTTTCTTTTCGACAAACATAACAGATACAAATTCCTGCTACAGTACTCATGGGGCGACACTGACTTTTTGAAGATATTTAGCACACAAGTACGCACTATTCGATTCCTTTAAGCGCCTTCTAGCAACAGATGGTGGTAAGATGTTACATGAGTTCCCAATATGGAAAACTTAGATCGATCCAAGCGAACGCTACATCAAACGCGCGCCCCTTCCCCGCTATAATTAAAACGTCCGTCCGAACGAGTTACCTTTGACACGAGCTTTTTAATATCCGGTTTCGATTAAGCAAAATATTTTGCCAACAAATTAATTTTTGCTCGATCGAATATTTTTGCATGTATTCGAAGAAAACGCCGCTATTTTGTCAGTAACAGGGAGTTTTATAAAAATTCTGGGGAGGCAAGAATTCGGTACTCTGGGAAGTATTAAGAAAATGCATTGGTAAAATGCTTACTTAAAATAACTAAAATGCAGAAAACGTTGACCGACGTACACTCGCTCTTTCTATAAAATTATTGACTCCAGCCTTTAAATCAAAAATCATTCGAAAGTTGGCTATACGAACAAAATTGGTGCGAAAAAGTTACTAAAAGTTGGTGCGGTGCAAATGCCAAATTTTTTTATTTACTTTTATCTTAATGTTTGAAATATTAAGGGAGACAAATAAACTGCACGAAGGGTTCTTTGCTTCTGGGGGGCAGCGCCCCCCCCCCCCCCAGTCGGCGTCCCTGACTGAAGTTCTTCCATGCAACCATCACAGTTTAGTTAAAGAAAAACCGATATAAGTCAAATTGTAGTTATAAACTTATTGTTGCCAAAGCAAAGCTGCTCCCATCCGCCTAAAATACATATATTCACGGTTGCTCAATGACAGCACAAAACAAATTATTATAATGACGACAATCAATAAAAATCATTTATAACCTGTCGAAAATCCTGTTGGACGTGTACCCTTACAGAACTGCAACTTCGAAGCTATCTTAAAACAGCAAGCAAAGAAAACCTATCCGTTATGTTGGGATTGGCTGTTACGGGACTACCAATACAAAATCCGAAATGGCCCCTCCTTGTTATGTCACCGGCGTTAACACTACTTCAATGATAAAATGAGAGCCATGTTGTATTGTCAGCAGCGCAGTAACATGGCAGACAAATTTAAATACATTAGCAACCAAAATGCCTCCATTAGCAAGTCTACGCGAAAACTTGGACCAATCCCATACCCAACCAATGGCCCAGCAGAATTCGTAGAATATAATTCTAAATCGGAGATTCCCAATGCTAATGAAGATTTGTCTAGCTCAGAAACCAATGGTTTGCGAGCATTCTAATTGAATGCAGAACCATGCAAATTCACGGTAGTTGAAGGAGGATTTGCTCTTCCGAAAATGCAATGCTTATCTTATCATCACATTAATAGAATATATAATCAAACGGACTTTTAATAAAGTAAATTGGTGCAGGCACTAATGACATTGCAAAATGCTTCTCCAAAAACTCTCCAACTTATGTTGAATTAGTAATTGAATTGGCGGTGTTCCGTATGCTCTACAGTCTACATAATGGAACAAGCATTATAATATTTTTTTTCCTTCGCCCGTTACTCTACGGACCAAGGACATATATTCAACAGAAACTGTCAGTATATATAGTAGTAGTAGTAGTAGTAGTAGTAGTAGTAGTAGTAGTAGTAGTAGTATAGTAGTCGTAGTAGTAATAATAATAATAGTAATAATTGTTTAATGCAATTTTTGCAATGGCTTACACTAGTTACAGTGTAGTACTTATTGATTTTGCTTCGCATTTTCACCAATCATGGAGGTCTTCACAGATTTTTCGAAATCCGTCGATAATCAGGTTGTGAAGTTAGGATTTTACAAACCAACAACATAGCGGGAGGCTTCTATTCATTTCATTATTTTCAATGCCAGGAAGAAACTTTCAAAAGGTTTGTTTACTAAGACATTACGAGAAAACAGTTATTTTTAGCGAGAGGACCACTATGATGCAATCTCTAAGGTAGTCAACATTAGAAGATGAGTTTTCAGTGACATTACTGTGGCAAACGATTGCATTTTAGACAATTCCCAAATCCAATGTCCATTTTGATTTAGGTACCTTTTTCACGACAGTTAGACGTCATTGTACTCAAGTAGCTTACGCAACGTAACTGTTGTTTGTTGTCAATGTTATGGAAGGATTAACAATATTATGGGGACAAATTTGTCTCCACGAGACTTATTCACTGTGTTTAGATTACCCTTATGGAAAGTAGGAAACTGAGGGGAAATTAGAAAAATAGAACTCGTTTTTTTCGTGGAAAAATAATGCCATGGAAACGTGTATCTCTACGTTTCCCACTTCACCCGACCGGTAGGTTGGGGAACTGCACTTGGGAAGTCGAAAACGGCCATATTTGTTGTTGTTTTTAATTTGAATTTTGCTTTTTATATTTATTTGATTTAAAAAATGAGCTCTACGACAGAAAAAAATAGAAAAAAGGAAACATGTGGCAAGAGGTGGACTACAGCAGGAGGTAAGTTAGGTTAGGTTTTTCTATTTCTATGGTTGATGGAGGTATCCTCACGCTGAGCTATTTCCCTTTTCTACCAAACACAGTGAATACCCCTATTGAGCGAATACAACTTGAACATTCTCACTGCAAAAAAGTGGAGACAAAAAGCAACATGTATCTATCCCCAATCCCCAAATCTGTTCCACTCATAGGTGAACAAGGTACCCATTCTGTAGAAAACGCTATATTCAGATAATTCGGGTGTGACAAATAATGATATCAAACATTCCGCTGATAACGTAACTTACCACAAACGTAGCCAACTTTGCATTTTCTATTTATTTTTGACTACTTTACACTACTTCTCCTGTGGTATTGCGCTCACAGTGGTCAATTGATTTAAACAATGAAGTCTCCAGCCTAATTACTTAATTTAGTATTGGATAATAGGCTTTGCTGGCACAGAGAAGGATATAATATAGTATTTCTGTTTCATCGATTGAATTCATTGAATTGGGACTCTGCAAACAGTTTTGCCATTTTTGCATCATTTTAATTTTGAGCATGTTGCATCTTCTGTTTTTATATTCATTTACAAAAAATTACAAATCTTACATGAAATCCTGTAAATGATTATAACAATTGTGAAACATTTGACAGCTTGCCATTGGCTAAATCCACGTGCCGACCATTTTATTGGCTTTGACAGCATCTAATTTCAATATCAACAGAATCTCTACCTCCTTTCAAAGGGAACAAGTTTATTGAATCTGCTCAGACAAGACACGCTTATAGGGGCGACTGGAAAACATGAATATATTTCTTAAAATAAAAGACCATTCATTTCTTAATTCGGCAAGTTAAGCAATTAATATTGCTACGCAGGGATTTGACAAATTCCCTTTATGTATGATGTAAGAGGTCATTCAAAGGCCGCATTTTGCCTATTTTGTAATTCATTACATTACGTCCATGTTAGGTTAGAAGGAAAATATACCAAGACAACACCAAATTTATAGTCCAGTGTCCTGGTATTTAGGCATTCGATAAATGGAAGGAAGCACACATGGCGTGATAACCCCAGAGGGCGTGAACTCAAGCATTTCAGTTTTTAATCAATCTTCAAGTTTATAATAAAACATGAGCGAAAGAAACAGGATAAATTAAAAGATTATTGCAAGTCTCCACTACGACTGAAATGCCAAGGAAACGAAGGGAAATGCTAAAAAGCCTACCTGTTTTTCCGGTGACTGTGATAGACGCCATTCCTGTGCTTGTGAATCAATTAAATGTTTACAGAGAACAAAAGGCAAATAATATTTAATAATAAAGCAAGAGGTGCAATTAGTAAATAAAATTTATATTGAACCAATAAAAATCATTTTAAATTTACAGACAATTGAGTTGCATCGAGATATAAAAATTATAAGAATTTAATTTGGCCTTGAAGGTACGCCATTTTCTCAATTGATGGTACATGATTTTTTAATGTACATTCCACCGGGTATTTTAACAAAGCAAAGTAAATAATTAATTTTAGGGACTTACCGTTAAGTTTGTCAATAGCTCGGTCTGCTGAATTTTGATCTGGACAGTCTACAAAAGCGTAGCCGCCCCTTTTCACCAAAATAGCGCCGCAAGAAATATTGTGGTCTGCAAACAGTTGTCGAAGTGTATTTTCGGTTACATCTTGAGATAAATTCCCGACGTATAGCTTGCTCATCGTAGACTCCGTATTCTCTTCCGATTTCATGAACACATACAAAACACAAATTTCAATCAAACGATTGATAAAACAATATATAAAATAAATAAAGCAAAGTTCCAAACGCAAATGTCGGCAAGCAGCGTCGACCCGGCTTTTGCACTGCGCTAGTCCACCGCCAAGTAACGCGCCCGGCAGCTCTGCCGTGATTGGCTGATGGTTTAGCCGTAATACATGTGATTGGCTCCCAGTCAAACCATTTGGAAGTGTCAGAATTTAAAATTTGTTTCCCTCCTTTTTTCGTAATCATCTCCCCTTCTACATTATTTTGTAAACCTGTTTAGCAAAATCTGGTCTTTATTTTTGTAAATAAAATGGTGTATAATATTTTTTGTCAGTTAACATTCCATAAAGCACCTTACAATGTGTTTTACTTCAAGGAGAATACAAAAAATGATTCAATTCAAAGAGCACCTGCAGCAAGAGTCTAAAAGTTGCTTGTATCATTGAATATATAACACAATGGCCACTACGTTCAAATATTGCAAGCCGCAAATTGGTTTTTCTGGTGAAATACCTGCAAACTAAAAAAGGTCGGACGTCCCGCTGGTGTCAGCCCGTTGTGTAATGCGCCAAGATTCCAACTCAAATCATTACCAAGGACGGTCAAAATACCCTCAACACCATGCAGAGTCAAGAGTGCAGACTCTGACTTTGTTGGAAGCAGTCTTTCTGCTCCTTCAATTACTGCCTGCCTGTTTTAATAATGGCCAGCAAGGGCGTCAGCCGTGCCCAGATTTTGATTTCGGAGGGGGTCCATAATTTTTTTTTTACATAATTTATTAATGAAAACCATTATATCCAGTGTTTAAACTCAAATACATTTATTCCAATTCTTCAAACAATACAGGTTTACATTAAAAAAATTATTTCAAGGGGCGTCCAGACCCCGTGGACCACCCCCTGGGGTTATACTGTATATGTTATATATTCAATGCCTGTACTAAGGGTGGACCCAAAAATACTTCTCGGAGGATGGAGGCGGTTCCATACTATTTCGGTACCTACTATCTACCTACCAATTCTTTCGTGCAGACGAGTTGCCCCGTCCCCTCCTAGGCCAACAAAACGATCCGTAGGCAATTATTTCATACTGCCGCTGTATTTTAATTAAATTTCTACCACTCTATACCGTCATAATTTCTATTTTCTATAACTATAGCTTATATGTGCTTGTTTACCGGTGTAGCTACTGAACGAAGTCTAGCAATAGGCCTATATATAAAGGTCTAGTGTCCATAATAGCCTGCTTGACAATTTGGGAAAACCTAGTTTGTTGTATTAGTAGATTTATTTCATGCCCCTTAAAATTATTTTTGCCTTTTTAAAACTTGCGTACGTCCATGAGAACTGCTTTTCCCGTTCAGTACATTTTTATGAAATAGGGGGCACCAAATGATAAACCTCCCCCTCACCTCGAAAACTTATCGCTACGCCACTGAAAACTGACAGTAGGCCTACCGGGATATAACTGAGGCTATACCGTTTTTAGTTGAAAACATTACGTTCTCGGTCTCCAGAACTAGCTTACAGCTGCTTGTGACCGACCAGCAAGAGCTACAGTTTTATTTTAAAATTTTGAGTCTCATCTAATCTGGAGTTATCGTATTTTCATAATTGTATATAGTAATAGGCTACATACACATACTGTAGGCCTATAACTAGGAAAAATGAGAAACTTTACAGACCTTGGTAAGAGGTGAAAGGGTATACGGCCATTGTTTTGGATGGTGCATATGTAGAGCTTGATCCACTTGGAAGTGTTGAAAGCATTAAATTTCACCGGAATAGCCTAATAATCTATAATATCAGTCAGTCAGAGAAAAAATGCCAGTTGATTTTAGTGTAGCCATACGGTATTCAATTGTTTTTTTTTTACAAATTTCAAATTTGAAATATAGGAATACTGCAAAGTGCTGGGTAAATATTTACAACAACGTATAGGCCTCTACAATAGCGTTTACTGGTCTATAATTGTACCGTAGGTAATTGTCTACCGTAGACGCGTACAATAGTTAAGACGGAAAGGCATCTGATCAATGGGCAAACTCGATTAGGCACGGCAACCTGTTAATAATAATTGGCTAGGTCAGGGACTCATGGTGTTATTTTTTACGATACCGTATAGGCCACCCAGAGCGTCCGCGTTCTACCCCAGCGTAAAATAAAAAATCGTCCTGTACCAGCACTATAGGGGGCAGCCGGCAGACAGGGGTGGAAATGTGTGCTCGCGTAAGTACCTGCCTAGTAGCTACTTGCTACTAGCTACTGTAGCTAGTATAGTTAGTACCTACCACTGTGAGAACGGCTGTCTAAGCTAAGTCCCGGTATATCGTATAAACACGGACAATAATTCTCCCAGTCGCGATTTTCCGACGTCTTTTCCACTGTAGCGTTGTAGCCATGGGGCTAGCAGAATATTTCTCATCAATTTCGGAGCTGGCGTGAAGCCGACCGCACGAAAGTAATAAATAATAATAATAATTGAGTATTGACCAGAAATCATTTGACAAATAGATTTAAGAGAAAATAAATAAATTCCTGATAGTACAGCGTTAACGGCGATGAGCGTAAGCCCATATCTATAGCCTACAAAGTACAACCTTAGCTTAATTAAGCCTAACTTATACAGACTGAACTAATGATCCATAAAATTAAACATTAGAATTAAGACATAAAAGGTTACTTTAATATTACCTTTCATTCCTGGGACAAGGTTTTCATTCAATTCAACAGCATTGAATTGGAATTATAGCCTATATCGTCCGTGGTACTCGTCAGTCAGTAAGTGAATTAGGCAAACTATTGTATGAACCCCCCGCCCCCCTACCAAGAAAACCTCTGGGCTACGCTCTGCAACACTGAAATTTGCCATAAAATTATTTTTTTCTATTTGGGGGAGGGGGTATTTTATATGTTTTATATTACCGCTAACTCCGCGCTTGGCATAATCAGCAGAAGGCCTTAATATAATCTGATCGGCACAAAACAAGCTCAACGGCCCGATAATGTATATTATTAAGCTGGCCATTCACGAGGGCTCCCAACGGACTCGCACCAAGCCAAATGGCGCGTCCTGTTCCATTTGGCGTTAGCGCCATTCAGAGGGGTCATCACGACTACGCTGAACCAGTCGCTCCAAATCTTTCAAATTGTACAGTGTAAAAGTATCTCTTCCATGTCGTCACACTACAATTTGAAAGATTTGGAGCGACTGGTCCAGCGTAGTCGTGATGTCGTGATGACCCCTCTAAATGGCGCTGACGCCAAATGGAACAGGACGCGAATCCGTTTGGAGCCCTCGTGAATGGCCAGCTTTATAATGTGGTGTGAAGTACAACTGTATTTCGCGGAGTACTCACTTCTGTTCTTTTGATACCTAGCTAGCCTTCTTCTTGGGATATTAAGAATCACGGTACTGGACACTTATAAAGGATTATAATTCAGTAAATCAAATACACATACACAACACTGGACTTTTAAAGGTCAGAGAAACACAGAAATACTACTGGTTAAAAATATGGACGATACTGAGGTTTGAATATACGGACAACACTGGCAACACTCTGGCAACACACTAGTAATAACTAGCAATAACTAACTATAACTGACTATATCTGACTATAACTAACTTAAACAAATTTGGCTCTCTGGTTTTATATCATAACTATTCAATGGATTAGTCATAGGACACAGTATAAGTAAATACAAATACAGATTAATAGTTAAGTATGTAGAACAATGAGTAAAGTAAAGAATAATAATCCAGAGTCCTAATAATAACCAAATTCAAGTTCCAGAGTACCGAGTACAAAGTAACAAAGTAGGCCTAGAATAGTGCTGGTACATTACACCTCCCCCCGTAAGAAAGACGCGAATGCGGGAAGGAAAAGAAAAGAGAAAAAAAAATCCTGTGTCCAAAATAAACTAGGATAAAACTAACATAAATTAATACAAGGTTATGTTCATAATGAACTAACTTAATTATTAAGGAGTAAATAGTCGAATTCTCGAGCATAAAAATTATAACATGAAATCTATAACTACTAATTTAAGGTATGGTTTATTAATTATGTAGATTAGTTTAAGAATTTTAGCAACTATCGGTTTTCTTCAACCGAGAAATAAGTCTGGCGCTACGGCGAGGATTGATTTCAGAAAGAGGCAGGTCAATATCAGAACCTGAGCCTGACAATTGAGGATTGCCATGAGTTTCATGTGATTGACAGATATTGAAAATTTTGCAAAAACATAGTGTAGAAGGTTTTTTAAGGTAATAACGGTTGTAAGCATAACTAAAAATTTTGACCAATAGAACAGTACATATTACAGCTAATACAAAATATACACAAATAGACACAATGCTAAGTTTTTGTTCGGATAAATTAGATTTTAACAATTCATCGGTCATTCGTCGTATGTGATCCAACTTATGACTAGCTATTGAAAGATCTTGAAAGGATTGAACAGGGATTAACGGTATTTCTAATTTTAATTTTTCTTTGACTAAATTTGAAGTGCTGGCACAACATGTACTATCACTTATTGAATATTTTGGAAAAATTAAAGAAACATTGCTTTCACGAGAGAATTGTGGAGTGAGAGTGACAGTAGTTGTGTAACCCTTGCATGGGGCTTCTATAGTGAGAATTCCTGTTTTGTCTAAAAGAATATCAATAGGGGATTCTGTTGGACATTTGATTGAAACTAATTCTGGTTTTGGGCAAACATAGACCCATGAATTTTTGAATTTTAATTTATACCAAAGGCTTGAGGGAATAGAATGAATTTCTCGAATATCACATAGTTGGGGAATAGTATCTGGGTGTAACAAAGAATCTGTTTCACAACTGGGGTTACCGTGCACTAAGGTAAGAGGATGAGTCAATTTGCATAGAAAGAGTAAGGGATTAATTTTCGTGCAATCAGACATAATATTAAGATAAGTGTAATGTAATTTGGTGTCTGATAATGCAAAAAAATGGGGCAGTGGGATTGATAAATCGAAAGTGGTTGTCAACTAGTGTAGGCAAAGGAATTAAATGGTAGAAATTAAATGTCTGTTGGTCAACCAATGGAATATTGATAACGCAAATCAATCGTGACTCGATATAATACATTTCAATGTTAAGTAAAGCAGATAGGGTGTGCATGTTAGAAATATGCAGTTCAGTAGGATAGCTTGTTCCTTCGGGTAAAAACGGTATAGTAGCTTGAAGACTTGTGAGTAATTGGGCAGGTGTGACAATACTAGGGTGCAAGAGATTCGACTTGCTAAATAATACGGCATGTATGAGTTGTTCAAAGTCTAAGTCCAAGTCTAATAAGATTGTTGACAGTAGATTAAAGTGGGTATTGACTTGATCACGAAGATCTAAGGTAACGGACCAAAAGGTGACACCATGCATAAAGGTGACACTTTATCATAAACTTTTATTTATTAAGAACTGTAATATATTTTCGCGGTTTTTTTTAAATTTGAACTTAGAATTCAAAGTTTGTTTACCTAGAAATCCATGCGCTATTCTTGTTCCACGAAAAACATGGCCGCCACTGACATGTTTGTTTACGCTTGTTGACGATTGCCAATTTATTCCGAGTTTATAATGGATTTGCTTAAGCACGGTAAGTAGCAAATTAAGGTTTCATGTTTCTAACCATGGTTTTTTATTGTGTCTGAAGCGTTTATTTTCCTTGTTATACTCTTAAAAAAGGCGTCAAAACTAAAATTGACCTGAAGATTGGTTTTATAGCCAACTGCTGGGGGTGTCACCTTTACGCACGGTTATTTCTTAAAATTCCTTAACCTGACACCCTGTCATCTTCAGGAGAAAATGCCTAAAATAATGATTTGGTGTAATTTGGACTGGGACTTTAATGATAAATATTATTATATGCTCGGCCTGGCAATATTCGATCGGGAACCTTAAGCTGACATGGGGGTGTCATCTTTGGGTATAAGTGTGTCATCTTAACGCATTTCTATTTTTTAGGGCAAAAGAAAAGAAAAAACCTGCTCTATACGGAGGAAAAAATGCGTCAAGCCCTTATTGATGCAAGAAACGGGATTTCCATAAAAAAGGCAGCAAAAAACAATGGGGTTCCACGGATCACCTTGTTGTATAAATTGAAAGGAAAAAATCCGGAGGGGAGAAGAATTGGAGCACCAACAGTTTTTAGTGCGGAGGAAGAGGACATATTAGTGAAATGGGTGCTTGGGATGTCGGCAAGAGGTTTCCCTGTTTCTAAGGAGCTGTTCATATCCAGTGTAAAGAAAGTGGCTCGTAAATTGGAAAAAGATGCATTTCAAAGAAAGGAGCCCAGCAACAAATGGTTTTATGGATTCATGGGAAGGCACAAGGAACTATCAAGCCGTGTTGCACAAAACCTAACCAAAAGTAGGGCTTCGGTTTCAATGGAGGAATTAAGGAACTGGAGCGTTCAGGTGAAAAAGTGTCTTGAAGAAAAGGGGGTGTTTGATGTTCTAGAAAGTCCTGCAAGAGTCTTTAACGCTGACGAAACGGCCTTTTTTTTAAATCCTAAGGGCGGTAAAGTACTGGCTACAAAAGGGCAGCGTGCAGTCTACCAAAAATCTGGAGATAATGAGAAGGCATGCATAACGGTCTTAGTTAATGGCAATGCCAATGGAGACATGGCCCCCCCAATGATTGTGTTGAAGTACCAGAGGGTGCCAGGGGAAATCGAGGAGAGTTTGCCTCCAGGATGGGCAAGAGGGAAGTCAGACCGAGGATGGATGACCCAAGAACTTTGGTTTGAATACATAGCAAATGTATTTAATCCCTGGTTAGATCGCGAAGGGATCACTAAGCCTGTTATTCTATTTGTTGACGGACATTCTTCTCACATATCAATTGAAGTGAGTGACTTTTGCATGACACATGGAATTGAACTTATTGCCTTGTTCCCAAATTCTACGCATATTTTGCAGCCGATGGATGTAGCCGTTTTTAGAAATCTTAAAAGAGAATGGAAAGATGCTGTTCAAGATTGGCGGCTTGCAAATGATAATTGTGAATTGAAGAAAAAAGACTTTTGTAAGGTGCTCAAAGCAGTGTTAGAAAAATGTTTCACACAAAAAACATTGGCCAATGGATTCAAAGCTTGCGGTTTAGTGCCTTTCGACATTGAGGCCGTTAGAATGCCATCATTCGATCAACCAACTGCAACTCAACATGTTAATGGCGCAATTACTCAGGAACTACCGAAACAATTTCTTGCCTGGCTTAAAGGGCTTATTGGTGACGTAGAGAACGCAGATCCTGCACTCATAGACCTGTGGTGCAGAGCGAATGCACAATTTGCGAACAGTGTCAACAAAGATGCGCCTCTTCCCAATGCAGCTACTCCATCCGGCCCTAAGGAGGCAGATGCGAATGCTGCTACTGAGGAGATGTTTACCGATGACTTTTCCTTGTTGTTTGAGAATGATGCAATGGAAAGTTTTATTGATGTGGTTAACGACCCTTTACTTGATGAAACTAGTTCCACAAAGAACCAACGTGAAGAGCCCGGTGTGGAAGACACCCCTACAAAACAAGCTATCTCTACTTCCGGTAACAATTCCGTACAATTGCCATCAGTTCATCCGCCTTGGCCGGTGTCGCCGTACAAATTAAGTTTTATTGATAAGGTTAACGACCCTTTACTTGATGAAACTGGTTCCACTAAGGACCAACGTGAAGAGCCAGGTGTGGAAGACACCTCTACAAAACAAGCTATCTCTACTTCCGGTAACAACTCCGTACAATTGCAATCATTTCATCCGCCTTGGCTGGTGTCGCCATACAAATCATGCTTAATATGGCCAAGAGCAGACCCAAAGACAGGGAAAATGAAAGTACCCAAAGATGGGGTCCCCCCGGTAATTACATCGGATCTGTTCCATATGCATGCAAATGCAAAGGCGGCTCAAGCAAAGAAGGTAAAAGAGGATATAGAGAGAAAAAAACAAGAACGTTTAAAGAAGAAGAGGAAGATGGAAGAAGACAAAGAGAAGAAGAAGCAAGAGCGTTTGGAGAAAAAAAAGAAGAAGAAGGCAGACGACATGTTAAAGAAAAAAGCTGAAAGGGCGCTTTACACAAAGCGGCCAAAACGTACGAAGAAAAAGACTCCATTTAAAGATTTCATCTTGGTAAAATTTGTAACCGAAGAAGACCAGAGGGAGAAATTTTACGTTGGTGAAATAAATGGAGAGGCAAAAGAAGCAGGGGTGGACGTTCTGTTTTTTCGAAAAAAAACCGGGAAAATAGGAACTTTTTTTAGTTTCCCCGAAGTGAGGGATGAGGGGTTTGTGGAATATTATAATATAATTGCTAGATTGTCGGAGTATAATATGAACAGGGACAGCTACGTTTTCCCCAATCTGGGCAATTTTGTCGACTTAAATAAGGTACATTAAATTAATATAATTTAAACACCAAAAAATGTATTATTTTCTGATTTTTGTGCTATGTCACCTTTAGGTCTTTAAGTGTCATCTTTAAGTCGCAGGCGAAAATTTGGTGTCATCTTTAGGAGACAGAACATGGGAAATTAAAAAAATTAATGACATCAAATATTTAATCATATTATGAGCTTTATTGTATTAGGAAGCTGCTAGATGAACCAATTAATCAAATTTTACCATTGGTAGAGTTCTGACTTTCACTACTCAACAGTAGGAAGTAACAATATAAAGAAAAAAGCTTAAGGGTGTCACCTTTTGGTCCGTTACCTTAATGAAAATATTTGGGACTGCAAATTCTCAGTATAGTTTCTGAACCGTTCTAAATTATGGGAAAATATAATTTCGTTTTTCCTAATATTAGAAATAGTCGAGTTAAAATTTTCGATACTTGAATGCACAACTAGAGATTGTTCCTTTATTAGTTGGTTTTTTTAGCTTTCAACAAATTTTCACGAGCAATTTCTGCGCTCTTTTGCAGACGTAATGTCAGTTCGTCTAAATAGTCATCGTAACTGTACTTAAAAACAGGAGGCTTTGTTATAGCTGACGGAATGTTAGCTGGTTTTCCAAACACCAATTCATAAGGTGTAAATTTTGTCGATGAATGCGTGGTTGTATTGTAGCAAAACATAGCGAATGCGATCCACTTGTCCCAGTCGCTTTGACTATTGTCTACAAAATTTTTGAGATAATCCGCGAGTGTAAGATGGCTCCTTTCAAGGGCACCATTTGTTTGGGGATGGTAGGCTGATGTCTGTATCTTCTTTATCTTAAATAATTTGGCTACTTTTGTGAGCACGTCTGAAGTGAATTCTCTCCCTTGATCGGTGAGAATTGTATCGGGAATTCCAAAACGGCAAATAAACTGTTGTACAAGCGTTGTTGCTACGGTTTCTGCAGTATGACAGGGTAAGGGGTATCCTTGTGAGAACTTTGTTAAGTCATCTTGTAACGTTAGAATATACATATTTCCGTCTTCCGTCATTTTCAAGGGACCAACAATGTCCAGGAAAACTTTTTCGAATGGTTTTGAAGCTGTTGTTGTTATTTCCATCGGCATTTTATTCTTCTTTCGAATTAATTTATTTTTTTGACAATGTTCACATTGTTTTATGTATTCAGCGACATCTTTCTTTAAATTAGGCCATTTATATTTCTGTTTTATTCTCGAAAGTGTCTTATGGAATCCGGTGTGTCCTGAAGTTGGAGTGGAGTGGTTTTCCTCCAAAATTTTCTTAACAAGAGTTAAGTCTGGTTGAACAATTAAACCGTGGTAAATGGATATTTCAATTTGAGTTTTAGCAAAAATGTATCTAAGTATACTACGAACTTTATGGTATTTTAGAGATTGGAATGAGTCAACAGAGAATGATATAGAATTTTGAGTGTGTTTCAACAATAATTGTTTGAGTTTAATTAGGGCATCGAAGAGTTGTTCATAAGTGATTTGATCCCAATGATTTTTCTTCAGAAATAAGAAGTATAGGGTGTTTGATTTTTGCGGAATATGTATAATATCACCTAGTATTGGGTTGTCTGAACAAAAGTCTTTTAGGTTTAAATCTTTGAACTGTGGTTCAGGTAGACTATCAAAATCCAATGAAATAAATGACACAACATTTTCTTTCTTGAGTGACAACTCACCATCAATATCCTTTAACAAAGTATATGAAATAATTTTTGTTCCCACATCTTGCAAAAATGTTTTATACGTTTTTTCATCTTGATTTGGTGTTGTGAGCATAAGTGATGGGCTTACTTGTTTAAAATCATGCTTAGGGGTATCGTGAGTGCAAATTGAATTGAATTCAGTGCTGGCAGGTTTTTCTATTATCGGAGTGTTTTTGTTTTCTGGGTGTTGTATTCTAGACAAGGCATCTACATCGGGTATAGAACTGCCTGCTTTGTGTATAATCTCGTAATCATATTCTTCAAGTTTCAGTCTCCATCGTACTAGACGAGATCCGGGGTCTTTAACCGAGAAAAGCCAAACCAATGGGCGGTGGTCTGTAAATATTTTGAATTTTTGCCCATACAAATATGGACGAAAATATCGTACACTCCATACAATGGCTAACAATTCACGCTCAGTGGTAGAATAGTTAACCTCAGCTTTATTCAATTTTCTTGAAGAGTAACTAATCGGGAGATCATTTGGTGGATCTCCTTGTGACAAAATTGATCCTATAGCATACTGACTACTATCGGTAGTCAAATTGAATGGTTTTTTAAAGTCTGGAAATTGTAGAATCGGTGGATTGACAATGGCATCAATTAAAGTCTCAAAAGCGGTTTGATGCACACATGTCCATTGAAATGGTTTATCCATTTGTTCTTTCTTCAATAATTGAGTCAGAGGAAGTGCTATTTTAGCAAATTGGTTAATAAAACGACGAAAATATCCGACGAGTCCTAGGAATGCTCGTACATCTGTTGATGATTTTGGAATGGGGTAATTTTGTACTGCCTTGGTTTTCTCTGTGTCAGGAGTGACACCTTGATCTGAAATTTTATGTCCTAGGTAGACCACTTCTTTCCTTAGAAAGCGGCACTTTGAAGGTTGTAATTTAAGATTGTGATTGCTGAGACGTTGCAAAACTTCATTAAGCCTAGTTACATGTGAATCGAGACTTTGGGAATATACAATTAGATCATCAATATATGTAAGGCATCGAGTACCTTGAATTCCACTTAAAACTACATTCATGAGTCTTTGAAAACAACTGGGAGCATTACGCAACCCGAATGGCATATTGACGAATTGATAATGGCCTGTGGGTGTACTGAAGGCAGTTTTGGGACGATCTTCTACCTTCACAGGTATCTGGTGGAAACCACTGGCCAAATCTAGAATACTGAAGTATTTGGAGTTGCCTAGTTGGTCCAGAATATCTGTGATGTTTGGTAAGGGAAATGAGTCACCCACAGTACGTTCATTTAAACGTCTGTAGTCTATTACGACTCTCCACTTAATCTTTCCATTAGCGTCTGCCTTTTTCGGAACTACCCACAGTGGCGAAGAGAATGGTGAATTAGAATGCTCTATAATACCCTGGTCCAATATATGTTGTACCTGTTGCTTTACTTCTTCTTCATGTACTTTTGGGTATCTGTAAGTTTTCACTGAAACGGGAGTGTCAACCGTTAAAGGAATGGCATGTTCGAGAGTACTGGTCGTTTGCCAAGCATCTCCTTCTAGAAAGAAAACTGAATTGTAATTTCGAATTATTTGTAGTATAGCATCCTTTTCTTCGAAATTCATGTGTTCCATATCGATAAGAGCTTTAATTTTCTGAAGTCTTTCATAACTTGTAGATTTTGAAACTGTCGCACAATGTGATTGTAGAGATTTCGGATGAAAAGGTGTGATAGTCAGGTTCAGTTTACTGACTTCAACTTGATTTTCGGTATTATTTAATATTGTGTTAAATGCTTGATTGTTCGAATTCACTTTTACAATGCTATGACAAAGAAAAACGCCTTTAAGAATTTCCTTACGTGGTGAAATTCCTTCTTGAATTTGAGGGTTTGTGACGTTAATACACACAACTGTTTCTGAGCGTGGTTTAAGAATTACTGGAGGCCTATTTGGCCAAAGATTAAGAAATTTTGGTGAGCCTGAATGGCATGGAGGTCGATTTTCTATCCTAAAATCGCCATCTGAAAAATTGTGCTTTAGAAGGTTCTGTGAGCCTGAATGGCATGAAGGTCGATTTTTTATCTTAAAATCGCCATGTGAAAAATTGGGATTTTGAATTTTCCGAAAGTCTGAATGGCATGAAGGCTGATTTTCCTTCCGAAAATCACCATGTGAAAAATTTTGATTTTGAATTTTCTGAAAGCCTGAATGGCATGAAGGTCGATTTTTCTTCTGAAAATCGCCGTGTGAAAAATTTTGATTTTGAATTTTCTGAAAGCCTGAATGGCATGAAGGTCGATTTTTCTTCTGAAAATCGCCATGTGAAAAATTGGGATTTAAAATTTCCCGTGAGCCTGGAAGGCATGAAGGCTGATTTTCCTTCCGAAAATCACCATGTGAAAAGCCGGGATTTTTAACTTCCCGTAAGCCTGAAAGGCATGAAGGTTGATTTTCCTTCCGAAAATCACCATGTGAAAAGCCGGGATTTTTAACTTCCCGTAAGCCTGAAAGGCATGAAGGCCGATTTTTCTTCTGAAAATCGCCATGTGAAATATTAGAAGAGCCACGTGGTCTATTGTTATCTTGAGGTTCTGTGATATCGCCTAATTCGCGATAATGAAATTGTACTGGTTTTTCTGCTTGAAATGGTATTCGAAAATTATTAATGCTAAGTTGGTTACCATCATAATTAATGTCAACTTTATACTTAACCAGAAAGTCATTTCCTATTACACCACCATGAAAAATTGGAAAAGATGGTAGGACGACATGAAATGTATGAGGAAGGCATAAAGTACCTCCCCAATTTAATTCGAGAGTACAAGACCCTAGAGTTTCTGTATCCGGGGTACTTCCGCCTATGCCATATAATGTAGTGATAGTGTCAGTGGACATTGAACGAATAGTTTCGTTATTTAATTCAGTGATGCATATGAGAGATAAGTCTGAACCAGTGTCGATTAGAAAAGATAAATCGTCATGTATTGTTTGTCTAGTTGTAGACTGTAAAAACGGGGTTTTCGTGAAATTTAAGTTAAAAATTTGGCCTGTATTGCCACATGGTCCTCTGGGTAGGCCTGTACCGAGGGCCTCTGCGAGTTTAAATTCTCATGTATAATTGCAGAGTTCGAACGAGGATTTATTTTAGGCTGTGCTTGATGAGGTTTAAAGGTTTGTGATTCACTTTGCTGTCTCATTTTCTTTGTATATTCAAATTTACGGCATTCATGGATTTCATGTCCCAAATTTTTGCAATATCGGCATGTTTTTGGAGGTTTCAAATTTTGTTTCTGCGTTGGAATTTCGTTAGTTACGAAGGCTTTACTCGTACTTGCTGTTCGAGTATTGGTTGGATTTCGAAAACAGTTCTTTGCAATGTGACCATGTTTATTGCAGAAATTACAAACTTTAGCAAGATTATCTCCAGAAAAAGTTGAATATTTTAGCATCTCGTTCCTCGATTTATTTTCGTATTCTTCCGCCTGGGCATATGCCACAGCTTCCTCAAGGGAGACTGGTCTTTGGGCCTTAACCATTATGACAAGGTCTTGCCTTAAGCCCTGTATAAATATATTGAGTGCTTGCTTATGCAGAAGTTTGACGCTTGCTGCATTTTCTTCCGGAGTGAGATCTTCATCTAAGCTGTTAGTTAATTTTACTAGGCTTCGTTCAAGCCTGGTGGAATAATTTATTACGGATTCGTTAGCTAACTGTCGGCATGAATTTAATTCCAATTGCCATTGAGCCTGTGATCGTTTGTCAGAGTATGCGTCAGTTAAAAATGTTTTGAGAGCTGACCAATCAGCGAAAATTCGATTACGTATTAACGCTCTAGCTTTTTCACTGATATTGCATTTAATGAGTTCGAGTACGACAGGTTTATTTTCTTTAGAAGCTAACTTATACGCGGTGCTACAATTGTCCAAAAATTCGTAAAGCTTAGACCTATCGCCAGTAAAAACAGGGATCATCCTTTGCAGGACACTAATTGGTATTTCGCTACTCATTTTAAATAATAAAAAAAAATTATGATACATGAATTTTTAGAATTAGAATAGAATTTTGAAAAGTAAAGTAAGTAAAGAATTTTAGATCACACTTGACCAATGTTACAAACGAGAAAACAGAGAAAAATAACTTACACGAATAAAATCGTGACGAGTAGAATTTGTAGATTACAGCTTCCCATCTTTATGACTTATGTATCGAAAGTCCTCGATTGAGTGAGTTCCTTGACTGTTCTGATGAGTGAAATCCTGGATTGATCGAAGATTTTGATTGAGTGAAGTTCTTGATAGAGTGAAGTTCTTGATAGAGTGAAGTCCTTGATTGAGAGAAGTCCTTGATTGAGTATGGTACGTCGATTGGCTGAAGTCCTTTAGCTCCAGTCCGCTTCTTCCAAGTTGAGGGTTTTATATAGCAAAGTATCCCACACCGTTGCCACCAATTTTGTGAAGTACAACTGTATTTCGCGGAGTACTCACTTCTGTTCTTTTGATACCTAGCTAGCCTTCTTCTTGGGATATTAAGAATCACGGTACTGGACACTTATAAAGGATTATAATTCAGTAAATCAAATACACATACACAACACTGGACTTTTAAAGGTCAGAGAAACACAGAAATACTACTGGTTAAAAATATGGACGATACTGAGGTTTGAATATACGGACAACACTGGCAACACTCTGGCAACACACTAGTAATAACTAGCAATAACTAACTATAACTGACTATATCTGACTATAACTAACTTAAACAAATTTGGCTCTCTGGTTTTATATCATAACTATTCAATGGATTAGTCATAGGACACAGTATAAGTAAATACAAATACAGATTAATAGTTAAGTATGTAGAACAATGAGTAAAGTAAAGAATAATAATCCAGAGTCCTAATAATAACCAAATTCAAGTTCCAGAGTACCGAGTACAAAGTAACAAAGTAGGCCTAGAATAGTGCTGGTACATTACAGTGGATTGAAATGCTGGAGCGGAACCGGTCCATCCCCGAAGGCCGAATGAGATGAGGCCTTTTTAAGCTGGTCTTATCCAACAATGCAAGCCAAAATTATACGGCTGGTGAATAAATTGATGTTCGCACATTGATAAAGTAAGAGACTGATATGATCGCGATTGATTGTAGGTGCAGTACCTTACGTAGGTACCTGTGGGCCGATTATGGCGATTGGTATAACATGCTTCTGGGGGTTAAAACTGTAAACAAACAAATTTTGAATAGCACTTTCCACTGTATAAAATTATCTTGTTTAAATTTTTTGATCTGGAATTGGATAATTAAGTAGTAAGACGCATAGACAACAGATAACGTAAGACGTTTTGCGTTAGACGATAGACTGACCACTGGCTTTGACTTGTATTTTTCTAATTCTATTCCTACAAAGTACAAACTTAAACCTAGAGGGGTGCGTTACAAGAGGGGTGAGCCTGACCTGTCCTGACCCTCACTCGGCCACCCGGAATTCATATTTCCGCGTCGCTGTACCTGTACCTATTGTCTGTTGATGAGGGCCATCGGGCCTCAACATTTTTAATAATCGCCATGATCGGGCCGCTGAAGTAGGTTAGTATAGAAATATATTTCTTAATTACCTTAGGATTTGGGAAATCGCTTGCATTTATAACCGCCGAGGCCGAGACAGAGCTTATTGGATGACACATTCTCGAGGAGTGCTAATACTGCCAATCTAGCAACCTAGCGCCTGAGACTCGAACATCTAGGGTGCAATGTTGCCACTGGCGACTGGGCTCCGGCTCCAGCCTCCAGTTGTCCAGTATTTAGTCCCTCGCTCCCACCCGCGCGGCCATGGCCAGCATGGCGAGATTCGCCGAAGCAGTGGGGCTCGACCGCTCGACTAGTGCGACTCAAGTGCGGGTGCGATTGGGGGAGTGGGGGACCTATGAGGTCAAATTGTGGCCATACACAACAACTGATTACAACTTCATACTAAAATAAATAAATAAATAAAGACTTTTTGTTGTTTCTATTACTAAGCCAACCTAGCGGAGTTAGGGCTATAATGCCCCCTCTTACACTCTACTTGGAAGACCCGGGACCGCCTGCTTTACATGCCCTCCGAAGCATGGCCAGGAAATTTAGCCAGTGTGGGACTCGAACCAACAACCTTTCGGGTGAATGTCTGAGTCCGTACCACTACGCTAAATGTCTTGAATGAACAGTATATTACCATCGTAATATCAATAATATACTAACCTTCCGTTCATTCAAAGAAACAACATCTTTGCAAGTTTGAAATCCATCCCAAGAAAACCAAGCTTAGCTTAGGCGGCAATTCCACCGACCTCGTTTTTCATAATGCACGTGACATTGACGTGGTAGCAGACATCATTAATAAGTCTCTGCCACATTTTAAGGAGACTATAATGTAGATACTTAACTTATCTATTATAAATTAAGTTATAATATGGAGACTTATTAATGATGTCTGCTACCACGTCAATGTCACGTGCATTATGAAAAATGAGGTCGGTTGAATTGCTGCCTAAATACTACTTAATTACTACGGTACTGTAATTAACCGCGATATCCACCACCTGGCACCTATAGTACATTATTTCCACAATTTGGATTGACTTTAATGGGCTGTGCAGGCGAACAGCCGATGGATTAAGATTTAAGAGCGTACAGCCCGTAGGAAAGTGGCAGCCCGAAATGTAATACTTTTTATTTTTTATTTAATTAACTAAGCATGTTATTAATGATTTGGCTAATCAAAGTTGTAGAAGCTACTACAGCATGCATCATATAATAAGGTATTTTTAGTTTTCGAAATTGTATTTTTTTTTTTTTATAAAATCGATAATGAATGAAAAGTTATTGTTTATCAAATATTTGCATGTTTCTGAAAAAACTACAATTTCGAAAATTGAAAATATCATATAATATGATCGATGCATTTAATAACATGCTTAGTTAATTAAATAAAAAATAAAAAGTATTAAATTTCGGGCTGACAATTTCCTATACGGGCTCTACACTCTTAGGCCCAATGGCGGAAATCATCATCCAAGTTAAAAAAAAAAAAAAATACTGGATTTGAAATGCATTTAGGCCTAAAAATGCGGAAAAAGAGGATTTTATTCCCATACCTACTCAAATACTGTATAATAGCCTATATTGATATACTATTATATTATATTATTATATATATTATTATTTAAGCACTTGCGAGACAAAGATCGGTGAAGATGTTATGTAGCCTAGCTAGGTTAAAAATATCTCACGAGTTGTTTGTAAAAGGTGTGTTTGATGTGGGGGTTGCATTATAACAATTGACAATGGTTATGGGCAGATGGGGATGAAGGAGGGTTGAATTTACCAATAGGGCCTACATATTGGGTGCGGCCTTAAGCGTCTTGAAATATTTTTGGTATGACAGCAGACAGTTTCTAAGTTCTGTAGTATCTTCAGGCCCTATCCTATACAATAATAAGGACTTGATTCAATTCTATATTAGCTACATCCCATAGAGCTCAATACAGTTTGAAAATTGCCAATGGCTTGTGTTTGAGTTGAAGTAGGCTACCTAATTGATGCTGGGAGGCTTCATTGAAATTTATAGTTGCCTATCAATATTTAAAGTACTTTAAAAAAATGTGATCTTATTAAAAATATATGTTATCCCTCTTTTTTTACTTTTGAAATGTAATCCCTCATCCCTGTAAGAATTCCTCTCTACGCGCAGGCCTTTCTGACAGTCTTCAGTGAATAGAGAATATTAAATTTATTTACGTATTTCAAAGTACACTCTTTGTGGCAAAAAATGGAAGGTTAGGTCGGGGTCTACGCGCCTACTAAAACTGTGGCCAAATGGTGTTGGTGGCAGCTACATAATATGTATTAAAATGTAGAGGAGCATTTCTTTTACTTTATGGCATATATAGTTTGTGACTCTATGATCTATTTGTTTTAATGAGAAATTGGGCAAAAAACGTCTATAGTGGGATGTCTGGATGTCTCTTAAACATCACTGAATTTTACAAAATTTCGAAGCATAGGCTACTTTTTGGACGGTTTCACACTGATCAGCAACTAGGTTTTTTTTAGTTTTCGTAATTTAGCCTACTATAGTACTATAGTTCCACCTTATTACCTACTAAGGCTGTTTATTAGCACCACTACTATACGTATTGTAGGCACCTATCGTCCACTACCAGCGAGATGAAAATAATTTGCAATAGGTACGGTAGGTAGGCTACCGTGAGTAAGGTAAGTTCTTCAGCCCCATTGAAGTTTGCATATTTGGTAATAAACTATGACCTATGGCCTATGCAGTGAAACATGAAAACCTATTTTTTCAGATTACTCAGCCAATTTATCAGAAACGCTCAATTATAAGTTGAGGAAAACAATAGATTAACATAGCGTAGTGGGTAGGTATAGCACATATTAAGAGAGTACAGCCCGTAGAAAAGTGGCAGCCCGTCATTTAATACTTTTTATTTAATTAACTAAGCATGTTATTAAAGATTTGGCTCATCAAAGTTGTAGAAGACTACTTCATGCATCATATAATAAGGTATTTTTAGTCTTCGAAATTGTAGTTTTTTTTATAAAATCAATAATATATACGCGAATAAGTTATTGTTTATAAAATATTTGCATGTTTCTAAAAAAAACTACAATTTCGAAAATAAAAAATATCTTATAATATGATGCATATCTTCCACAACTTTGATGAGCCAAATCTTTAATAACATGCTTAGTTAATTAAATAAAAAATAAAAAGTATTAAATTTCGGGCTGCCAATTTCCTACGGGCTGTACACTCTTAATAATGTATAGCAACCGAGTTTTTCATTCACTCATAGGCTAACTATTTTTCACAAGCAACAAAACAAATTATAAGAGCCATAAATAGATTGTCTATTTATTTAAGGTTATAAACTCAAATTGGCGTGGAGGGGAGAATACGATTGCCATATTTTTGACCTTTGAGTCACGCAGATATGAACATATTGTAAGACGGCTATTCCACTGGTCAATAATCCGTCATTTTTGCTTCAATAATTGGTGAGTTTTTTTTACTCTATATAAAAACAAAACTCTAATCAATTATTGATGCACAAATGGCGGAATATTGACAAGTGGAATAGCCGCCTAAAATATGGCACATTCTTATGATGGGGTTTCCACATACGTCAATGGTCAATGAGAAATATGGTTTTGATGTGGTAGCAGAATTTTTAGTATGTCTGCTAAAATGTCAATTTCACATTTCTCATTGACCATTGACGTATGTGGAAACCCCACCTATCGAGAATATGAGATATCAGTACAGACCCCTAGTGGAGAACTGCTTAACTAGACTTCAGAGCGCGACGAGCAGGGGTGGACAAATTTCAAATGTTATGAGATGCGTATGTCGTATGATTTCCTTCGCCATTGGTTAGGGTAGGCCTACCTAAACAACTAATGATGACTCAGTAGATAATTATATTATTTCTTCTAAGCCACATACATGTTTTCTCCTGCCATCTTTCTATTCATGAATCTCATACATTTTTATCATTAAATAAACAAATGAAATATATATATATATATATTATATAAAGCGCAAGTACATCACAGTCTTGGATGTATGTATCATTTAATTTCTTACTTTAGGTAGGCCTATTGAAGTTAAAAGGTCGGTTAGGTATGATTTAGTGTATTATAATGCATAACATATCAAAATAATAAATGGTAATAGTAATTATCATATAAACGGCGAATCTTTATTTTAGTCACATTCATTACCGTAACGGTAAATTAAGAAATATGCATATTACAATATTTACGGCCCCCTTCTGAAATAATTATCTAACTGAAGATCACAATGTTCAATGGTTCCACTTAATAAATATTTTTTTAGACTGTCCTCCCGTTTTTTCTACTACTGTATTTCACTTCAAAAGAATACATTTAGTCGCACTGTAAGCAGGGGCTTCTTTCAATGCAAAGAAATAGTTCTACAAATAAAAAGTATAATAAGAAAATTAGTGGCTTTTATGATAAATTATTAAAAATCACACAATTTGGTAAAAATGTGTTAAGTTGAAGCCCAATTCGCTTAGTCACTTACTAATTATTATTGACCATAGGGAAATTGTTAGTTGGCCCAACAGGATAAGGCGGAGGGGGAGCAGGCCTTCTAACAGCAGGTTTCAAAAGCAACTCCGTCATCTTATCAGCTTTCACCCTCCTAAGATGCATTCTTTCCCTAGCTTCTTGAAACTTATCTAAAAATTCTTCAACTTCCATATCCTTTTGATAAAAAAGCTCCGCAACTTTCTCCGAATCTTCTTCCGCTTCTGCAGCAGCTGTCTGAAGCAGCGCCAGGGCTGTTTCAGCAGTGATTGATCCACTTTTCCCATGTAATTGCTCCATCTTCAATTTTACATGCTCAGACAACTCAGCAATTTGAGACGACAGCGCTTTTAACGTGTTTTTTCTAGTTTCAAAGCTTTCTTCAAAAGAAAGGTTATAGTCTGCAAGTGATTTTGTTTCGGCTACTTTTGTGTTTTTATGAATTGAAATATCCCGGCATTGGGCCAGTTGATTGATGTACTCATCTACTGCATCGTCGTTTTCAACTAAACGGGTGAGTTCCCGGTTATTTAAATTAACAAGCGGCGTTATGGCTAATTCGAAATTTGGCGTTAGCATAGGAAGTCCTTCTATACCTCCATAGGCGTTGGCTCCCCAATTGAACATGGTTCTCGTACCTGCAAATGAAAGGAGGACCTGTATTAATGCTGATGGGAATCCTTATTATTGCTCTTCACTAGCTCCCTGCCGCGCTGTTTGGTACCTTTCTTACATATATTGACTAGGGATCTTCTTCTTCAACGCAACTTTTTAAACAAATTGAATGTCCTCTGTGCATCTAAATTTATCATAATACGAAGACACTTGGCGAGACTTATTATCCGCTGCAGTAGACAATGAGGCAATGAAGTAGAGCATGCTATTAAGCACCTGAAGAATGGCAAAGCACGGGAAACGGGAAAGCATGTGAAACAGATGGTGGCGTCATGAAGCTTTTAGATGAAGAGGGAATTCGAAAGGTGACCAGACTAGTAAATGCTGTGTACAGCAGTGGAAAATTTCCTAAAGGCTGACATCAAACTTTTTTGCTATACCAACGAAACACAATGCCAAGCGTGAAAAGCACAGGACTATCAGCTTGAGTCAAATACTAAAAATAATTTTGAAGAGAATATATAGTATGTGATGCGAATATAGCGACAGAAGACAACAGTTCAAGTTTGGCACGGGTTCGGCACCCGGAATACATTGTTTGGCTTAGAAGGGTTGGTTCAAAGATGTATAAATAAAGAGGTCCACTTGAGCTTTATTGACTTCCAAACGGTCTTTGACCACATTAATCTTCTTCAAATATCAATGTTACAAGTAACTTTTACTTGGGCGTTATTTTTTTAAATAGTGGTCTTGCAGTCTTTGTTTATACTCTTATGTCTCACGAAAAAACATATAATACATAGCCTACATGGACTAAGAATAAGTATAAACCCTAGTATTTACCTTGAAAATATGTTGAAATGTGATGGGTTGTTTTAAAATAACGGTTGCTACTAAAATAACGTAAGGCTCAAGTTATTTGATATTTAAAATTGGAAGAGGCAAGAGCAGGAATTTACTATTTAGTTAAAATAATGAGTCAGGGTGCCATATTGAATATTGATTATTTATTGACAAATGACAATGTTGATAGTTTATTCGTGGAAGCAGAAACTGCAGAATAAGGAGGGCCCTAAAAAAGAGCGCGAAATAGTTCGCATTTGTTGAGTTGAGGCGATGAACACGTTTTGGAAGTTGGAACGCGCTACTCAATTCCCAAATTTATGACTAATAAAATAATTAATAATAAAAACAGTGTCTACCGCATTTGCATCCTCCAGATTTTTTGGTCTAGTGCTTTCCTCTTTAGTATAAGGTTTTAATACGTTCAAGCTCTTGCGTTCCCCTTCAGTTGATCCATAAATATTGTTTTTTAACCGCCTTCTTTTATTTATTCTGTTATAAATTTGTGATTAATATACTAGATAATGAGCAAAAAGTAGGAGACGGATTCAGTTCAACTCTATATTTTTTTACAATATGCAAGGTAATGAGAATCGATCCTGAAATTACTCGGAACATTTTGAATACTACGGATTCCTTCATTTGTGCCCTCAATCATAGAATTGTAGGTTTAAGTTCTGGCTTGCTTATTTGGAATTAAGAGAACTTTTTTATCTTTAGTAAAAACTTCATTTTTAAATTACAAACTTTGTAACATGTACAGTCTGGAAAGCGAAAGGATCTCTCTCTCCTCTCGACTCTATCTCTATCAAAGTCTAAAATTACTGACATAGACATAGTGGTGGGAACTGGGAAGAGCCACAGCCGGATAAAACGATTAAAACGTTTCCTAAAAAAACTTCAAAATGTTTTTAAAAATTGGCGCGATTTAAATCTACTCCCACGAAGAGGAAGAGTGGCCACTTTTATTTTTAAATACTTATACTTGTAAAATTTGTTTTCCGGGAAAATTATTATTTCCAAAATATGGGTAAATTTTTATCCCCGGATGGCTTTCTGGTGCCAAAAGCCTTATTTTTTATCTTCTTCAAATCAAATATACCACACATTACTAAATATAACGAAATTAACCGTGGTACAATTGAATGTATTCCACTTTCGGTAACAGGTGAGGTTAGAATTTTTTCAAACAGCAATCTTATTAATTATACAATACCATTATATAATATATTTACAAGTAAAATAATACTTTGCCTTAAATTAATGTTCAAATGCTTACTATACTTTACGGATCTTCAACTTCCAGGTCATGTGCATCATCTGGTGACAAACCAAAGGTACTGATGTCCTCCCTTACTTTCGTTTCTAGAGGGACATCCTTGGCCGCCCTAGTGATCTGGTGCCCTCCACCGAATAGTCACCGGTTGTAACAGGTATCCATCTTCTTTCATCTCCGTGTGGCACCATTATCCTAACCTCCGTCCCCTGACTTTTTCGGTGATATGGGCTACCTGCATCTCCCCTCAATTAACATAGTTTCGCCTCCTATCCGTTAGCTTGTGCCCGAGGGAGTAGCGCAACACTCTCATCGCCACCACATGGAGAAACTTCTCTTCGCCCTTCCTCAGTGGCCAGCACTTCGCCCCGTATGTCATACACGGTCTCACTATTTTTTTGTAAAGGTGACCTATAACGGGCTATAAGTTGTTTCGGCATTCTCCTGACCATCTGGATCTCCGCAATATCCCGCCACTTGGCCCAGCCCGAGCTTATCCTCGCTCTGACGTCGTCTTCACAGCCGCTATCATCCTCGTGTAATGTTGCTTTCAGATATTTGGAAGCCTTGGCTTTCTCAAGGTCAGTGTTGTCCCAAATTAGAATTCTTGGTATTCTATCGCACACGCTTTTTCCAGGTCAACGCGAACACCAAATGTAAAGGTTTCTTCTTTCGAAGTTTTGCTAGCATGGGTCCTTGCAATGTAAATGTGAATCCCATCTGTGGTACCCCACTACCCCGACCCAGCGTGAATCCGCATTCCGCATGATGCCTGACAAAGCAGCGTTATAGGCCAATTGTTGCGGACTTGCTGCATCGTGCATGGTGGCAGGGGGCCCACCCGCCCAACAAGCAAGTAGGTCCTTTTCCCATATTCTGCAGACCACCCCAGTCGTTTGGGCCACCAACATGGTACCTTTTTTCACCCCATCAGTCATTACCTCGCGTCCTCGTGCTGAATCTCAGCTAATCAGTAATCAGCCAATCAGGAGCCACCTGATAGGCGCCGTTCCCAACCGCCAAACCGTGGTTATAAATTGCATTTACGCACTCTAATATAAATAATATTTTAATATACTACAATGCTCATTCTCTGCTGAACTTATGCCTTGATTATATGGCATATAATGATGAATGATGAATTAAGTAGGTAGTTGGAAATAAGGGGGGCGGGCCGGGGGTCTCCCCCGTTGAAAACCGTTGAAAAACAGGCCTCAGGGGTTTTACGCAGGTTGATAGCAGTAACATTAATTAGAATTTACTGGCGATGAATACAATTGCACACAATTCGATTAAAATTTATACTTAATCGTAAAATTACATCACTCAATTTCATGTCTTAGAAAAACAGGGAGATTTTCCGGGACATTTTCCAAAACCGGGAGATTACGGCCTCCCGACAACATTCACCCGGGAGCCGGGAGATTGGGCTGAAAACCAGGAGCCTCCCGGGTAAACCGGGAGGTATGGCAGGCTTATTAAATGCCCGTATTTCTATCTATCCGTTTGAAGACCCTACACCGATGGTTACCGTACTTCATTTATATGGGGGGTATAAGCCATTTATAAGGTCTAGTACGTTACACTTTAATATTATGGCAATTTTGTTCATGTTTGTAACAGGACATTTTCACATCTTGCTGTCCTCTTAATTGAACGTAATTACAGTCTCGGAATGTTCCACTTTCACTGTTCCAACAGAAGTTGAGATGAATATTAGGTCTTTCGCGATTAGAACTTAGAGGACCGGGTTTATTAATCAGTTACGCTCTGTTCGGTGACTTCGGTATCCTCGTTTTGTTTCTTTGCTCCGGTTACACCCTACCCTAATAAATTTTAAATACATTTAAAAGAACCGGTCCGAGTTTACTCGAACATTCTTTCCAATTTATCAAAATTAGCAGATAGAGAAAATGAATAATTTCATGGTAAATAATTTTCCTATGGTTAAATTTCCGATATTTCGGGGGGGGGGGTTCCCATCAGACGTCACTGGAAGTGAGGTAATTTCTAGATAGGTCAGACCAATACATCACACAGCAATAATGGCAGGGCACGCAATGCATTTAAGCGTGAATTTTCTATCATTTTTTCCAAAAACAAAATTTTTGCACAAAACCAACTGGTTTTTTGGGAAAGCAACCTGTCCGGTTTCGTTACTCAATTTAACGCCTAAAACATGCCTGAAGGTAGAAATAATCGATAGAAAGGTTTCGCAGAAAAATTATTTTTTAATCATTTTTCATGAAAATTTAGTTATTTTTATTTTTACACCCCCAGAAGCAAACTATCAAGGGGCAAGCGACCCCCTGCATTTTGTTAACATTAATAACGACTACAAGATATGTGAATTTAAAAGAAATCGTTTGAGCCGTTTTTGAGAAATAATTTTTTTAGACTTTGAAGTTTTTTGAGAATAAAACCCCCCCCAAATTGAGTTAGCCCAAAATAAAAAAAATTGTTTTGAGTTATGATTTTTGTGAACCTACATGCAAAATTTCTTCAAAATCGGCCGAGTAGTTTGTCCGGAAATCGATGAGCAGACAGACAGACATACATACAGACATACAGACAGACAGACAGAGCGACAGACAGACATTTCGTAAAAACCACGTTTTTGGGTTCCTGGGACCTCAAAACGTGTAAATAGCCTAAGTTGAAATCTCGGAATCGAAAATTTCGGAATAGCCGCCTAAGAGAACAGAAATTACACCACATAAGATAATATAATATCAAAAACTGAAGAGGAAGATCGAGGACCGAGTAAACTGGAGGACGATATGCAGGGAGTTGCTGCCAACCAATCGCTAAGATTGTAACCTTAAGAAGATTGGGGGTTTTCAGAAGTTCTTAGTCTTTGACCCTCCATGGTGATGGGATAAGGCGGCTATTCCACCGGCGTCGTTTTTCAAACGAGTCGGTCAGCGTAACACCTGTGCTTGCACCATTCGTTTGCACTACGCATGCTCATGGACTCCAACCACAGAACATCGTATAATTATATATTAGGGCTGCCACATTCCGTGGTTTACCTCAGAATTCCGTGGGAAATAATTCTATTCCGGGATCAACAATTTTTGAGTACCTAAGGGCTAAGAACACAAGAACAGTGGGTACTGTAGGTACGTAGGCTACAGTTCAATGTGAAGGGTTGTAATACTGTAATTTACTTTTGGCCTACGGTACTGCATGCTATTTTGGTGTTCTGTGCTGCTGACTATTCTGTAAAGTGCAGTGAAGTTTTCAATTGCAAACACTATATAGGCCTAAGTCTAATTAATTTTTAATTGTGGAATTTTAATTTTTCCGTTAATTATCTAGTAGGCTAATATCAAAACACAAGCTTCTTTAAGTCTATTTACATAATTTGAAATTTAGGTGTGTCACTGCTTCATCATTTAGCTTATTAGGTGCAGTAGTAGAAAAAAAACTAAATGCACTAAATACTAATGATGGTAGGCTACGATGAGTACCAGGCTGGGCAGCCAAACGACTTCAGCCGTATTCCTAACTATTTTTAAATAATTCACGGAATACGGAATACTCCGGAATTTTTTAAAATGTTGGTCCCCTTTATATGATATGATTTTTGTAACTCATCTGTCCTGTCCATGGCCCTGGTTCCTAACCTTATCTGGTTTTTTTAAATTTTAATAGTAACTTTAAATTGCAGCCGATAAAAAATACACATCATCAGCTTCAGATTCCACCATCACAAATTGACATGATTCCATAAATTGGCATACAAATATTGGTATGCATAGGTATTTCCCCAAAATTCCACAGAAAAACCTCAAAAATTGTTGATCCCGGAAATTTCTCGGAATAGAATTATTTCCCACGGAATTCTGAGTTAAACCACGGAATGTGGCAGCCCTAATATATAATTATACGATGTTCTGTGGTTTGAGTCCATGAGCATGCGCAGTGCAACGAATGGTGCAAACACAGATGTTACGCTGACCGACTCGTGTTTTTCAATATGAATTCCAGAACACGTGACCTAGCAGAAGCTGCCACTGTAACTGGACCGTAAATAGCCGCCATTACGCCATTGAATTAGATGGGGTTTTCATGCAAAGTTTTATAAAATGAATGCAAAGACAATTTTCGTAAGTCATTACGGCTTTAACCTCCATAATTTGGGTGTCGACATAAAGGACCGTTGCTTTGCAAAAGTAAAAGAACCGGTCCAAGTTTACTCGAACATGCCTTCCAATTTATCAAAATTAGTAGATAGAGAAAATGAGTAATTTCAAGGTAAATAATTTTCCTATGGTTAAATTTCCGATATCTCGGGGGGGGGGGGGGGGGAGTTGTCCACCTGACGTCACTGGAGGTGAGGTAAATTCTAGATAGGTCAGACCAACACATTACCACACAGCAATACTGGCAGGGCACGCAATGCATTTGAGCGTTAATTTCCTATCATTTTTTTCAAAAAAAACATTTTTTTTTACAAAACCAAATACTTTTCTGGGAAAGCAACCTATCCGCTTTCGTTACTCAATTTCAACACCTAAAACATACCTGAAGGTAGAAGTCATTGATAGAAAGGTTTCACAGAAAAATTATTTTTTAGTCATTTTTCATTGAAATTTAGTTATTTTTATTTTTTTACCCCCAGAAGCAACCTATCAAGGGGCAAGCGACCCCCCGCATTTCGTTAAAATTAATAACGACTACAATATATGTGAATTTAAAAGAAATCGTTGGAGCCGTTTTTGAGAAATAATCTTTTTAGACGTTTTTTTCGGAGTTTTTTTTAGAATAAACCCCCCCCCCCAAATTTAGGTAATGAAAAAAATTGTTCTGAGGTATGATTTTAGTGAACCTACATGCCGAATTTCATCAAAATCGACCGAGTAGTTTGCCCGGAAATAGACGCACAGACAGACAGAACGACAGACATTTCGTAAAAACTTTTTTGGGTTCCTGGGACCTTCAAACGTGTAAATCCGTTGAAATCTCGGAATCGAAAATTTTGACCGTCACAAAGCTTTCCTTATAGCCTACGTATAAATTGGAAAGCAAAAAATCGGGTTTGATCCCTTTTGTCTGCAAGGACAAGGCAAAGCCCAAGGGACATCTTCCACATGGCCTCATGTGAGCCTTGTCTTATTTCATACATAAAACTAGCTTTCTATCTGCAAGAGAGCTAGAAGCTTATAAAAGCCTAGAGGTTTTTAAACGTTATGAAAGAGGCTGGCTCCAAGATATTAGATGTTTTCAGGCCCTAGATGGATTGGTTGAAGTTGTTGACACAGTATGTAATAAGCCTATAATTACTTTTTGAGGCAATTATTTGCTATTTAACTATTAGTTTCGTAAGGGTGTAGTGCGTTGTTCTAAATCAGCATTTGCTTCAGGGGCGTAGCCAAGGGGGGATTTATAGAACATCTTAACATAGGAATAACCCTATTCATAAGCGGTTATTCTCTGTTCGGTGTGCTTCTATATCTATATAGACCGGGTGCCACCAATCCTTTGGTTCTCTAAAAGGGTGGCAAATTTTCACACTATGTCCGTAATAGTCCATGGGCTGGATATGCCGAAAAGGGATTTCTGGCTGGCGAGAGCGGTAGCATTTGGACAGGGGATTTTTTTTTCGAAAATGTTTTTTGACGAAAATTCACTAAACGAGTGGCACGTTGAGATGCTACCAAAATAACTAGTGGTACTCGAATATAAGTGGAAACTTCATGCCAGAAGATTTTCCCAATGGGAACCCCTTCCCAGAGGGTGGTTAAATCAGTTGTGGGTACCAAAAATTCGCTGAAGAGGTGGCAAATCAAATTTACCTCTATGTGTAAGCTTGTCGCCTGACAATCATAAAAAACAGTATGCCAGACGTTTTTAGCAACAGCAACCCCTTGCCAGAAGGGTCGGAAATTTATCCTAGGGTGCTTTTTGTTAAAAGGGTGGCAGTGGAAAAACCATTATACCGTATAGTACTCATGAATGTAATGTTAGAAATCTTAGTCACAGACATTTTAAGTGCTGTGGGGGTTGATACAGAAGGGTGGAAGTCACCAGCCAAAGTGAAAAATTAGCTGAAAAGGTGGCAACTTAATTTCTCCGTATACGTCTTTAGATACTTCGTATTCATATTAGAAATTTTTGTCCCAGAAGTTTTCTCATACTTTTTCCCCAACAAGAAGGGGTAGTAATTTATCTGGGGTGGGTTTTCACTGTAAGGGTGGCATGGAAAATCCAACATAAAATGGTTCATTTGTGCTAATTTATGGCAGGAAACAACCCCACAGAATATTTTAGGGTAGTTAGGGGTGATCCAGAGGGGTGGAAAGTCCAATACAGAGGGGTAACATTGGCTGAAGAGGTGGCAATCTGAATCGTAGCTTAAATGTATTAAATTGGTGTCTGTGTTACTATGTTATTGGTCACAGACGTTATATTCGGTGTCTACCCCTCCCCAGAAGGGGTAGAAATCTACCTGGGGTGGGATTTCACTATAAAGGTGGCATGAAAAATTCAACGCGAAATAGCTGCTTCTTGCCCATATATGGCGGGTAACCATATGCCAGAATATTGTAATGTGATTAGGGGTGATCCAGAGGGGTAGTAAACCATAAACTGAGGGATAAAATTCTTTAAAGAGGTGGCGCCTTGAAATTTTGCTATGTGTTTGTATATTTAAATACAAGTACGAAAAAATTGGTCCCAGAAATTTTATGCGGTGCCAACCCCTCCCCAGAGGGGGTAGAAATTTATCTGGGGTGGGTTTTCACTGAAAGGGTGGCATGAAAAATCCAACATAAAAAGTTCCTTTGTGCTAATTTATGGCAGGAAACAAACCCACAGAATATTTTAGTGTAGTTAGGGGTGATCCAGAGGGGTAGCAAACCAAAAACTGACAATTGCGTGAAGAGGTGGCGCCTTGAAATTTTACTGTATGTTAATATATTTGAATATATGTATAAAATACTTGGTCCCAGAAATTTTATGCGGTGCCAACCCCTCCCCAGACGGGGTAAAAGGAGGAGAGACAATTTTATTAGCTAAACAGGTATTTGTGCCAGTCTCCAATATTGATCCATTCATATTACCAATACCATTGGCCTACATTTGAAACGCACTTATCCCCAGTGGCGAAATACAAAATATTCCCAGTGCGGGGGGGGGGGGGGGGGCTACCAACCAACCAACTCTACGTTCAATTCGACGAGAAAGAAATTGTTAACCCCGTAGCCTAATTTCGAATCTTTGTAATTAAATTGCTTCATTTTTTTTTAATTGGTGCCAATTTTTCCCGTACCCTGGACAACCGTAATGACCAGAATCACGTCGGAGTTGATCGGGAACTTTAATAGGTGCTGGAATGAGACGCTCCGAATGAGACACTCAAAAAGGTGTATTGAGGGTCCATGCACGAAATTACGTCTCAATATGCTAAGCCGCGGCCGAAATTCCACAAGAATCGTAACGGCTCTGATAACTGGCCACGGACCCTTCCGAGCTCACCTGTCAAAGCTCGGTGTAGCGGTAGACTCCACAAACTGCAGATTTTGCGAAGAAGCCGTCGAAAACGGGTGGCACGTCCTCACAGAATGCCCGGCGATCTGGAGGGCAAGACTTGACACTCTGAAATTCGCCATTCTCGGGGACCATGAACTCAGATGCCCAAGGCCGGGTGATCTAGTACAGTTTGCCACCAGAATCGGTATAGTCTAGAGAGCGAGGAAAGTCGGGGTCGCTCTATGGGCCCTCACAAGCGGCCTAAGTCGATAAAGCCCCGGCGAAGAAGAACAACAACAACCAGGTTTAGCTCCATCCCCCTCAAGTGGCGGGAAGTCTGTGTGATCTTCATTGTCAAACATAGTAGGTCAGACTTCACCAAGCCATTGGCGTTCAGACCTATAAGCCTCAGTTCCTTTTTGCTAAAGACAATGAAAAGTCTAATGGAACGAGAACTCAGGCTTACACTCACCGGCAGCAATGAATTGCACGACGGTTAGCACGGTCTAAGGCGAGGGCGGTCAACAGAAATCGCCCTGCATAGTTTCGTCAAGTAACTATTGTAGAAGGGAATCTTGACACTAAAGAAATGGTGCTCTGTGTATTTCTTTTTTTTTTTAAATTTAATTCTGACTGCTGTTGATGAGTTCATTTATTTATTATTATTATTAGTATTATTTTTTAATCACCCAAAGAAGATTGACCCAGAGGCTGCAGCAACACGCAGTTAGTTCTTTTCACTAGAAGAAAGAAGCTGAAGAACACAACTCTGTTTGTTAATGATCAAGAAGTTCTATGCAAAAAATGCGTTAAGTTCTTGGGAGTTCATCTTGATTTGAAGCTTCTATGGAACAGACAATGAGATTCAGCAATAGTAACGGCATGCTCGGTTCATAGGAGCCTACAGGTTGGTTTTGCAAGTACCTGGGGTCTTTCAACAAAAGTGATGAGGTGGCTTTATGTGGCTGCGTGTGTGATGGAAAAGGGCGTCGCTGAAGACATCCAAGCAGAAGCTGGTGAAAATAAAAAGACTGGCTTGCATTTCAATATCTGGGGCAATGCCATCAACTCCTCCATCTGCGCTTGAGGCATTATTGGGCTTGCCACCACTGTATGCGTATCTGGAATACAGAGCATGTCACTGGCTGCATCGATTGAGAATTACCGGGTTGCTTGACCGAAGAGCTCAACACAACGGCCACCCTGAAACGTTTCTTCGGGAGATAGGTACCCAATGATCGCATGGGTGTGCAGATTCCCTCGAAGGACTCCGGCCGATCGGCGCCGAGACCGGGTGGCACGTGGCTAGGACGTCTTACCTCGGTTAGTTTCGCTAAGGGAGGATTCGAGGCAGGAAAACAGCTTCGCTGCCGCAATTGAGTTGTCTGAGTGATCAAGATGGGGAGTGTCCTGCGAGCCCTCACCATGGCATGGGACTTTGCCAAATTTATTACTACTACTACTACTACTACTGCGGTCCCTCGACACTCATTTTCGTTCCTCCTCTAAAAGCGCAATAATTTAATCGGCCGTAGACACTTTATGTCTTCTTCTCAATTGCTCTTTGACACCGTACCAGCGGCTTTCTACATTAGCTTTTACAGTTGCATTCTCGGTTTTGCTTACATAATATGTCAACCAAACGACCTCTTCTATGTTTCCCAATATTCTAAAGTCGTAATATAAATTTGCCTATACACATAAGCCTACGAGCCGAGAGAAAAGTACAAGCTGTGAGCATGAATTGAGGCCCAAATATATTGGCGAAGCGATTATTGTACTTTTACCGGTTATGCAAAAATCACCCTGTTCTAACACTATGGGTTAGGATCGATGGAATATATAACATGTTGCATGTAATATTAAGTAACGACCTTGTTAAGCGTAAAGAATACGTTTTTAGGAATAAGTCTATCAGTAAAATAGGCAGAATCATAAAAAATTAAATTACCAATTTGTATCACTGGCACCATTGTCTGAAAATAATATAAATGCAAGTTTCGACTAAATTGCATAAACAAGACATGAAAGCTATGTTAAAAATTGGCACCAATTAAAAGAAAATGAAGCAATTTAATTCCAAAGATTCGAAATTAGGCTACGGGGTTAACAATTTCTTTCTCGTCGAATTGAACGTAGAGTTGGTTGGTTGGTAGCCCCCCCCCCCCCCCCGCACTGGGAATATTATGTAGGCCAATGGTATTGGTAATATGAATGGATCAATATTGGAGACTGGCACAAATACCTGTTTAGCTAATAAAATCCTAGAAATTATTAGGATTATTGATATTGACATCCCTAAATCAACAGCATTGGCCTACTACACTGCAATATTTTTTCATCGATGATAGCACACAGAATATTCACATCGTGTAAGCATAATAAGTAGGCTATGAGATTTAAAAATTCGAATGCCGGTGTTGGTGGATCAGGGACGGATCCAGCTCACCATGGGGGGGGGGGGTAGCTGTGGGTCAAAATAGGAAAAACCTATGTAGTATCGATTAAATCAGGGCGTTATAAAAATTAACTTATAAAATAGATTTACTGAATTTTTTTTTTGGGGGGGGGGGGGATATCCGCCCCCCTGTCTCCGTCCATGGGGTCTAGCCAGAGTGACCACTTATTATTTTTATATTCTGCTTATTCTAGTTGAAGTGTAGTCAAGGACAGATGAAGGGGGGAGCTGCCCCCAAAATCTTATAAGCTAGCCTGTTGTAAGTTGCCTGACTTATTACGTTATAATGTAAAGGATACTACATATGTTTATTATATTTTGAGCCAAATTTCCCCCCCCCCCCCCCCAGCGCTGAGGTATAGTGCTCGCAACAGCCTCAAAAGCCTACTTCTCCACAGATTGCCATTAAACGTAAAAATTGTAAATAATCTGATTACAAACTACTGCCCTAATGAGTGTAGCTTATGACGTCAAAACTGCTGTCAAATTAATTTCGGTGTTGCGTGGACATTTATTACATTATTTCTCATGTGCTGGGGGCGGTGGTTGACTCGTAGTTTTGTGATATTATGTGTACCGTAAATGAAGAAGTTAGTGTCAGTGGATAGAGTGATTTATTGTGTCGCACGTATGATGATTTTCAAGACGGACATTAAGGCGCAGCGGCAAAAATCGGTAAGTTTGTTATCTGGGTTATTTTTCATGATTTCAGTGCCAGGCTGGCTACGAAGCAAATAGCCGACTAGGTTAATGTTGAAATACTTGAAATGCAAATGTATCCCTACAAACGGTGGCTACCTAAATTCTTATCATTTTATTGCACAAAGGGTGAAACCAAATAATGGAGGGTTGGCAGACAGCCGTGGTGACACTGCATGTCATACAGTGCATGACTGCAATGCGGCATTAGTGCATATGAGCGAGACTGCGGTGCAGGTCCAGGGATCCCCCAAGCAACCCACTAAAATTTTTATATTTATTACATATTACTAGTATAACATGCTCGTACCACCAAAATTGTTAAAATTACTACCTACTGTAGATGTTTGCCCTGGGTCTTTGTCAATAAATAAATTCTCAAAATTAATTCGGGAAAGGCGGAAGAGATGGGAAAAGGTGTAGCCTATACCTAATCCTTATTAACTCTAAAGTAGTGGATCGTTATCCTAACTACAATTAAATAATACCTAATTAAATATGCTCCCTACTAACTTATTTATACTTCCTATATTATTATTATTTGGACTGACAATTGATTATTATTGTAACAATAACAAGTTGATCTGGACCCATCACAGGCCACGGCCAACCGGGTCCACGGTAGTTTTGTATCACTAATTGTACATATAGTCTTAGCCTATTGTGTGATTATATTGACTGATTATGTGGGATTTGTTGGCATGTAAGTTTAGTTGCAATATGTTTAATTTATTTAGGGTAACAATAGCCCCCCCCCTTAATTTCCTCAAAATGCGTGAAACCCCACTATTTCAGCCCTATTTTTCACAATTTTTCTTGTGCTCCATTGCATTTATTACCTGCAATACAGAACCCTTAGTGCTCTGAAAATGCGTAAAACCCCAATATTTCAGCCATATTTATTTTAAAAAATTCGTATTAAATTTAATTTTAGCCCCCTCCTTGTGCTCATTCTAGATCCGCGCCTGGCCTTGTCTGTAAGTCGGTTTAAGGACGATAGTTTAACGTGACAGCGCCTTAATTACTAAATCTTACTTAAACAATATATGGCTGGAAAGAGAAAGAAATGTGGAAAAGCCCTTAAGTAGTTTGATTTTTTTTGAAAATCGTGCGCACCCCCTGACTTTTCACTCCCCCAAAGCCAACCCCTTGCTTGATCACCACAAAATATAGCATGGCCTGAAAGAGGAAAAATAGGGAAAGACATGGGTATAATTTAAATTAAGATAGGCCTTCTACACCTGCCCAAAAAATTGCTTTAAACCTGCCCATGCAATTCAAATGGGATTGCTGGAAATGCGTCTCAGTTTACTAATTTTGTGTTTCACTCGTGTTTAAGGAGAGTAAGGAATACTTTAAAAATTAAGATTCGTTCCAGCTTCCCTCAGTACCCTCATTAGACTCATATCCGCCAGGCCCATACAGTTTCCTGGTAGTAGCCCTATCTAAACATGCATGTTGCACCTGAGCCAACAAGTTTACCTATCATTTACCCGTAGGCAGACAGTACGTCAGGCAACAATAATTTTTTGATATTTGCTATATTGTAGAAGTTTTGTTGTTATGGGTTCTATAATCCAGTCTTCTTATTCCTCCCCTTCCCTCTTAGTGCCACGTGCGCAGCGCGGTTGGACGCTGCGCTGACGCCTGGAGCTCGGCCTTTGTTTTCCCTCTTGTTCCGGCGAGTTGTTGAAATCTTTCCTCGAGGGTTGTCCTCGGTCTGCCGATGGGTCTTGTGGCCTTGCTTCCGCCAACCTCCGGTGGTCCTATTCTCGCCCATTCTTTGGACGTAGCCGTAGCGTAGTTGCTTTGTTATTGCGTAGTTCTCCATAATCCAGTTAATTGAGATAAATAATATTTACCTGAGTGAAACAGTTTGGTTTTTCAAAACAAGTTAAAAAGGGGTTGGCCACATCCACGTGCCAAGTTTCAGTTGTGACGTAGTGTAGCCTAAAAACTCAAACCAAACCAGCAGGCTTGAGACTGACCCGTAGCTCAAGTCAATCATCATCATTCTATTAGGCGCCCATTCCACCGATCGGCTAGGGCTATTTACAAAAACGGTGACGTGGTAGCAGACATTCAAGACATAGGTGGCGTTTCCACCGACCTCGCATTGCAGAATGCAAATGACATTGACGGAAATTAGAATTTTTCTTTTTATAGAAATCTATTAAAATGTTTGTACTTAACATATCCCATGACGCCATTTTTTAATTTTAGTTTGTTTGTTTGTAATTTTATGGCATAGAGGAAAATAAACATTTCCCTCAATTCTGCAATGCGAGGTCGGTGGAAACCCCGCCTAAGTCTTGAATGTCTGCTACCACGTCACTGTTTTTGTAAATAGCCCTAGCCGGTCGGTGGAATGGGCGCCTAAAGTCATCTAATTCCGGGATGGCATAATTAAAAATTCCCGTAGTTGTGACACAAGGTCTAGTGCGCACGAGTATCTTCATAACATCTCATTTCATGACGAGACATGAATTACCCTATGAGCATAGTAAGTTGTGATAATCTTCCCGGTCGAGAACTTATCTGATATAAACATGGCCGTGCCTGGGGTGGTCCAAGGGGGTCCGGACCCCCCCCCCCCCCCCCGAAACAGGCTACATTTTTCATGGAAACCCGTATTGTTTGAAGAATTGGAATAAACTTATTTGAGTTTGAACACTGGATAGGATGGACATTCATTAATAAATTACGTGAAAGAACTTTTTGGACCCCCCCCCCCAACGAAATAAAAACCTGGGCACGGCCTTGGATACAAATGGCATTAAAAATTTAATCTTCCAAAGGTGTCTTCATCATAAAACGCAGCGTTGATAGCAGAAAGTTTGCTTGCTTCCGATAGGTTTTCGAATGGGGTGCATTGTCGTAAATGCCCCAAATTTGGGGGGGGGGGGGGAGAAAAAAATTAATTAATGGGCCCAAATTAGTGAGGTTTTGCGCATTTTATACCCTGTAGAAAAGGGTGCCTGGAGGTCTCCCCCGGTGAAAAAAAAATTGATAAATAGTTCCAAATTAGTGAGGTTTCAAATATTTAAATATTTATTCTATGGGTTTTACGCATTTTGCAAGCAGTACAGTTGAAAATTTACTGATGAATAAACCTACCACTGAGGGGGGCCCGTGGGCCTCGCCCGAAGAAAAAGTTTGAAAAATAGGTCAATTTTTTAAAGATATCTTTCATGTAAAATAAGCATACCAAGAATTAATTAATTTCCTTTTCGTTATTGTGGATACTGTCTGTACCTTTCGCCTCCATAATGTCTTTGTCACCAGAAATCCTGGGGGGGGGGGGGGTTCTACGGGCACCCCTGAGGGGCGGTTAAGCCCCCAGGACCCCTATTTACGCCAATGATGGGGTGGTGTTTCATTTGGCGCTCCCCCCCCCCGTATTTTCGTAAAATAGTAGAAAAAGAGAAGAGTCTCTCTCATGGACGTACGCATCCGGGGGTCTCCCTCGGGAAGGTTTTTGAAAACAATTTGGCCTGCAATTGTGGAGTTTTACACATTTTGATGTATATACTGGGCGTCTTGTAACGTATTCTAATAATTGTTAGGTTTTACAGCCAAAGAAAATTAGACATACTGCAAGAAAGGGGGGCCTGGGGGGTCTCCCCCGGGGGAATTATTTTGAAAAAGAATAGGCCCGAAATAGTGGTATTTACGCACTTTGAAAGCAGTTATGTTTATATTTTACATGTGAAAATATTACAGCTAACAAGGGGGCTATCTCGGAGAATGTTTTTTAAAAGATAGGCCTGAACTAGTTTGTCAGCAAAAAAAATTGCATCTTGCAGACGATAAATTTATTAATAAAAATGGAAACAGGGGGACCAGAGTCTCCCCGCAGAATTTGTTAAAGAAATATCTGAAAAATTTGCTGTTTTGCTAAATTTGGCTAGGCCTACGCCACTGCCGCCAGTACTTGCCTATTCTACTTAGATCTTAGCTAGATTCTGCCGTTAAATGGTCTTTCGACTGCAGGCTATTTCGCTTGGGCAATTTACAAGACGCAATGCACCTGAGCAAACAGACTTAATATGCTTCATGTATCATGCATGCATCAACTTTAAATGCAGAATCTTATCTTTTGCCTTTAGATAACTGTTATGGGCGATCAGCAGATGTAAAATTTTTATGACATGTTGGTAAGTTTCTAATAACAGAGAATGGTGAATAGAAAAGATAAAATAAAACTGTTATAACTACCGATCGCGAACGAGGGGAAATTTTGGCACTGATAATTATTGTCGTACAAAATTTGAGCTTCAGACTTTACGTACTGTATAGCGTCGTACCGTATGCAATATTAGTGGAAGACTAGAATTATTGCTAAACCTGTTAGTTGTACTGTAGAGTTCTATATAGCCTAGGTGAGCTGGGACATTGGCTACCGATTTTTTTTTTGTTTCTTTTTAAATTTCTGGTAGCAAGTCAGCTAGAGCGAATGTTCCATCTCTCCTACATAGAATTATTTGTTTATATTATTTATTATATTATATTTCCTAGTATACTGTACTGTATTACGCTTCTGGTTTTAGGCTTTTTTGTTCATACTAGCCAGTATTCTAAATTCAAAGTTTTATGAGCATCGTGTGGAAAAAACTATTCCACAAGGCACTTTAAGGGGCGGGTATGAGCTGACCAGACATGGCCGACCTTACCATGTATTTTACAAAATACCGTACGCGAAGCCCCCTATGGGGGACCTTCGATTCGCCGTAAGTACCTGCTCTTGGAGCGAGAAACACAATAGATGTATTGTATAGTGCCATTGAATGGAACAACTGTTGAAGGTGGACGCAGGAGCTCGAACCTAGAACTGGAGAGAAAGGGCCCGGGACCAAGAGAGCTGGAGGTCGCGGAGGATGATATGTAGGGAGTTGGTGCCAACCAATCGTTCAGATTGTGACCTCAGAAAGATATGTCATTGGAAGAAAGAAAAAATATTAGTGTGAGAGGCCATCGCTTGAAAAGTATCTGTGAGGAATTCTGGAGGCTGGACTGCACCATCATCTACCAATGTGTGGTGGGGATGGGACTGGATCTAAAAGCGGTTCCCACCATTCGTTTGCAAAGTCTGGGTAAGGAATACTGCACGACACCGCCATGTATTGGTTCAATAGAAGCCGGTGCCGTCATGTATTTCCCACGGTTACTTTTCAAGCGGTGGTGGGACCAGGCTTAAGTCTTAGAGCCATGCCCATCACCAACCTCAATTCACATCATCCCAACCACTATGTGGCGCCACTGCCCTTTCTTCTTACATTTTTTGAATACTGCTTGAGTAGACAAAATATTAATAACTTACAGTACGTATTAAATTAAATAAAAAATGTTGACAGGATCCAGGGGTGACGGTCAACTTCTTCTTAAAATGTATGCTCTGCTCACACTTCACTTTCTGTCCTCCATTTGCATTTTTAAATGACACTATGACAATTTTGTGTTGATTTTAGGCCCCAGAGAAAGATGAGGGGTGGCCAGGAGTTAGGGACGCCTCGTTTAATGATTTTACCATTTGCACGCAGCAAAGCATTGGTCCCTTAGACATTGAACAGCTATTTCTCCCAGCAGGTTCAGAGGATTGCTTATATTTAAATGTATATACTCCACTGGTAAGTTAACGTAATTAAAAGTAATTTAAAAATACACCCGCTAAAATGAATATGCTCTAGCCTAATCTTGAACAAATAAATAAATAATAATGAACATTGTAGTTCAGTATAATAAAATAGGCCTATAATAAGCCTACAGCATTTCGTGTACGGAAATTACTTTTTCTGAAATTAAGACCGATTATAGTTTAGTTATATGTATATAGCACATACTCTTCTAACTTCTGACTTCAATAATGGCATTTGTTCAAATTTCCCTACGCGTGTAGACCCTCAAATGACTACAAGCTCAAAAGCCTAACCACCTAATTATTGTTGACATTAGACACACCTTATAACTTTCAGATCCATAAGTTAAGCAAATGAAGAGTAGCTAGCTCTGCTAGCTGATGGTACTTTATTACCGTCCAACCAATAGGCAATAACCAAGACCATTCTCTGATGTTTCTTCTACGCTACGTAAAAGTACCCTTCGTTGCGTTGATGGTCTTAAACACTCTCAGTGTCTGCGCGGCTCGGGGGAAAGGCGACTGCAAAGCGACGTCGCCGAAACTTAAAAGCGACATCTCTTTTGAAGTCGCTTTTCGTTTCACACTTGCGAGACATTGTCTCTTTGAGATCCCTTTCATGGCGAACAGACAGAAATCGCGAATGTGTGAAGCTAGCCTTAGGCACTTACTTTTTTGATAAAGGCGAATTTATGGACTTATCAAAATAGACTGTTGCCTATGTTACCTATTTGGGCTGTATTTACACGCGTCAATGTTCTTTCTTTTTAATTAGGTATAGCTTACTGTACATGGCTCATTTATGTAAATTAAAAATTCCAACTGAATTGCAGACAAACCCTTTCAGAAAGGAATTATTACCAGTTATGTTTTACATTCACGGCGGAGCCTACCAATGGGGCTTTGGTTCAATGTATCAAGGAAATTATCTAATGGACAAAGATATTGTCGTCGTTACATTTAACTATAGACTTGGTGTCTTAGGTGAGTTTGATAGAATTTGAGAGCCCTTATGAGTCTTAGGCGCATGTTGGATAGGGATAGCCGTTTTAAGTACCCATAACAGATTCATTGGCCCTGTGATAAGGCGCGGTTTCCACCGACCTGCTAGTGCTAAATCCAAATACATTGACGCAGTAGCGTCAATAACTTTTGCTGCGCCCCCCCGCAAGACCTTTGGTACTTGATAAAGTAGGAAACTATGTGACAATGTATGATTCGAAAGAAATTGTACCTACAGGAAGTCAAAGAAAAGAACCGGCACGAGTGAACACGTACATGCTTTCCTATTTATCAATTAGTGTAGGTACCGATGTAGATAATATGAGTAGTAAATTTCGTTGCGTCGACTTTCCCTACATGCAGGGCCGTGCCCAGGTTTTGATTTCGGGGGGTCCAAAAAAATTGTTTACGTTTATTACGAATTATTAAGGAATCAAATGATGAATTATTCAAACAATACAGGTTTACATAAGAAAATTTATTTCGGGGGGGGGGGGGGGGTCCGGACCCCTTGGACCACCGCCCTGGGCACGGCCATCGGCCATGCCTACATGCCAAATTTTATCCAAATCTACCGAGTAGATTGCCCACAAATCGACGGACAGCCAGACAGACTGACCAACCGACAGACAGACATAAAAACGCGTAAATCACCTGAAATCTCGAAATCGAAAATTTCATCCTTCACAAAATTTCAGCTTAAATTATAATTATTTTTTAGGATTTCTAAGCAATGAAGACGAGATTATTCCCGGAAATTGGGGCTTGAAGGACCAAAATTTGGCTCTTCGATGGGTTCATGACAATATCAAGTATTTTGGAGGAAATCCGGATATGGTGACATTATTTGGGCAGAGTGCTGGTGGCGCCAGTGTACACCAGCATATTATTTCACCTATGAGTAGAGGCAGGTTACATTTTAGAGTGACATGTGGAATACTGTAGCTGTACAATAGCTATGGCGTTGGGCGTATGCTTAATACTAAAAGTACATCGTTCATTACTACAGCCCTACTATGCCGTTTACGGATAGGCGAACACCGAAGATAGGATTAAATTATTCTCAATAAACCCCAATTGATTCATTTGTTTTAAACAAAAGAGTTCAAAATTATGCCCTTTTAATTTGAAATGTTTACGGCAGCAAGCATTTTCTATAACACAAGAACTGACTGTGATGATGACCCCCTTAAATTAGTAAATTCATGATAATAATTTTTTTAAATATATAATTGAATAAAACATAAATTTTCACCCAAAAAAATTACCTTTCAAACTTACTATACAACTTGTGATCTCCCCCTAAATTTTTCGTTGGATCCGCGCTTGCTGTGATTCAGGTAGTCAGCTATTAATTTTCATTGTAGGGTTATTTAAGCGAGCGATATCAAATTCAGGCAACGCATTCAACCCATGGACTCTTAGTTTAAACGGAAATGCGAGAAATAACACCCACAAATTAGCCGAGATTTTGCAGTGTCCAAAGACGCCTTCGGTTAAATTACTCAAGTGTCTTCGCAAGAAAACAACCAAAGACATTTTTGATCAGCAGATATTTTTTGAAGTAAGAAAAAATATTTAAGTTTCATAGGTATTATTGATAATGGAGCTACTAGAGTATTATTAGTTAAAAAAAAGTGTTTATCTACACTGTCATATTGTATGTTGTTTTGTTTGTGACGAACCCGTATAAAATACTAATTATTGCAATGACGTGACCGGTTGAAGAATTTACATGATCATTCCCAATTGTGGTAATGCTTGTGAGGGGGGGGGGGCGTAACCCAGAATATATCTAGATACACTAGATAAAATGAGGTTGTGTGAGTGTGTATGACACAATATATTGTCATTCTTTTCGAGCTTGCTTATGAACTTTGAACTTGTTTGACTTAAACTCAAAAACAGAGGCTAAGTACCTTTAAATATACATTAGGTATGGACCCCCTATGGCGTGTATACCACGGATCAATTTTCCCGTCATTTGTGATCAAAGAAGAGTCTGCTACCACATTATAACTTAATTTATAATAGATAAGTATCTACATAGTAGTCTCCTTAGAACTAAAATCTCAACTTTATTTTAATCACAAATGACGGGAAAATTGACCAGTGGAATACACGCATATGAAACATGTCAATTATTATTATTATTGACCTCCTTCCCCACCAAGGAACAATTGCAATGACACGCCCCTGATTCTGTGAACTATGTACGGGAGCCCTGCAATATACTATGTTTATGTTTTTATATGAATTAAATGAATGTTGTCGTGTACTATACGAGTACATTGCGATTGAAGCTGGGTTTATTATTTTCAGAAATTTTACAATGACCCACTGGTAATTTTTAAACCTGTTGTTGAAAGTTACATGCCAAGGTCTCAAGCTTTTCTACCTGAGGTTCCCTCTGAGGCGTACAAGACTGGGGACGTAGCTGACGTCCCATGGCTCACTGGTATCAACCAAGCTGACGGAGCCATACGTACTCCAGGTGAACTATTAACTTTGGCGGCAATTCCACCGGCGGATTTACTTCATTTCTAAATATGTCATTGACGTTTGTTTTGTTTTAATGAGACTATTATGTAGATACACAACTTATCTATTATAAATTAAGTTATAATATGTTAGCAGACAGGCTCTACCATATTATAACTTAATTTATAATAGATAAGTTAAGTATCTACATAATAGTCTCCTTAAAACAAAACAAACGTCAATGACATAATCAGAAATGAAGTAAATCCACCGGTGGAATTGCCACCTTTGCTAGGAATACAAAAGAAAAGAATCGGTACGAGTGAACCCGTACATGCTTTCCTATTTATCAATTAGCATAGGTACCTAGACTGACAATATGAGTAGTTCCGTGATAAATAATTGCCCTAGGTTTAAAATTATGTTCCCTCGACTTTCCCTGTCCCAATGCACTGAATTGGATAGTTTTGATATGGCAGACCAATATATTACAAAACTGTAACAATGACAGGGTATGCAATGTTGGTTGGTTTGGTTTGGTTTGGTTTGGTAAGCATGAATTATCCATAATTTCTTCAAATATAAATTTATTATTTAAATTCAAAGGGAAAACAAGCTGTTCTATTTTATTACTTTATTTAACACCTGAAACATACCTGCAACATACACGTGAATAAATACAAGTATCCCCCCTTAGACAACACTGACAGTAACACAAGAATAGCAACATACAGGACAATTATAAGACTATGGACCAGGGACGAACTCAACAAATTACATTATTGAATTAGGTAGGCTAAATTTAGGTATTGAGTGCTACCCTCGCACGCTGCTGGCATGAGGGGGCACTTCAACTGTATTTGTATTTGGATAAAAATTGTTTTAAGAAAAAATACACGGTTATTTTAAGTTACAATGCATAGATTGAATTGAATTGAATTGAAAACGACTTTATTAAATAAAAACAAAACAAAAGGCGAACAATAAGACTATCAAGTCTTCTTTTCATGCTAACCTTAAAAACAAACATATTGTATTAATATATAGATGCTTAAAATTAAATAGAGGAGAAACAAGAGAAGAAGAGGGAGGGGGGAGAAGGTTAAGGGGTGGGGGAAGGGGATCCATTGTCGTCACCATTATAAGACCGGAGAGAGTCTCAAGCGTTATCTAAGATAATATATTGTTTAATAATTTTCTTAAAGCTACTGAGTGAACTAGCTGCCCTAACCCCCAATAGATAGAAAGGTTCAGCAGAAATATTATTTTTTAGTCATTTTTTCATGAAAATTGAGTCTTCATTATTTGTTTGCCCACCAGAACCAAACTAACAAGTGAATTTAAAGAACATTTCTAGTAGTTTTTTTTTAGTTTTTGAAGGGTAAAACCGAAATTAGATCCACAATAATTTCGGTTATAACGTGGAGGTTTACCTCTTCAATCAATGTTTATTAAATGTCAGTGTTATTTGTACATAGGCTACCATATAATACTGCAATATAAGGGTAAAACCACCAAAATTGGTTAGCCCAAAATAAAAAAACATATCCAGAGACATGGTTTTTGGAAGCCTACATGCCAAATTTGGTCTTGCACGTTCCAATTCTTGTCATATATAACGTTGCCTTTTGGCGTCCCTTCTGGATTGTGCCCAACTGCCCAAGGCTCTATACGATCAGTTTTTCCTGTGAAAAAAACCTCGTGGGTGTACTCAGAATAAATAATTGCTCTTCAAAGAATGCAAAACACTTTCATGTCGAAATGAATACAAACCTAAATGCTGTGAGTTTTTCTTACATGTCAAAACAACCTTTACCTATGAACTAAGGGATCAATTCGATTACTTTAAGGCTCAAAGAACCGATTTCTTGATTTTTTTATTTACCACAGGTTTGTTTTTGAATCCTTTGCAATTAAGAAAGTACGATCAAGACTTTGACTATGTTGCTCCAATAAGCTTTTACTTAAATGAGAGAACCAATGATACGCTCAAAGTCACGGAGGAGCTGAGGAAATTTTATTTTGAAGACATGCCCATTGACTACACCAAAGTAACTGAGATGACCAATGTAAGTAGCCTAATATTGTGTATACCGTACATACTGATTTATTTTATAGGCTCATCAACGTAAAGAACATACTCTCTGCAGTAGGCTCTTAGGGTGGTTCCCATGAACTTGGAGTAATCGTTCCTGCAGGTCGACTTCGATGGCCAGGTGGTAACGTGCTTGCACTTGTGCGAGTCTCTACACGCCATGCAATCGGAGACGTGTCGTACTCATCACGGGTAATAGCCTACAGAGGCGACTGAAAAGGTCAATCGGATACATTCATTAAATTGTTTGTATGAGATTTATCTTTTTATTAAAAAAAAAAACAAAAAAAACACCACAGGCTGGGTTTTTATTTGCCCCTCCCCCCCCCCCTGCCGATGGGAAAATACTACTTTGTCCCATTAACCCAGAGTATAATGGTGAAATCGTTTCAATGTTGTCCCAGGCGCCACATTGCCTAGGGGTATTAAATTTGACAAAAAATAGTCAAAATTATACTGTATAACAAAAAGGTTGCAATTATTTGGATTTCATTGTGGAATAAGGGTTTATATGGGCCTGCAATAACGTTGGTTTATAAACATTTTGAGAATTTCTCTTTTGTTTCCACATGTGAGAGGTTCTTCTCCGAATGAAAATTTTACCCCCCTTGTTTGCAGTAATATCCGTCGCCTGTGAAATCTTTAAGTTACTGCTTTCAAAATGAGTAAAATCCCATTATTTCAGGCCTATTTACCTTGGGCGCCTGCACAAATGCTTACGCTTTTCTCCATTCATTTTTATGAAAGGGGGGGGGGGATAAAAAAACACAGGTATGGTACCTATATAGTACATATATAAATTGGTAGAGAGTGACATGAAAACCTGGTACCTTATTAGGTATGATAATCATACTGTATTTTAATTAGCCTTTCTCCAAATTCGTGGAAGACATCCTGCGCTCCTTCGTTGATTTCGGCTTATCGCCCAGATTTTACATGCATTAATCAATTTTGTTTTCAGCTTTTTACTGACGGTTGGTTTTTCGCTGGCATGGACCACTCTCTACGTCTTCATTTGTCTCTGGAAATGGAGGCTCCGGTTTATGTATACTATTTCGACTACAGGGGAACTCACAGTTTCAGTGCCATTTATGGCATAGGGACTGAAGGAATAAATTTTGGTACGTCCAAATATGCGATCTGTATAGATTGCTACTGGCTCGACACGAATGAAAATCTACTATATATTTATATTTTCACGAATGACGTTACAAACCATTTATAGCTTACTGTCGAAAATTCATGAGCCTTTGATGGCTGGTCTATCGGGAACCGTAGCCACGGGCCATGCCCCCCCCCCCTTGACAGTTCACAGGAGCATTTTAGTACACTACTTTTGAAAAAATTATTATTTTCTTGAGAAAAGGGTTAACCGGATGCATCCGATTGACCTCTTCAGTCGCCTCTGTAGGTTATTACCCGTGTTGAGTTACGACACTTCTCCGATCGCATGGCGTGTAAAGGCACGCACAAGTGCAAGCACGTTACCACCTCGCCATCGAAGTCGAAATATAATAAAGTGAAAAGTTTTTGGAAACCCCCAGTATTAAACTAGTCGAATCTGATCTCTTGTCAATGCCCCCCCCCCTTTTTGAAAATTCTAAAACCGCTACTGACTCTAGCACGAGGTATCTGGTTTAAAAATGTAAACAAAATAATTTTACAATAGCAATTTGCATGTTAAAAATATTTTGATTACATTTTTCACCCCGGGAATAAGTTAACTTGGTATACCTTGTGCTACCGCTGCTGACTGGCAGCACTAGAACCAAGTTCTCATACTCTCCCTAAATAAACAGTTTTATAACAATTAGGATAATTATAACAGTTGTTGTTAATTATTGTAATTTTTGAACGACTTATTATGGACCTAGGCCTCTTTATAATGGCATATACATAGGTCCAATGCCAGCGACCCCATGAATTTCGGACATTATTTGTATTCCGTATGCATTTTTGGCCGTTGGCAAACTGGTATACGTCCTCGATGTCAACCTACACCGGCTACAAGCGATAATGGACGAGCTGAGACACCCTTATTATTGACGCAATAAAACAGGCATAACAATCATAAAACGATCTGAATGAGCTAACACAATCCTTAAAATCTATTAATAATAAATACTTCACCAGGCCCAGACAATATTCCATATCCATTTCTTCAACACCTTCCCCTACCCTACCTCACCTACCTACTTACACTGTATAATAATAATAAGGGCGGGGGTGTCGGAGCTGCTTACTGCCTAAATGGATCAATGCATATGTTCCCAATGCTGCAGCACTGCTCAGTTTACATAGCAGAACTCTTCGCTTTATATCAGGCCGTTCTCCGTATTGTCGCGGACAGGTTGCCTCAAGCAGTCATTTTTTCTGACAGCTTTACAAACCATCGAAAATACAAGCACTAAGTGTCCGCTTGCGAATGCCATTTTATCAACGTTAAAAGACTTGCCATCCAACTCCAAAGTGCATTTTCATTGGATACCTTCCCACGTGGGTATACAAGGAAACAGCACAGCTGATGCGGCAGCTAAAGAGGCGGCAATCATGACTGCCCCTTGGGCCGCAATCATGACTGCCCCTTGGGCCACAACCATTTTACCAGATGTATTCAATATAATCCAAAGGGAAACCAAAAATGCCTGGCAGGCTGCATGGCGAGACACCATTAACAATAAGTTAAGAAGCATCAAACCAGTTATTGGGGATTGGCAAACCTCATATCGCCTAAATCGAGCAGAAGAGACTGCTCTTGCTAGATTGCGCATTAGGCACACCCGCCTTACCCATCGACATTTAATGTCTGGTGACCAGCCCCCTACATGCAGCAGGTGCGTAGTCCCACAATCAGTGGAAGACATAATTACCGAATGCCCTATATATGCAGCAGGCAGATTTTCGTTACCGAAACCACACACCCTGCCAAACTTAATAGGGGACAAGCATGGGCCGGTCACAGCAACGTTAAGCTTTCTAAGCAAGACCGGAGTCATGCCCCACCTGTAGACAAACTCAGAAAAACCATTCTAAACCACTCATGACTACCGCCGCACACACACACCGACCGGCGCAAATACTCGAAAGAGTCCCGCGCGAACAGGCGAAACCATGACTTAACCAAGTACTGATATGAGTCATATGCATGGTTACTTACGTACATATACAATAGTACTTGTACATTCCTGAAATAACCTTTGATTGCTGGTCAGACCCATACATGCATGTGAATACATAGCCTACGTCGATATCCAGGTGGATTTCACCGTGTGTAATTTGGGCCCTTGTCCTCAGCTCCCACAGCCCGTTAAGTTATAATTAAGTCTATATCTTAAGAAAATTCATTTTTTATGAATTTTACTAAAAAAATGTCTAATTTTTTAGGTGTTACGCACACAGATGACCAGTTGTACTTGTTTCCATTACTATTCATAGATCCTGAAATACCATATTCATTAAAGGACATAAGATACTCACATTACTTTGTGGAATTGTGGACTAACTTCGTTATCTATGGGTATGAATATTAACTCTTTATCTAAGGAGCAATTACTCAAAAGGCGATTTGTCAATGTAAGAGAGACAAAATCCTTTTTAAAATCTAAATGCTTAAAACTACATTATGCGATACAATATTTTAATTAATATTCTTTGATAAAATATGTATCGCGTTAGACTTTTTATTATATTTTTTTTTTGTAGCAGTCAATGCGACGATTACAGTGATACCAACAACTCAAAAATATTTTTTTGAGATAAATCCCCTTTGGCATGGCATGCTCCTCATCTATGCTTGCCTATTGTGCCCCCTTCTGCATATTACTACTACTTTTTTCCCAAGCCCATTTTCCTTAATGAAGGGCTTAACTATAAGGCTGTTTTTTTTTTTTTTTTTTTTTTTTTTTTTTTTTTTTTTAAAGGGAAATGAATATAAGGCTGTTATAGGGAATATAACGTAACAAGACAATTGAGTTGCCTATTAGCAAAAGCAATCCTCTCTACCCAGGTCGATTTTTCAGAAACCGCAAACTGCTGTGCCGCAACACCATGAGGTATAACATTACAGTTTTTAAAGCTAATTTTAACAGTATTAGAATTGATTTAGCGTCTCAATATCTGATTCATCGGATAGAGCATTTGAAAATAAATAAAAATGGCGCGAATATCTCAAAACTGAAAAAAATGGATTGCTTTTGCTAATAGGCAACTCTTATACACGTATAAGGCTTTTCCTTGCTGATTGTCTCATAAAGGTACCTAAATAATAATATGCTTCTAGTAATGAATTTTGGTGCACTATACTCCTGTGGTCCATGGACCACCGGTGGTCCACAGACATATAACAGGTGGTCCACGGACCAAAGTAAGAAATAAGAAAGCTGAGATTTTGGAAATTTGGAGTAAGATACAGTAAGTCTTGGCACTCATCTACTATAAGCTTATATACAATCCAACCGATACCAGTCCTAAACATTTAATCAAAATTAGGCACAAAGCATCCTAGAATTTGACGATTATCCCGTCGCAGCTATGGTGGTCCACGGAAAATCATAAAATAATCTAGTGGTCCACGGAAGAAAAGACTGCTCCAGAGGGTTTGATGCTTAGTTTTTATCAACAAGTGATTCCTTCATTTAGGCCCAGTCCCACTATCGCTTGAATAGAAATGCTCGACAGCACCCTCATCTGCTAACGCATGGCGGTGCCGTGCAGTATTCCTTACCGACACTTTGGGAACCACCCCTATAGTAGTCACAATTTCTTGTAAAATTTTTGCAGAGACCCAACTCCACCAGGGCACAAATTTCCACTTCCCAAATGGACGCCTTTGAAATCGGACGCACTGGAATACTACGAGATTGGAGACATCATAAGTATGAGAGAGGATTTGTTACGTGACCGAAGGCAACTATGGAGAAGACTGAAAGTAATTTAATGCGAAGAATACATGCTGAGGAATTCATTAAGTGAAATGAAATAATATTTGCGATTGAAATTTATGTCGGCACGGTCCCGAATAAAAAAGCCCACATAATGCATTTTTATTTTGACGTACCTACTAGTTTCTGTTCCGAATTCAGCGTGCCATTCACAAACGAAGTGAAGGCCCAAAGAGTAAGGCGCTTATTCCACCTACGTCAATAGTCAATAGTAAATGTGGTATTGACGTGGTAGCAGACATTTTTAGACTGTCTTTAATGTCTGCTACCTCGTCAATACCACATTTACTATTGACTTTTGACGTAGGTGGAATATGCGCCTAATTACGTTTTTTGTTGTTGTACAAATCTGATTTTCACAGGAAATATCGATCGGAGGCCCGTCAAAAGTATTCGTTAAGGCGGCTATTCGACTATTTCAAATTTGATTTGAGATTTTTTGTTTGTTTTGTTTTAAGGAGACTATTATGTAGATACTTAACTTATCTATTATAAATTAAGTTATAATATGGTAGCAGGCGTCAAATGTGATTAAAAAGAGTCTGCTACCATATTACATCTACATAATAGTCTCCTTAAAACAAAACAAACAAAAAATCTCAAATCAAATTTGAAATAGTGGAATAACCGCCTAAATTAGCATAAATGTTCCTCTGCAATTTCTATATCCGACATCAAGGCCGTGGCGAGGTCTTAGTTTCAGGAGGGGGGGGGAGGTTCCAAAAAATTGTTCCCGTAATTTATTAATGAAAGTCCATTCTATCCAGTGTTGAAACTCAAATAAACTGATTCAACTTCTTCAAACAATACAGGTTTACATAAAATGATAAATTGGCCTAAATTAGATTTAAATTTATAAAAAATAAATAAACAATGACTTTTTCTGTAATATTACTAAGCCAACTTAGCGGAGTTAGGGCTATAAAGCCCTCTCACACTCAACTAGAAAGGCCAGGGACCACCTGCTTTACATGCCCTTTTGGGTGTTTTTGGTGTAAACCCCCTTAATTTCGGGGGGGGGGGGGAAATCAAATTCAATAATAATAATTGTTGCCAATCAGTGTTAGAAAGAGGCAGGTATAGTCCACGCAAAATGAGATAAGTATGGACATGGAATGTTTTGATCCTGTGAAACACTGTAAAAATATTCTTTGCAGCATTTTGTGTTACCTTGTTGCATTGGATGCAAGGCATAACAAAAATTGTGCAAAGAATATTTTTACAGTGTTGCACAGGATCAAAACATTCCATGTCCATACTTTTCTCATTTTACGTGGACTATACCTTGTTGCATTGGATGCAAGGCATAACAAAAAATTGTGCAAAGAATATTTTTACAGTGTTGTACAGGATCAAAACATTCCATGTCCATATCATGTGTCTATCAAAATGCTCAGACAATTTCTTCTGTTTGTCCTGATATTTTTGACTGCTCTACCATTGATATTTCATGATATATTGAATTTTTACACCTATAAGTCTTTTCCCCTTCCCATTGTCTCTTACTATTTCTGCACATTCGTTCCTCGAACATTATTAATACCATATAATAATACAAACATATTGTAGTTCGAATTACATATGAGTACTTATAGGATAAAGTAGGTATGCACTCTCTTTTGGCGTCTCTTTCTTAGGCGGCTATTCCACTTGTCGATTTTCCCGTCAAATGGGATTAAAAAGAGTCTGCAACCATATTATAACTTAATTTATAATGGGTAAGTTAAGTATCTTCATAAAAGTCCCCTTAAAACAAAATAAAACAAAAATCTCAAATCATATTTGAAGTGAGAAGTGGAATAGCCGCCTTAACAAGGCTACCAATTTCTGGTGATCAGGCTAGCAACATAGACATCCGCGACTTCTTTTTTTACACGAAGTGTTTTTGTTGGGATATCATATAAACCAAGAAAAATTCTGTTTAAGCAGGCCATCTAGCCCAGGACTGTATTGTTTATATAAATTAAACAATTAGTCAATAATAGTCGTTTATTACAAAAACGTTCACTAGGATGCTAACACAAACAGTATGATGGGGCCGCCATCATGACATAGACTGGTGGCGTCATCTAGCGTCGACTGCTCGACGCTACACCCCTACACTTAAAAGTTAAATATACCCTACACCCTATACTTAAAAGTAAAACCCTTATACCCGTCTTTAAAGTACAAAAAGAGAATTAAACATTAAACATTAAACACTAAAACAAAAGCTTTCAGGAAACGTAATCTTCCAAATATGCTGGTGGCATACGGACCCTCTGTGACCTGCGAAGTGCAGGCGACATCATAACCGGATCATCACCACTGCCCACAGCGTCAGGGACCGGTTGCTGGAAATCCGGTTGCAACTGGGACGCAGTTGCTTGAGACACAACGGTACACGGGGCTGCGCCAGGGAAATCAAACAAATCATCCCCCCCTCCTGGAGCTTGATTACGTGAGGGCCTTAAAAATACTCGATTTCGTCGAACTATGGTGCCGCTTTGGTCTCTAACTAAATACGATCGGGGAGCTGAAGCCAGCCCAACTACTGTTCCTGGAAGCCATTGTTTATTACAATTTATCAAAATACTTTCGCCTTCCTTAAAAGGCCGTAACACCTTTGCTGTCTTGTTAAAATTTTTTTCAAGTTTATTGTCTCGTTTATTTAGTTTATTTGTGAGCTCTTCAGAATTAATACATACTGTTTTTAGTGTATCGGCACCACACGGCAACTTTGTTTTAATCACTCTGTTAAAAAGAAGTTCGGAAGGGCTCAGATTTATTTCCGTCAGCGGAGTTGCCCTATACTCCATCAACAGGACCTCAACGTCTAATTTTGCGGCTAAGGCTCTCCTCAACATATTTTTACAAATGGAGACCGCCTTCTCCGCTCGACCATTAGACTGTGCAAATCTCGGACTACTCGTAACAACATCAAAATTCCATTCTGAAGCAAACTCAATGAACTCAGCACTTTTAAAGGGCACATTATCGGACATAAAACGGTCAGGCACTCCGAACTGTGCAAAAATGGGTTTAAGTTTAGTTATTACTTCACTCGCAGAGTGGTTACTCATTTTTTTCATTTCAATCCAATTTGAAAACGCATCGACTACCACAAGAAAAGTATTACCACCATATTCGAATAAATCGCTGGATATACATTGCCACGGGCGTACGGGCCTCGGATGCAATAGCAACGGTTCTTTGCCATTGTCATGGCGAAACTTTTCACAAATGCGACAGCTAAGGACTAAATTAGTGATATCCCTGTTCATTCCTAGCCAATACAACAATTTTCGTGCTCTTTGCAAACATTTGTGTAGTCCAAAGTGGGACTCATGAATGAGCATCAACATTTGAAGTTTTTGTTTATCTGGAACAACTATCCTTCCGTTGTAAAACAAAGATCATTTTCGTACAATAAATCGTTTTTCAATTTATAATAATGCTTAACACTTGCATGCAACTGTTTAATATTACTTGGCCACCCAACCACTAGATAGTGTATAACTTCCTGTAGAATGGTGTCATTTTTCGTTTCTTTTTGAAATAACAACTTCTTTGCTTCTGACATAGGAATTTCTAACGCCAGGTCATGTACCACTATAAAATTTTCCCCTTCCGCTTCACCAATATCTTTTGAGTCCACGTCTCTAGACAATAAGTCTGCAATGACGTTATCTCTTCCTGGTAAATAATGAACACTGATGTCATATTTTTGTAGGCGTAGTTGAAATTTCTGTAACCTACTTGAAATTTTATGCATATCCTTTAGAACAATGCTGGCCAAAGGCTTGTGGTCACTAAATACTACAATCTTCGCCCCGTAAACAAATTGACTGTATTTCTCTACCACGAAAACAATGGCAGCCATTTCCTTTTCAATAACCGCGTATCTTGTTTCTGCGTCGGATAATGCTCGCGAACAGTAAGCTACTGGTCTGCCATCCTGAACTAAACAACCACCCAAAGCCCGTTCCGATGCATCAACGAAAATATGTACAGGTAACTTTGGGTCAAAAAGCTTCAAGACCGGTGCAGAAGTCAGCTTTAACTTCAGTAAATCAAAAGCACTTTCACAAGTGTCCCCCCAGATAAATTCATTTCCTTTTTTTAATAAATCTCTCAATGGCGCTGTAATTTCTGCCATTTGCGGGACAAACTTGCTTAAAAAATTTGCAACTCCCAAAACTCGTTGAACCCCCTTCACATTTTGAGGGACTCTCAAATTTTGTATTGCTGCAACCATTTCCTGATCAGGGCAAACGCCCTCCGCCGAAAATGTAAACCCAAGGTATTTTACAACTGGTACCTTGTACTGCAACTTTTTAATGTTAAACTTGACATTGTATTTTTTAGCTCTTTCCATGACTTTCGCTAAAACCAGATCATGCTCATCCTCAGAATTGGTTGCAATTACATAATCATCATAATAAATTCCCAAATTTGGGATGTCACCGAAATACTTAATGTTAAGTGCTTGAAATAATTCAGGGCTTACATTCAGCCCAAATGGAAGTCTTAAATATCTGAACTTTCCGAATACTGTAATGAACGTAGTGAGCATACTACTTTCCAGATCCAAAGGCACGTGAAAAAATCCATCTTTCATGTCCAAAACAGTGAATATACTTTTTCCTGTTAAAACAGCCTCCATGTCCCTGACAGTTGGTATAGGAAAAGGGTTTAACTTCAAACATTTGTTCAAGTGCTTTGGGTCCAAACATAGCCTAATAGACCTGTCAGGTTTCTCTACGATAACCACATTATTTACGAAATCAGTTGGTTCGTCTACGGGCACAATTATCCCCCTCTGCACTAATTCTTCTAGGTGTTGCTTCAGACGCGGCTTAACAATTTCAGCAACCCTCCTTACTGGGTTAACAAATGCAGTTGCTCCCTCTTTTAGCTGTAAATGCAGCTGCTCTGAAAACCTGCCTACACCTTCAAAACAATTCTTATGTGTGGCAACGAAATCATCTCTGCATAAACCCACTAAATCTATTCTAGCAATTAATTTTAAAACCTGACAAGCTTGTAGGCCCAAAATCGCAGTACAATCAAACGGCACAATAAAAAAAGGTAATTTTACTTCGCTTTCCCCAACTGTTACGTTTAAAACAACCGATCCGCGAGGTTTAATTGAATTATTTCCAAAAGCGATCAGCTTTACGTCTACAGGTCGTAGCTTATGATTTAAGCCTACATTAATTTTCCGAAAAATCCTTTCACTGAGAGTGTTGCACATTGCCCCCGAGTCCAGCTTAAATGTAACTCTGACCCCCTCAACGCAAATCTCTTTTGTCCAGACACTCTGCATCGTATCCTTTTGGCTAAGAGAAAATATTTTTATCTCCCCCAAAGAGAACTCATCTCTGTTTACTATTTCATTAACCGCGGCCTTTCGGGCCTTGGGGCATTTGGCTCGGAAATGGTTCTTCTCTGAACACAAAGAACATACCTTTCCCCATGCGGGGCAACGATTTCTTACATGCACATACGGACAAAACTTGCAATTAAATGTTTCATTTCTACTACCAGTATTTACAACAGCTTCGTTTATTGCGACCCTCGCCCCTCTGTTCATCGTCTCCAACTGCATTTTCCCTAGCTCCGCCGCCTGCGCATGCTTGATCGCGTCATTCAGCGTAATATCTCCTACCCGCAGCATTCTCTCCTGTAGGTCTTTGTCAAAAACCCCAAACACAATTCGGTCACGCACTAAAGAGTCTTCCTCTTTAAATTCACAAGCCTTTGCTTTCCGCCTTAAATCGGCCAAAAAAGACGAAAACGACTCACCCTCTGCTTGTATTTTAGAAAAAAAAAATAAAACGGTTAAGCACGATGCTCTTTTTTGGTTCGCAGTATTTATCCAACGCACTTTTCACCTCATCAATATCTTCTTTTTGCTTGTCCGAGATCGGCAACGTATTAAAGACTTCGACCCCGCTCTCTCCTAGACAAGCCAACAAAATTGCGACCTGAACGTCGCTCGGCTCCGCCGCTTTTCCTGTTGCTTTTAAAAATATTTCGAACCTTTGTTTGAAAGCCGGCCATTCGGTGACAACGCTTGCCCCATTCCAGTCAACTGGCTCCGGAGGCTTGAAGGCACTCATCATCTCACTGTAACCTTTTTACGAATAAAAATGCTTTTAATTAAAACCGCGCACACTCAGCACCATGTATTGTTTATATAAATTAAACAATTAGTCAATAATAGTCGTTTATTACAAAAACGTTCACTAGGATGCTAACACAAACAGTATGATGGGGCCGCCATCATGACATAGACTGGTGGCGTCATCTAGCGTCGACTGCTCGACGCTACAAGGACATACTACCAACACCGGAAATTGTTGTTCATTTCCACTGTGAGATTTACGTTATCTCATTAAAGTTTACAAATGAATTTGTTGTTGGACAATTTTATATTGTACTTGTAACAAATAATTTCGTGGCTGAGCTACAAGAAGAAACAGCCAAAATGGTACAAATAAATTCTCCATGCACAAAACACATCAAAATCCAAATGAAATGAAAAGCTGTAAATCAATGAAATGATTAATAAACCTACATAGCCAACGGGTGCAAGTTACCCTTAAGGCCAAACCGGAGGGTTGTGGCCTTGACCGTTGAGCGTTGAATACATAGAAATATACTAGAACTGGAGCGGCGGGAGTCATAATATGCCTTACGAGGCACCCCATAAGCCAACTATCAGAGATAAGTACCAACGCAAAAAATATCAAAATCTTGCAGCATAGCAAAGCGGATACCTGGACCCGGTAGTTTAGTAGTTAGCTTGTGCAGGCTATTTCCCCGCCAAATTGTGTACTTATCTTGTGCAGGCTACACTAGCAGCCATATTGATAACGGTCTCCAGCCACGGGATCGTTGAATATCCATTTTATAAACAAAGCCCCGCGTCTCGTACCTGTTCCGTATTTGACTTGTATTATTTCAAATAATTGCAGTTTTACCTATTTCTGGCACTTTACTGTCAAATTAAGTGTTGAGCTTCTGACTAAAGTGCATTTCATTACAAAAGTTGGAGGTTTTTCTTCCCTGTGGGGCACGTAAAAATGTTCTAAAAGGTATGTTTTTAATTGCTTCATGCACAAATTTTAGACCTAATGTAATTGTAATTTTTGGTTTAGTCAATAGTGTGCATATCTACGCGTATACTATACCCTTCTATCGATTTTTACTATACCACTGCGGTTTAAAACATATGTTACGAACCCTCTGCAAAGACATTTCCAGGCCAGTCACGTGACCCCCTCCGGTTTGGCCTTAAGTTAAACGTACAACCTTGTGGGCACCCCTATGCAACCAAACAAATGCATATTAAGGTAAGGGAATGGAAAAAACGGTGTCGAGTTTCTTGACTAAGGTTGTATTGTATAAATTAAATATATTCTGCAGATTATATATAATCAGAGTAATAGACGTCTTTCGGAACCTAATTCAAAACACTGAAACAGCTATCAATTGAAGAATAAGGTATATCCCTGCTGCCTGCTGGCCAATATACCACGGTTTCTAAGTCGGTTCACTTGAATAAACAATAACACTACATCTGGTTAGTGTGAAACATCGTCATCGCTACTAGAATCCTCTGTTTATTATACAGTATGTACTGTATGTTTGTTTGTCTATTTGTGCCATCATTAAGTCTACTATAAAATTAATAGGTACCGCAGACTGAGGGGAGAATTTCGGTGAAAATGAAGGTGGGTGTCCGTTTATACCTACGAACAAGAGACATTATGACAATATTTGCCTGCTGTGGTGTACAGTACTGTACCAAGGTAAATGGTAGGTACTAAGGAAAAATTCGCTTTTATGATTTTAGTGTTTTTTGTTGCTGATGTTGATCGTTATTTTACACGTTCATGGGCAACGTGTCATTATTCCGCAAGGCAAACTTAGGGGTGGCAATATGACTTCAAGACTGGGGAAAACATTTTATGCCTATTGGAAGATACCGTACGCCAAGCCACCTATAGGGATCCTCCGGTTTTCGGTGAGTTGGTCGTCGTAACTGGGATAAGGCCAGGGACGGATCCAGCCCATTATTTCGGGGGGGGGGGGGGAGTTGTGGATCAAAATAGGAAAACATACAGTGGCGGAGAAAAACTTAAGGACACTAAATTTTTTCTTGTAATTTTCATATTTACCCTGTATAATGAGATCTGAATGGCATGGTAGTTGCATGTACTCGAATGGTTCGACAGGGGCTGAGAGATGCCCAACTCCATGGTCGGTTACCGAGAAAAGTTCTGCTGTTGCCAAAAAAGAACATTGAGGACCGTTTAAAGCATGCTCCAGAAAACCTAAATCGTGCAAATTGGAAAAACATTTTGTTCAGCGATGAAACAAAGGTCAACTTCTTCGGTTCCGATGGGAAGACGTGTGTGGCAAGACCTCCCAACCATCATTTAATCCTAAGTATACAAAGAAGACCGTAAAGTTTGGTGGCGGTAACATCATGGTGTGGGGCTGTTTCTCCTACAACGGCGTAGGCCCGATATTCCGTATAAACGAAATCATGACGAAAAAGATGTACCGGGAGATTTAGCAAAATGTAATGCTACCTTTTGCGGAAGACGACATGCCAATTTCATGGGTGTTCCAACAGTAGAAAGACCCGAAGCATTCACCAAAGATTATAAACCAGTGGTTCGCGGAGAACAATGTGTCTGTCATGTCGTGGCCTGCTCAGTCGCCCGACCTGAACCACATTGAAAATCTTCGGAGCCACTTAAACAATCAACTACCAAAGTCGCTGCATAAAAACAAAGGACCTTCTGTGGGAGGAGGTGGAGAAGACATGGCACTCGATACCTATTTCAATTTGCCGCAAGTTATTCGACTCTATGCAAACTAGGTGCAGGACAATCCTGCAAAACAACGGCCATAGCACAAAGTATTGATGTTTTAGTTGAATTATAGTGTTATTTTCACAATAAAACTCTCTATCCTGTAGAAAATGAACCTTAAATGCTCGCGTCCTTATGTTTTTCTCCGCTTGCATTTTTGAAAAACATTGATACCTGCAAAGAGGTGAATTGATCAAGAACCAAAATAGTATCGATCAATACAGCTCTTGAGAGGGCAATCAACTATCCAACTACCAAGCCATTCCGTTCTCATTAGATACGGCAAATATAAAAATTACAAGAAAAAATTTGGTGTCCTTAAGTTTTCCTCCACCACTGTATGTAGTATCGATTAAACCAAAGCGTAATAAATTAACTTGCAATAGATTTTTTAAATTGGGGGGGGGGGGGGCAGCTACCCCTACTGCCCCCTGTATCTGCCAATGGATAAGGCCCAGAGAATTGATAATGGACAAGCTGAACATCTTTTCCCCATTGAAGATAGTTGTTTCACAACAGTATTTTTGTATAATTTGGCTTGACTCATTCATTGTACGCACGGGTGATTCCGCATGCCCGAGTTGCCGATGTTTTTTCCATGGTAGCCATAGAGCTAACAGAAGATTTCGTGTTGATTTCTGAAGCCAGTGTGAAAACAGAGTCTATTTGAGAAGATTTCCATATTGAGCTGGTGTGTCTAGGAGAGGTTGGCTTCTCTACGGTTTCACGCCAGCTTCAGAAATCGGCAAGTAATCTTCTGCTAGCCCTAGGCCAAAAATTCGCCATTTGGAAAATAGAGACAATTTTCTTTCTTTCTTTCTTAACATTGAAAGAAAGCTGTCGGCAACTCGCGCGGAAGAAATAGCCCGTGTCTACCGGGCCTTATGAGAGCTTGAATACTTAGGCCTACATGTTCCTGACATGATGTTATCTTTGCCAAAACATTATACCTACTATTGTAGAAGAAATATTGAGTACAGTAAATCAAGAATTGTTATGCTATGTACCATATTGATTCGCAAGTTCCGTTTGTCATCGCCTCAAGGACAACTGCTGGGTTAGAATTAGAGAAACGCCAACGGCCTTACCATGTTGAATCCATGAGAGCAGAGCATGTTTCAAACTGCGGCAAACTTGGTAGTGTGTACAGGGTTGACAGAGGAACATGGTGGGACATGATAACGCGCCAAGACTATACCAGTCAGTCCTACGTGCGTGTCGAGTCCTGGTCACCTCCGATATAATCATGTGACTTTACCATGTTCCTCAAGTGGTTCGGAATCCACTATAACCAGGAGGTCCACCCTGTCAGTCAACTCCTTTTTTTCCCCCGAGGTGAAAGAGCCCCTTAGGGTGCCTCAAGTTAACAAACAGACTCACTCCCTCCGCCAGGCTGACGGGGTTGCTTAAAGCAGAAATGCCAGAAGCAGGCGTTGGAAACAACAGCAACAACAACAACAGAATTAGAGAAGGGAAGATATCAAGAAATGGACGGATTGGGTGCAGTGGTCAACATACCACCAAGGTGGAGACTCGAGTTCAAATACCGTTTCCGTTCAGTTTTCGATATCTTCCTTTTTCTAATTACCCTGCTAATTACCCTTAGAAAGTTAACTACGTGATCCGTATCCGCTCACATCTATCATAGCGAAGGCCGTAGCCAGGATTTTTTTCGGGGGGGGGGGGGGGTTCAGAAATTTTATTGGATAATAATAGTAGCTTTTATTTTTCCTCTCAAAATTCAATTCTATCTAGTGTCAAGCCATTTCATTTGGGGGGGGGGGGGTTGAACCCTCATGAACCCCCCCTCCCCCGGCTACGGCCTTGATCATAGCTGACATAATGGGCTTTGTTCGGACGGAATCTTAAAATTTAATATTCATAGGCACCCAAGAAACCAGATAAATGGATTGGCACAAGGGATGCATCAACCAATGACGGAGTTATGTGCCCTCAAAGGAACGTTGGTCTAGTGCCCGAAGATTTATTTGTTTTAAAAGGCACAGAAGACTGTTTGTACCTGAGTGTCTTTACTCCTTACGTAAGTTGAAGTTAGTCAAAAGTAATTTCCAAGTTGAAGAGTTTTTGTTATTTTTATTTTTGAATGACTTTTTATGGACGCAAGTATAATCTTGCCCTGCCAATGACCTCATTGATATTGTTGTTTGAATTTTTTTTAAGCTTAATGTCATAGGTATAATTTGGCTGAAAACTTTAGGTGGATCCCAGAAATAAAACTCCTTTACCAGTACTTGTCTGGATCCACGGTGGTGCGTTTGAACATGGTTCTTATTCGGAAAATCCGCCACAATTCCTCATGGACAAAGATATTGTGGTCGTATCTATGAATTATAGACTTGGACCCTTAGGTAAGTACAATGGGTCGTTCGGCAGCAAGTTTTTGTTTTGAAAAATGGTTTTATCCTCTCATCTAAGAGAACCTCAGCCCCCACCCCCACTATGCGTTTTTCCGCGAAGTTGAATTTCTCATGAACTATAAGCTATAAATGAGAGCAGAAGAAGTCAAAGAAGCATCCCCTACATTTTGGTATAATATTTTGTTGTAGGTATGTAGTCGTTTGGCCACAGCTTTTGAAGGCGTGGCCCTAACCTGACATTTTTTCACTTTAAAAAATCTGTGGCCAAACGTTGTTAGTGCCGACTACATGTACTTGTATCAAAATGTAAAAGAAGAGTTCTTTCACTTTTTCTACTCTCATTTATGGCTCAATGATCGATATTTCATGAGATATTAGATTTTTCACCAAAATGTGTAGTGGGGGTGTCCCATTTGCTCTTAGAATATATAAGTACAACCAACTTTTACTCCTCGAAGGATTTACTCCAAATGTTTGAAGGAGGAAAATCTACTTCTTTTTATTATTTCCCCCACTCATTAAACTTTCATCGTCAAAAATGTGTTGTTTGTTGTTTCTAACGCCTGCTTTCAACATTTCTGCTTTAAGCAACCCTGTCAGCCTGGCGGGGGGAGTGAGTCTGTTTGTTAACTTAGGCACCCTAAGGGCAGATTCTTTCACCTCGAGGGAAAGGGGAGTTGACTGTCAAAAATGTAGTACCTATACCTGTCAAAGTGCAAGTCCAGTATGCGGTGGGCTATATCCACGTAGGAGGGGCGGTAGAGACGTTTGAAGCCTAGCATAGAAGGAGAGTCGCTAAAAAGATTAGAGTTTCCAGAATTTTGGACAGGTACTCTTCATGCACTGTACTTTACTCTGATGATCATGTTGTTCCCAGGAAATGATGGTTTCAGAAAGACCACAACTTGTAGTAATTTCACCTAAAGTAATTAAGGGACTTGCCATTTTAAGCGCCGTTCGTTATTTTTTCAGTCCTTCTAGGTGTGTGCTTTTTGTGGTTTTGGATTCTCTGCCAAGCCTAAACAGTTTCAAACTATTTTTTTTAATATGAAAAGGAGTAGGACACATATGCCACACAAACTAACCATGCGACTGTTATTTTCGCAGCCGCTTACCCAATATTTCTCAATTTCCGCGTACCCTCACGCACTCACGGTCCCCGTGAGCCTGACCTAAGAGGTTAAGATGCTATAATTTGGCATTGGCTCTAGTAAAGTAAACAACATCTTTTTTAATTGGGCCGAAAGGCCCAATATTGGCCCATATAGAAAATAAAGACAGTGTTCTTTCTTCTTTATTTTTCTCATTTGCCTGATTTAATTCTCTGTTAGGCTACGATACTACGAACTATAGGACTGCCCCTCGCAGCTTGGACGAAATCGTTCGATTTTATTAAATTTCTAGGATTTCTAAGCATGGAAGATGGTGTCCTACCTGGTAACTGGGGCCTGAAGGATCAAAGTTTTGCCCTTCAGTGGATTCGTGATAACATCATACATTTTGGGGGCAACCCCGAAATGGTCACGATTTTTGGGGAAAGCGCAGGGGGCGCTAGTATTCACTATCACATTGTTTCTCCTATGAGCAGAGGTATGATTTTGCATTTGTTCTATTTTTTTTTAATTTGATGTTAATTTTAACCGGTTCTGTTTATTTACTTACTTACTACTTACTAACATTTTTCATTTTTTTTCGCGTTAAAAAACTATGGTAGGTACTAGGAAATTTGTGTTAGTGCCGACTAGACACTAACTACTAAGTATCAAAATGTAGAGGAGCGTTTCTTCTATTCTCATTTATGGATCTATTATGATATTTTGTGAGAAATTCGACTTAATGCGAAAAGTGAGTTTTGGGAGTGTCTGATTTGCTCTATAAAAACTTCAAAAATCCGGCTATAGTCATCTCCATAGATCATGTACCGGTGTACTGCTTAATATTACACAATTGTCCCAATTTTAGGTTTATTTCAAAGGGCAATATCTAACTCAGGCTCCGTTTTCTCCCCATGGGGGCTTGGCTTGGGTGGTGGTGACACTAGGAATAATACTATTAAGCTGGCCAAAATTCAACACTGTCCAACGGGCTCTTCCAGAGCTCTACTCAATTGCATGCGTCGTAAGTCAATGAAGAACATTATTGAGCATGCAGACACAGATTTATTTGTAAGTGCAGTTGTTCATTTACCACACCCAAAAAGTCTTTGAAACAGGGGTGACAGAATTTAGCTCTAGTTTGCAAATTTCAGCTGCGCAATCTGTCAATTGGCTCAATTCATGCAGTAGGCCATAGATTTCCTACAGTAATAGAACGGACGGCACGCTATTACTGTGAAAGCAAAATTACGTTAGGCGTGTATTCCACGTCATTTGTGCACCAATAATTGATGAAATTACATGGAGTAAAGAAAAAAATCTCATCAATTATTGACTAATGGAATAGCCGCCTTAGCAAATTTCCACTATGAATACCCGCTGGTCCCCGAAACTTCAACATTTGTCAGCATTAAGTTCTTGTTAGTTTTTACCTTGTTTGTTTGTTAGCTATTGTATTTGGATTGTATTGTATTGTATTGCATTACATCCAGTGGCGGATCCTCCCAGGGACTAAATAATAAGTACGTTATCATGTGATCCAAATGCTTAAATACATACCGGTACTATTTTTCACTTGTATTTTCAAGTTTTTCCACTGAAGAGATTCCATTCATTCGTTTGTTGCCATTATTAGCAGTTAGAAAGGGGCTACAATTTTCCCTTGGGCCAGGGTACTATTTGTCCCCATTTGAACTTCCTGTGTTGCCATTATCAGCAGTTAGGAAGGAAGGAGCTACAATTTCCCCTTGGGTGAGGGTTCTATTTGCGCCCCCCGTTGATGAAAATCATGGATTCACCTTTGGTTGTCAACTATGAGATTTATTAATTATTAGCTTCATACCGATTTTTAGGACTGGTTTCTTGATCCCATGACACCGTTCAAGCCTGTTGTGGAAGGTTCAGTGCCAATATCAGAAGCTTTCCTTCCGGAAAATCCAGTAACTGCTTACAAAACTGGCAACATTGCTCAGGTGCCCTGGTTGGTCGGCATAAACAAAGCTGATGGCGCCCTGCGTGTTTCAGGTATGATAAAATAAAAATGAGTGACCCATGCCATTGGTAGCCTACTATGTTAAGCACGCCTACATTATTAGCAAAACAAAATAGTGTAATTTAAAAAAAAAAACACTAATTAATTATTAATAATATTATTATTATTATATACGGTACTGTAGAGTACGTGCGTTTCTGAAGAACGTACCTTCTGTAGGATGGTCCGGTCTGGTCCAGTTTTGTAATTTTTGATGTATTTCGGTCCGACCAAAAATCCGGTCCGGTCACCAACTTTCCTGCAATACGTAGGATTAGACTGCGCTTTGGTTTACTTTGAAATTTCTTTTATTCTCATAGTTATTGATTTTCCTTCTTCTTGAGAGGATTGCAATAATTTGGTGTACGAACCTTATACCTGTATCGCACAATTTTAGGTATTGTACTGTATATTCTATTACGTTACCTACCGGTACCTCCTGGCTCTTAGTGCTCTTACTATAGATTTTGTCTGTTATATCAATGGTTGCAGGCATATACAACAGTACGAAATTAGTGAAAGAATTAAATGATGACTTTGATCGGATCATTCCCATAAGTCTTTACATTGAGCAAAGAACCGACAATGTGCCGGCAGTTACAAAGAAGTTGAGACGTTTTTATTATGGAAATAAACCAGTGGGCATCAACACTATTTCTGAAACTACTGATGTAAGTTGAGTTTTATTGTGATTGATGTCCTCGACTGTGATAGCATGAAGATTTGGTTATTTTTAAGCATATGCTTTATCGTACAATATGAAAACCGTCTCACACAGTCTCTAACTCCCTTCAGTCCAGTGGTTTTACTTTCTCACCGGTTTAGGCAATCCTACAAATTGCTTTTACACGTTCATTGAGACCATGTTGTTTGTTGTTTTTCAAAGCCTGCCCCGTCAGTCTGGCGGGGGTAGTGAATCTGTTTCTTTGACTCACTTTCTTTCTTAACTTGAGGCACCCTATGAGTAGACTCCTTCACTTCGGGGGGAAGGGGAGAAGAGTGGTAATATATAATAGTTGTTTAGTATCCGATGGAACCCCTCCACAAATTTTCGCGCCTTTTCTACTACAGAAATTAATGTTTACTATTCAGATATGGACAGATGCATGGTTCTTCGCAGGCATAGATCACGCTGTACGGCTCCACCTATCCCATGTGCATGCTCCAGTTTATCTGTACTATTTCTCATATTCTGGGACTCACAGCTTTAGTGCAGCATTTGGAAACGGGAACATAGACTTTGGTGAGTAGGGGTACGAATACCGTGGAAAGCGTTACCTAGTGGGTAGTGCACGTCCATTTTAGGGAGATTCATCTACCTATTGAGATGGCAACCAATGTTCGACTTTCCGAAAATTTCTTCACAACTTTTCATTTCATGACCCCCTGAGCCTAAAACCACCCTCCGTTCAAAATGTTATACATGTACAGTATATCGATTTTAGTAAACACTCTAACTTCCGTAAATATTATCCGATTTTGATGAAACTTGACAAAACAATTGATCATACAAATGTCTTGATCGAGTTCGTTTACTAGCTAGATCCATTGTTCAGTTACAAGATGGCGGCCGATTGAAACCTTATATAATACATATCTCAGTTAATATTGGTCGCTGAGAAATGAATTAAAATCTGACTGAAAGCCCGTATTATTATCTACGATAATGGCTATTGACACTTTTTATGACAAATCAACCATTTTAAGATGGCGTCCAGTCAAAGTGAATATAATTTGATAAGTAAAGTTCATAGTCGGCATTGTGCTTCGAAATTTGGAACACAAGTATGTTTTGTGGGTTATGTTGTGGTCGGGAAAATAATGAAGTGTTTTTTATTTTTTATTACATACATAGCGTAGAGAAAGAGCAGGGCCTGCGGAATCTCCCTACACCTTATCGGCCAGAGCCGAATGGGATTTTAATTGTTATGATAGGACTGAGGGCTCCCGGTAGTAGAAGAACATCCTGGTGAAGAATCCTGGAAGAATTAGAGCACGACTTCCCTATTCGGAGCAGCAGTCTCCGCATGGTCCAAATTGCCCTAATGATCGCCGATCTTAGCTGGAAGAGGGATATTCATGTAGACGAAGAAAACGCACCCGCGTTTCATAAACTTCTCAAGGCTGAAACTTGATATCAGACTATTAATTATTTCAAAGCACCACGCGATACGATAACCTGTGTAAATGGTCAGTTAGGACTAGGAGAAACTTTACGGGTATAATAAATCAATTTTCTCCAGAAATATAGATTTTGAAATTTGAAAGATTTTCTGACCCAACTTCAGCTCCAAAAATATAACTCGTTTTACCTCATATAAATATGCTGTTTCAGGTACATGTCATTGTGATGATCTCTTATATTTGTTTCCTGTTGGGTATCCATATTCATTAAAGGACAAAAAGTACATTAATTACTTTGTAAACATGTGGACGGATTTTACTATTAATGGGTTAGTACATATTCATTTTTAATCCACAGCATGAATTTAATTTAAAATTTAGTCTAACTATCGCCAACTCTACTGTGGAATGGAAACATTCATCAGAGATTCCCTAATGGTGGGCCATGCCGCCCCCTCTCTTCATTGTCATCTCAACCTTGACTAAGACCTTTTAGTCAGTAAGTTCAAATGTTTTCGATAAACACTTTATCAGAGCCTACACAGCATTATACACTAGGCCTATTAAGATGCGAGGAAGAGAAATCGAACAGCAATTTGCACAATTTCCCTTATTTTCATTTCAGCCTAACTTACCCAATTTCTATAATTTGAATGTTTTCGATAAACACTTTATCAGAGCCTACACAGCATTATACACTAGGCCTATTAAGATGCGAGGAAGAGAAATCGAACAGCAATTTGCACAATTTCCCTTATTTTCATTTCAGCCTAACTTACCCAATTTCTATAATTTGACGTCATCAATTTTTATTATAGCTGTATACAAAATTATAAAATATTAGCTAGGCTATTGTTGCCTATAAAATAGTACCTACCTAGTCAACAGATTTGAAAGTCTATTATTTCTTATACAATATAGTTTCAAGTAACAAATGTAATAATATGGGAAACAAAATGGTGATTCAGTGGTTGCTAAAGTCTATTCTCGTGTATATTGTTTTGGTCCTTTGGTCCAAGAATCGCTACAGTTTTCTTATTTTCAGGAACCCTACTCCCCGTGGAAATCGCTTGGGTGTCCACTGGGACCCGGTAAAAACAGACAGGCTAGAACATTTGCACATAGGTGACAGGCTACGAATGGAAACCGACTTACTTCGTGACCGAAGACAGTTCTGTCGGAATATTAATATATATTAAGTTTTTTTCATTTACATTACTTTTACTTACAAAAATGTCTTCTATATAAAGGAGAGAGATGGGACGTTGCTCCCCCAGGTATATTTCTTAAATCTCTGGGGCTCCTTGCCATATCTTCTTCGACCAATCAGAAGACGCCTTGGACACTTCCAAACAACAGTAAATCGTATTGTATTGTGTGGTGGCTGTAGGGCATGCTCTGACTGGCCCAAAGAATACGTGTCGATTGGTGAAGCTCTGATTAGCCTAATGAGACGTAGCAGCTGGCATCAGAAATTAAAGAAATCTTCTTCTTCTTCTTCTTCTTCTTCAGCCAACGCCCATTCTTTCGCTGGTAGGCCATTTGACGCCGAGCCACATTGGTAGAGCTGGGCCATTCCCTTCTATGTTGTAGTTAGGTTTTTACCTTTAAGCCATTGCAGCTGAATAGGTGATCGGCGTTTCCTTCCCCTTGGAAAGGAATATCCTATTTCTCCTATACTAAACTCAAACCCCAACTATAAGGTAAATGTAGGCTGATTGAAGATTATGGTTGTACACGATATATACAGTATAATGACAAATGAGGTATGAAATGACGAAATATGCGAAATGACAATAAAATATTGCCTGCATGGCCGTGCTCAGGGGGGTGGTCCATGGGGTCCGGACCCCCCCCCCCCCCCGAAATAAATTTTTGTATGTAAACTTGTATAGCTTGAAGAATTTATCCATTAATTCATGAATAAATTACGTTAAATTTTTTTTGGACCCCCCCCCCCCGAAATCAAAACCTGGGTACGGCCTTGATTGCCTGGTAGTAGCAGCAGCTGCAGCACGAAGGTATCTACCGTGTTATTCCCGGGGTTAAAAATGTAAACAAAATATTTATAGAATACAAAATGATATTCTTCTTTTAATCGGTGAATTAATGAATGCAACCCGTGCTTCAACAGTTAAGGGTTGAAAACAATTGACGTCACTCCGCGAAATCACTTTTTTTGCTATAAATGCATAAGGCCTGGTACACACTGACGATTCGAACACTGGCGACTCGCTGAGAAATTGGTCTTGGGAGAAATTGGAGTTTGCTGGCGTTTGAATCGTCCATGTGATCTAGCAACCGCACCTTTCCCTCTTTTAGGAGGATTTGGTAAGTGGGAAATAGGCAGCCCAAATTGACTTGTTTTGTCGACGTTTTATTTTTTATTTAATTAACAATACAGGTTATTAAGATCCAGGGGTGACCAATGTCAGCGGCCAGCTTTCTCTTAAGCTTCCACACCTCCATAAATAAATCACCTACAATGGAACCCAAGCGGCTGAACAAATAAAAGTGGTTGTGTTAAATCACGTGCTTACCAATAACGCTATGTTGAACGAACAAGACGTATAGTAGTAGTACAGTAAAATGAAGGTAAATTTAAAGAAAATTAACTATGATATTGTTATAAATTCAAGTTGCTATATATCGCCCGGCATTGGTGCAATATTTTTGTAGGCCATTTTACTAGTAGGTTAATGTTAAGGAGAGATTTCAAAATATTTTGTAAACAAGGAATTTGTATTTTTGACGAGATTAATTAATTAATCGTTACACATTACACACGTTATATATGGAGCAAATTTACCCGACTGATTTATTACAATTCCATAAAATCTGCTTAAAATACACTTTATCTGTTTTTTTGAAGTAGGCCTAGGCTAATAATATTAGAGGCGAGTCAGTGTAAATTTACTGTGAAAGCATTTATCTTTGGTGAGTTTTCCTTCGGGTCATTTTCATTTCTTTACTTCCTTTTATGGCTGTGGAAGTAAAAATTATCTAATTTCGTTAAATTGCCTCTGTCATTCTCTACTTACAATAAATTATTTCTAGCTGCCTTGTCTTTTCAGGTTACGATTTTCTTATTTGTTACAATTTTACAAAAAGCCTCCCTTCAAGATATTGGGCTGATGAAGACTATCCCACAAGGTACTCTTAAAGGTTCAGTTATGACATCAAGATCGGGCAGATCGATTTACGCATTTTGGAAGATACCATATGCGAAGCCTCCCGTCGGAGAACTTCGTTTTAGAGTAAGTCAAAGCCATACTTTCTTAAAGCCGCGGCCAAGAGATCCACGCCTTGGTATCCTGGCCATAATTTTTCTGGCGTAGTGTATTAAGCTTAGGTACGCGGAATTTAAGCATTGTACAAGTACTTCCTTAACTGAACGCGGGGACCGTGTTTGAGTGGCTAGAGAGAGCAGAGTTGGGACATGTAGAGTAGTGGTACGGACTCTGACTTTCACCCGAAAGGTTGTTGGTTCGAGTCCTACACTTCCTACATTTTCTGGCCATGCTTCGGAGGGGTTGTAAAGCAGGCGGTCCCGGGCCTTCCTAGTTGAGTGTAAGAGAGGGCTTTATAGCCCTAACTCCGCTAGGTTGGCTTAGTAATAGAACAAAAAGCCCTTATTTATTTATTTATTTGTAGCATGCATTTCAATCGGGAGAGCGGTAGTTCGAATCCTCAAGGTTATCGGATTTGCTCAATAATTTACAGAATGAGTCAATCGTCCAGAAAATATCAGTCTTTATCAAGACTTAGCCTGATGGTGGGAGCAGCACCCACTCCCGAAACGTCTCCCCCTTCTCCTGACAATGGGCTCCGCCTTAACTGTACGATGACTATGAGGCCCATACCGCCTGTCTTTTCCTGCTGTAACCATACCATTGGTCATGGCTTCATGGACATGGCAAAATCAAACCACATGAGAATTTTTCTCTGAATAATCCAAATTATGGCTACATTCAGAAGCCCGTATTCTCTAACATGATGCTTTACAGGGGCTATGTAATCCTGTCCCACTGCAGCAATGGAGATAGTACTGGACTTCCCACCCCTCCATGTTGCAGTGGAAACTTCAGCAGAAATGGCATTACTAGGAGTGGAAGGGCAATTAAGAGAGACTCAGCCTCTCTGACTGCGTCTGACCACTGCCTGGATATGCCAAGCGATAGAATCCATCCAAAATACTGTTTTAGGAGGGAATTCGAAACTATATTAGGGACAATGAAAGAATGCTGCGAATCAGCAGGAATTTTCAATAGTCACACAATCAAGTGGTTTACTGATGGCTCTAGGCTAGAAAGTACCAAACCAAGAACAGGCCTTGGCGTCTTTGGTCCTGGGGTTAAATATCTGGAGTCTCTTAGGGAGACAACTATAGTCTTGCAGATTCTGCAATGAAGGTGCGGAGGACCTGCGATGCGATGCGATGCAATCGCACGAAGAAGAGCAGCATGCTCGGAAAGCTTGCAGTTACATGTAAAAGACCTACCACTTCTGAATCCCCTCAAGATCCTGGCTCTCGTGAGGGAGATAGGCCTCGAGAAAGTGATGTAGAAGTGATGTAGATACTTTGTTGTAGGGGGCACAATAGGCCAATAGGCTTAAGTGCACACAGGTAACACCTGTACCCCAATTTATAAAAAAAAAAAAAAAAAAAAAAATGAGGCCCATGCCTCTAATGACTACTAATACAGCAATACCCTTTGTTAAACTTACTTACTTACTTAACGCCGTGGCGCGACAACCACCACACATTGTGATGTTACGGTTAGGGATCCAAATTTTTACAAATGTATCGATTCTTGTATCGATACCGGTATTGAATGGTAGGTATTGATACTGGTATTGTATTGAAAGAAAAGTATCGATACCATGAGGTATTGGTATCGAATGGAATGCCAGCTCGCAGGGGTGCACACATGGACCCAGGGTATTAAGGGGCATTTGAAAAATTCTGGTAACTTCTTTAAATAAATAAATATTATAAAATAACTATTAACTATAATGTTATGTTAATATTATGACGCATATGACTGAAAATAACTTAAATTCAATATTTAAAAAAAATGGGGAATTGCAAATTACAATTTCTAAACAATCAGGCGCGCAAAATTAACCTAGACCAACCTCTATTCTTAGCTTATGAAAGAACACTCACACAGCAGGTTGGTGACTATTTTGAAAATTAAGAATTAAAAGAAAATAGCGGGAAAAATTTTAGTTATGTGGTAGGTATTATTTGATTCAATACCAGCAAATAGGTATCGATACCTGCAAGTATTGAATAAAAAGTATCGGGTATCAATACCAGTGGTATCGAAAGAAAAGTATCGATACTAGTATTATATCAGTAGTATCGTTGGATCCCTAGTTACGGTCAGTAACACGTGCATGGTAGCCGCGTTTTCCACTACCGATGATGTAAAGGTACCCATTACGGTTAGGTGAACCCAGGCGCCAAATTTTTCTTTCATCTTGAACCTTCCGTTTCATAGTTCAGTTTTATACCACCAGCCTGATCATGGCGATTTGGGATTATTATAATGCCGGGGTTTATTTAATTGTTTTAAATAAATGAGTGCCAAGTGCGCGGGAAATTCAAATTGATAAATTAATTTTTTTGGTGAGTTTTCAACTTTTTCTCCCTTAGATGTAGACCCATTAATTAAAATTCTTATTATATTTCAAAATTCAACCTGTACATTTTAATGTTTATTAGTATTTCCTTCAACTATTAAACAAAGCAACCATTCTATTGTATTCTAATAATTTATTAATATGAATTTCCCCCGCATATTTTAACACCGTCACGTGACACCTTATTGCTACTGCGGTATTGAAAAATAAACCCCGGTATTATAGTAATCCCAAATCGCCACGATTGGACTGCTGCAGCCTTATCGAGGCGATTATAATACCGGTATTTATTTAATCCTGGTATTAAAAATGTAAACAAGATAATTTTATAATGGAAAGTGCTATTCACACTATTAACTCAGGTTAGCTGGAAGAGTAGCTCTTCGGGGCTAAAGCTCGCCTGAAAATAAAGACGATATTTCATTTCATTCAAAATTTGTTTGTTTACAGTTATAATTCTAGGGTATTTATTTAACCCTCGATCAGGCTGCTGGTAGACTATTCCCGACCGAGTGCCCACAACGTAACTAGAAAATGCTTTATATTTATTAATTGTAGCCACCACAACCACCAGAGGAATGGGTGGGAGTTCGAGATGCCACATTTGATGACTCTACTATGTGCCCACAACGCAATTTAGGGCTTGTGAGAGTAGATTTATTTGTACAAAGGGGAAGTGAAAATTGCTTGTACCTTAATGTTTTCACACCTTCAGTAAGTACATAATAACAGTACCATGTTATTTTATTTTATTGTTGTATATGGGTATTGGATGGTGGTATGGGCAATCCATTTGTTTCTGTGTTTAGCAGTATTACACCGGCAACTGGCAAGAGCGGACTAGAGAAATTATTTCTCACGGGGGGGGGGGGGGGGGCGGTTCCATACTATGGTAACTATATGTGTTTGTTTTACGTGGCAAGTGCATTTTATCTAGTCTTCACTGATTCTTCTATTTTTTTCTTCCTATAAGTTTTAAATCTAATATCGCCACTGTGAATGTTGGTACATAACCTACACTTCTGTGACGACAGCAAAGCCTCGCACCTAATCTGATTATTTTATTAGTTCTCTGGTTATTGTGGGGCATTAAAATGAATTTTGCACTAATTCTACGACGATTACGTCCTGTTTATACTGTTACTAAAGTAGAACAGCTTATATTTATTTTTCTTACCTGGTTACAATGTTATTTTTAGCCTCATCTGTTAAAAGACAATCACTTACTACCTGTGGTAGTTTGGATCCACGGAGGATCATATGAATTTGGTTCCTATTCAATGTACACGCCCAATTTTCTATTGGATAAAGATATCGTTATGGTGACCATCAATTACAGACTTGGGCCTTTTGGTAAGTTGACTCCCGTAAGCGACTTCGGTGGCAAGGTGGTAGTGTGCTTATATAGCCTACTTGTGCTCATGCAAAAATGACAACACAAACATGTTGCAGAAGTTCTGTCCGCTTGTTCGTTGCGTCACAACTGCGGAGATCGTTGATTGCCAGAGTCTCTAATGGCAATCATAAGCTTGATATTTATTAACCTCCCACGCTTACGATGGGTCACGAATGCGGAATCATTGATTGACTGAGCTATGATTTGCCCTTAGGCGCGGTTTCCATTGACCTGCAAATGCAAAATACACATACGGTGACGTGGTAGCAGACATTCAAGACTTAGGCGGGGTTTCCGACGACCTCTCATTGCAGAATGCAAATGACATTAACGGAAATTTGAATTTTTCTTTTTATAGAAATCTATTAAAATGTTTGTACTTAGCATATCATTTCTTAATTTTAGTTTGTTTGTTTGTGATTTTACTCCATGATCATTGATCAATTTTAACTATGGCATAGAGAAAAACAAAAATTTCCGTCAATGTCATTTGCATTCTGCAATGAGAGGTCGGTAGAAACCCCGCCTTTATTAATGATATCTGCTACTACGTCACCGTATGTGTATTTTGCACATGCAGGTCGGTGGAAACGGCGCCTTACGTTTGACCAATATCAGCTATACTGAGTTTATGGTTAGGCGCGATATATTCTATTTTGTTAGATGTGTATTCCACTTGTCAATATTCCGTCATTTGTGCATCATAATTGATGCGATTACACAGAGTAAAACCCAAATTTCATCAATTATTGACGGAATTATAAATTATAAATAAAATAATATATACCTATTATATATAATTATAGGCTATATAATATAATAAATAAAAATAAATTATTGACAAGTGGAATAGCCGTCTTATCTACCGACCGGCTAGGGCTATTTACAAAAACGGTGACGTGGTAGCAGACATTCAAGACTTAGGCGGGGTTTCCACCGACCTCGCATTGCAGAATTGACGGAAATGTTTATTTTCCTCTATGCCATAGTTAAAATTGATCAATGATCATACAGTAAAATCACAAACAAACAAACTAAAATTAAAAAATGGCGTCATGGGATATGTTAAGTACAAACATTTTAATAGATTTCTATAAAAAGAAAAATTCTAATTTCCGTCAATGTCAATTGCATTCTGCAATGCGAGGTCGGTGGAAACGCCACCTAAGTCTTAAATGTCTGCTACCACGTCACCGTTTTTGTAAATAGCCCTAGCCGGTCGGTGGAATGGGCGCCAAGCTACATTTAAAAATTGGACATTTCACCTACAGGTTTCATGAGCATGGAAGATGATTTGCTACCTGGAAATTGGGGCTTGAAGGACCAAAATATGGCTCTTCGATGGGTTAGGGACAATATCAAATATTTTGGAGGAAACCCGGATATGGTGACTATATTTGGGCAAAGCGCTGGCGGCGCTAGTGTACACCAGCATATGATATCTCCATTGAGTAGAGGCAGGTCGTAAACACACCGTATTCTGTAGATTAATTCCGTTTAAATTAATAAGTTGCAGCCTTTGTCTAAAAAAGAAAACTTCTTCGAGCTGCCGCTGCACTAGCGAACGTTTCAAGATTTATTGTAACATCTACTGCACATTACGAGCCTATATCTCAATCTTAGGATTAGGCCTATAGATATAAGTTAGAGGAAACAACATGCACTTTCTTTCTTTCTTCCAGTTATGTTTCTTGACTTCTTGACATTTCGATCAAAACAATAACACTTGATCACACAATTTACCTATAATGCAAGGAAATTCTTCAAACCACACAGGTTTACATATAAATATTTATTTCGGGGGGGGGGGGGTGTCCGGACCCCATGGACCTCCCCCTGGGCACGCCCATGCATACAGTTAACCTACTTTACTTAACATAAAAATGCAAAATTCTTGCCAACACATACACATACTTGAATTATTGCAGGGTTATTTCATCGAGCAATATCTAATTCTGGTTCAGCACTTTGCCCGACGGCGCTTGCAATTCCCGGAGAAAATAGAAATATCACCATTAGAATGGCACAAAAGTTGCATTGTCCGACTGAACCATCCAGGGAGCTTCTTCGTTGTTTGCAGAAATTACCTATGGAAGATATTTTAGAAGAACAAAGATTTTTAAAAGTATGTAGCCTCGGGAACGAATTTTCATCTTATAATTTAGTTAACTGTAGTTGGACCGTCCATAGACGTCATGAAATTTTCCATAAAGGTACAGTATGGCGGGTAATAGTGATTGTAATCTATATTAGAAGGCAGGTCTATCGTACATTATGATAGGAATACGTCTTTTTTGCTTAAATTGATTTCCTATTTATACACATATTTATACGATTTATGCTGCTTTTGATTTTGAGATTTTAACCCCAGGACCCCAAATAACTGTTATAACGAAACGTCTGTCTGTCTATTCATGGACTTCCTGTCAAACTACTCGCCATGTACAAGTTCACAAAAACATTCTATTTTTTTAATAATTGTATTTTAATTTTTTTTGTCATCTAACACGGCTTCCACATTTTTTTAATCGCTCATGTCTTAGTCATCATGGATTGAAATAAACACCACTAGGTTGCTCCCCCTGACAGCAGTTTGCTTTCATCGATGAATTCAGGTCTCAGGTTAAGGAAAAATAATTGCAGCCTAAATTTACCTCTGGCACAACCGCTTTTACTATGGATGGTCAGAGTCACTCTTCACATTCCACGCAAAATGAGAAAAGTATGAACATGGAATGTTTTGATCCTGTGCAACACTGTAAAAATATTCCTTGCACCATTCTGTGTTACCTTGCTGCCAATACATTTTCCCTATGCAGATATAATGAACACACTTAGGACTGTTTTGTTCGAATGTTGTATACAAAACTTATAAGCTTCTGTATTCTAAGTTAAATGTGAAAAGGGCATCCTCGCGGATATGTTGGAAACTCGATCGTAGGTTGTCATAAAGTAATTGATAAGTAAGTTCTTCTTAGTTTTGGTTTTCAGTAAGTGGCAGTGACTAACACCAAATGGCCACAGTTTTTGGAGCTCAATCGGCCTGACATCCTTAGTGGCTGTTACTGTTTGCGTCAAAACTTCTAAGCTTCTGAATTCTGAATAAAATATAAAAAAGTTGAGTAGGTATATACTTGTTGATAAATAGTATAGCATGTTCGGTTCTTTTTTTGCAACATAAATAGTACTGTCAACATTTTTAACACTTCTATTGAAAGGACCCGGGGATCACTTCATCAATCAATCACCAATCAATCTGTCAATATACCTAGTTGGATGATAGATTCTGTCACAATTAAAAAATGGTTTGATTCAAAGGCTTCACCACCTTATCAAGTACCGTATTTTAATACACCAGAGCACCAGTCTTTACACCTTTTTCACAAAAATGCACTTCAGTCATACCCGGTATGATGCTCCCAACCAGACCATCACTGAGGAGGAATAATCCTAGGAGCGATTTTACTTGCATGATCAGAGCTTCTGGCATACACCCTATGGTATAAAGTTTTTTCATCGGAAAACAGGATGTTTCTGTGCCCATTTTTAGCGTACCGCTTGAGTAGAACACGACTTTCAAGGCGCCTTAAATTTTTCAGTCGATTGTTCAAGAGATGACCTTCCTTTCTATTAAAAGCATGAAGCTTAAGATCTCGATTAATGATAGTTTTTAATGAGCTTCTCCTTAGGGAAATCTGCAAAGCCATGATTTTTTGCTTCCGGACTGGATTTCGATTGATTCGCGACCTAACTGCTTTGAACTACGGCTGGCGTGCAAACTGAACGTGGTCGGCCCGATCTTTTGTGGTCGTCAACACTACAGACATCTCTCCACCGTTTGATGGTGCGGTACACAAATCTTAGCGATATTCGAAGCTTTTGAAGCAACTTGAAAATGGTACTCGGCGAGTGCCCACATTTGGGAAGGGCTATGACGGCAACACGATCTTCTCTTTCTCATTCCCAAGGGCGGATTTTGCCTCCAATTTAGGGGGGGGGGGGGTCAGCGGGCAGATTCAGTGGATTATAACATTAAAAAACATTATAATTTTTAATTCCCACTGTAAACCCATATTATCTAGTGTAAGTTCATTTAATTTTTTTTTTTTCCAAACCCCCTAAAATCCGCCCTTGCGGCCATTCCATGCTCATTTCTTCACTTGTAATATATAAAATTGAAGGTAATTTTTTTTTTTTTAATTTCATGAGGAACCATGTGAGGAACAACAATATGGCATTAGTTTACAAACAAGTTTAAATCCAGAAATTCCATGGAAAGTTGAGTGACAGTACTTAATGTCCAATTAGGTACAGTGTGATATGCGGACTGCTGGTACGGCTGCCGCTTTAGGTGCCCCTGTACCTATAAATTCATATAAGACATGAATACATTACATTTAAGGTTTAACATCGTTCCAGGTGTGGTATGCGGATCCTCTAGTAATATTTAAGCCAGTGGTGGAAAGTGCCGCTCCGAGGCATGAGGCTTTTCTGCCGGAAAATCCTGCGGAGGCTATAAAATTTGCCAATATCAGCCACGTGCCCTGGATCACTGGCCTAAACAAAGCTGATGGTTCCCTTCGGTCAGCAGGTGATTAATATAGTGACGATAGTCTCAGGGAAGGGGAGACCAAGGGAAAGATGTTCCAATGGGTGTTCCTATCATCATTTGACAAGTATCCACTTGGATGGCAAGGTGGTAGCGTTCTTTTACTTGTGCGAGTCTCAACACGCCATGCGATCGGAGACTTGGTGTAACTCAACACGGGTACTAACTTACAGAGTACAGAGGCGACTGAAGAGTTCAATCGGATGCATTCATTAATTTGTTTGTATGCGATTAACTTTTTTTTAAACAAAAACATAAAATCTATATGGAATAGGTACTGCACGGCACTGCGGCGCATTGGCAGTTGGCGTTCAAGTTACGGCAGGTCACTATTGCCAACAAGGAATACTGTGTATCCACTTGGATAAATGGCACCTCCAACTATTGCAAAGTTCTAGTGCAATGGACATGGATAGTCAAATAGTTAAAAATAATCAAATTTGGTGCATGCCTTTTCTTGCAGGAATGTTCGATCATCCCGAAGAGGTAAAGGAACTTAGTGAGGACTTCAACAATATTGCACCGATAAGTCTGTTTTATGACAACAGGCCCGTAAATGCGCCCGTTGTTTCAAGAAAAATTAGAGATTTCTATTTTGGTACAAACCCCATTAACATGTTGTCAATTCGCCCCATGACTAATGTAAGTTACCGTAATAGTGTATATACTCCGATACCCGTTTATTAAATTATCGTAGTTTTTTGAACAGTAGTTCCGGATGTTAAATGGCGTATATAGGCTATACAATATTTTTCGTGGGGGGGGGGGGGCAAGACCTGACCTATGGCTATCAATTTCTTACCGCGAGTAGAGGCCCGAGATGGCAATATTATAATTCTACCAACTAAACAGTCTATTAGATCTGGAAAATTGTGAATCACAACTCACGTAAGTTTATTTCGTCTTAAATTCTCCCAATTTGGCGCGGCATTAGGAGGACCGCGGGGTTATAACACCTCCCAAAATCCTGAAAAATATTTTGAACATGTGAAATTTGAGGCAAATTTCATTTAAACTAAGTAAAAAAAAAATCCGATTTATATATATATATATATTGTATTATCCACAATCGGTATTCCTTTTCTAGGTAAAACACAGTTAGTGGTCATATGAAGCAACCGTTTTAATTTTCAGTGTCAAAACCTCGCTCCTGATGTTGTCTTATATACTGTATATCGTATACCTATTGAGGTACAAAATTCGTATACAATACATTTTCAATTTGATTTCACTTTCAGATGTTTACGGATTCTTGGTATTTAGCAGGCGCAGATCAAGCTATTCTGCTTCATTTGTCACATGCCAAAAATCCCGTTTATTTATACTATTTCATCTACCGGGGAAGTCACAGCTTAAGTGCTAACTATGGAAATGTTTTTATAGACTTTGGTAATTACAGTTTAATCCTATTATAAAGAAATTCCTTGAACCGAACGAAATTTGTCCATATTATATCTGCAGTGTCAGTAGTAGACCTATATAACATCTCCAAGAAAACTATCGACTGTAGTGGTCGGTCCGGTCCACTTTGATGTAGTTTCTTATAGCTGTTTTACAGCTGTCATTGTAGCACGAGTCGTCCGTATAGTACGGTATATATAATGAAAAGCAAATCGGTCTCTCCCCCCCCCCCCAAACCCATGTTTTTAAACAAAATTTCACAAGAAATAACGATTGTACAGCTTTGAAAAATTTCACATTGCTTAGACTCCTCTACATTTGTATATCAATCAATCAATTTATATAATGCAGGTATATATCGTCACTAACAGCACCGATTGGCCCCAGTTTTTGAACTCCTGTCAGTTATTTGTTTACGAACGTAGTTCACTTGTAGTGGGCGATCGGTGTTAGAAACAATCAAATACAAGATGGTACATAAAACTGCTGAGGACCATTTTATCTAAGGGATGCGGTATTTCTGAAAGCTCCGTGATCGATATATTTCATGTGATATTGTACACCTATAACGCGTTTTCTACTAGGCTATATTGTTGTAACTAATTGAGTTTCTTTAATTTTTTTCAGGGGCAGCTCATGCTGACGAGTTGCTCTACCTGTTTCCTTTGGGCAATCACTTTCCCACTGTTCGGAAATACACCAAAGCAGACAAAAAGGAAATAGACATATTAGTTCAAATTTTTACTGACTTCATTATCCATGGGTAAGTACCTGGCTGGCATATTACTTAATAGTACGATGCTATAAATGGGGATTTACTCGAGCGTCATGGAGACCTATAAGGTTGCAAAGCTTAGAATGATAATTAATGAAAAAAAATGTTTTATAATGTGTACCTTTTCATCGGTGGATGGAGCGGCTATAGATTTTCAAAAATGTAAAAAAAAATCTGTTGCGTGGACGTAGGTACTCGAGCGCGTCAGATATTGATACAATATATCAATGTGAAAATCCATTTTGTACTTATAAAACGCGTAGATTTCCACTTTAGGACTTTAAAATTGAATCACTCAAGGTAGCCTATATACATACAGATGTTTCAGCAGCCTGATCATGGCGATTATAATACCGGTATTTATATTGGTATTAAAAATGTAAACAAGATAATTTTATAATGGAAAGTGCTATTCAAAATTTGTTTGTTTACATTTTTAATACCAGGGGATTAAATAAATACCGGTATTATAATCGCCATGATCAGGCTGCTGGAAAATGTATGTTATGTATTGTGTTACATTATGTAGGTTCTCTAGAGCTATTGGATGAACTTAGTATGCTGCACTAGTTCATCAATGAGAAAGGGGTTATAAAGCTAGGTATACATTTTGCAGAAATCCAACTCCACTTGGAAATCCTCTGGGCATTGAGTGGGACCCGGTGAGAACAGACAAACTGGAGTATATGCATATGGGCAAGACATTACGAATGAAAAACAATTTGCTGCGGGGTCGAACACGGTTCTGGAGAGAGTTGAATTTATATTAAATATAAATTTTATTTTTTATTTTGAGCTCTAAAAAGTTCTGTGCGTTCATGCAGGTGTATTCTGTACCATCCAGTGTACCATCGCTGCCCCCCAGAAACTAGTCTGCGGGGGCAAGATGGACCGTGCCCCCCCCCCCCCCAAGCCGGCGTCCCTGGTATCCACTTAACCACCCACAATTTTTTGCCGTTAGGGACCATGTGACAAATGAAAGAGTGCTAGACGCTATCGGGGAAGAAAGACAGTTAGTAGCCCAGATACGAATCAGGAGAGCGAAATGGATGGGGCATTTGCTAAGGCACGAAAATCTGGTACACACTATTATCGAGGGCACGCACAGTAGAGGGAAATAACCGAAGAGGACGGCCGAAGAAGGAATTCATGGATCAAGTAAAAGAAGACGCAGGAGCAATATCATATCAAGAACTGAAGAGGAAGATCGAGGACCGAGTAAACTGGAGGACGATATGCAGGGAGTTGCTGCCAACCAATCGCTAAGATCGCTTAAGAGAGAGAGGTCGTTTGTACGTTCTGGCAGGCTCTTCACAATCGCATTATTTCAACGGCCACTAAGACCCCTGATCGTAGCAACAAGGTCTACAATCTACATGGTTCGGATTGTTCTCTTACATTAAAGCTGCACATTGCCAACGGCCTTACCATCATGTTGATTTCATGAGAGCAGAACATGTTTCAAACTGCGGCAATTTTGGTAGTGTGCACAGCGTTGGAAGGGAACATGGTGGGACATGATAACGCGCTGAGACTATACCAGTCAGTTTACGTGCGTGTCGAGTCCTGGTCATCTCCGATTTAATCGTGTGACTTTACCATGTTTCCCAGGTGGTTCGGAATCCACTATAATCAGGAGGTCCACCCTGTCAGTTAACTCCCCTTTCCCCCGAGTTGGAGGAGTCTGCCGTTAGGGTAGTTAACAAACAGACTCACTCCCCCCGCCATTTCCAAATAATATTTAAAAAAATAAAAATAAACGCCGTTGAACAGCAACTCAATAAGGGTTGGGGTTAGGCCTTAGGACAGGTAGTGGATCCTATCTCTTGACTATGACTTGACTTGACTATATTTCCTGGAATGGAAAACGATTATGGTATTATTCAACTCATTTGTTCGAAGCAAGCTTGAATATGGTAGTGTGGTGTGGAATCCTTACCACCAAACCAAAATAAAACAAATTGAAAAAGTGCAAAAAAAGTTCTTAAAATATTTGACGAGAAAGTTTGATAAAATTGATCCCACATATATACCATATTCTACTCTGTTAGAAAAATATGAGGCGAAGAGTCTGTGCGCACGACGTAAAATTGCTGATGCCGTATATATCTATAAAGTATTAAATGGCCTAGAAGACAATCAAAATTTCTTGAGCAAACTAAATTTTATTGTACCCCAGTTTCCAACAAGAAATTTTAACTTATTTTACCAGCCGCAAAACAGGATTGACGTAGCCATAAATTCTCCAGTAAACAGGCTCACTCATTTACTAAATGATCATGACACCTTAGATCCGTTTATGCAAAGCTTAGAATTATACAGAGGAACTTGTAACCAAATTATATTGTAAGAATGGTAGTTAGGATATATTTATATATTACGTTGTTCTTTGGTAGTTAGGTAGGTTTTTTTTTATATAAATTTAAATTATTTAATAAGAAGTTACAATAGGCTATAAACAGTAGGAATTTTTGTTGTTGTTTTTTCGCTTTATATTATGTAATATTTATACACATAAGGGCTACGGCTGTGTGATGTAATAAAAATTTTTTCTATTCTATTCTATTCTATTTGGGATGTTGTGGTCATCATGTCCGGCAGCCACGTTTTCTCGAACCTCGACCTTCCGTTTCATATTGAGTAACTGGCTGTCTACCAACTGGACTAATTTAGCTGACCTCAACGATACCTTGCAGCTTAATAAAATAAAACTACAACACCGTAGAAGCTAAGATGGGCGGTCTTTTTAGCCAGAGTTCTACCTAGGTACCGTAATAAATAAATAAATAAATAAAGTAAATAAAGTTTACTCAAACATGCTTTCCAATTTATCAAAATTAGTAGATAGAGAAAATGAGTAATTTCATGGTAAATAATTTTCCTATGGTTAAATTTCCGATATCTCGGGGCGGGGGGGGGGGGGGGGGGGGGGTGTCCAACTGACGTCATTGGAGGTGAGGTAAATTCTAGATGGGTCAGACCAACACATTACCACACAGCAATACTGGCAGGGCACGCAATGCATGTGAGCGTGAATTTTCTTTCATTTTTTCAAAAAAACATTTTTTTTTTTACAAAACCAAATACTTTTCTGGGAAAGCAACCTGTCCGGTTTCGTTACTCAATTTAACACCTAAAACATACCTGAAGGTAGAAATCATCTATAGAAAGGTTTCGCAGAAAAATTATTTTTTAGTAATTTTTCATTAAAATTTAGTTATTTTTATTTTTTTACCCCCAGAAGCAAACTATCAAGGGGCAAGCGACCCCCCGCATTTCGTTAACATTAATAACGACTACAATATATGTGAATTTAAAAGAAATCGTTGGAAAAATAATTTTTTTAGACGTTTTTTTTGGAGTTTTTTGGAATAAAACCCCCCCAAATTAAGTTAGCCCGAGGCTCCGAGTTCCGAGGCATGATTTTTGTGAACCTATATGCAAAATTTCATTAAAATCGGCGGAGTAGTTTGCCCGGAAATCGACGCACAGACTGACAGACACAACGACAGACAGACAGACATTTCGTAAAAACCACTTTTTTGGGTTCCTGGGACCTTAAAACGTGTAAATCCGTTGAAATCTCGGAATCGAAAATTTCGACCGTCACATAGCTTTCCTTATACTAGGTAAATATGGAAAGCAATAATGACTTTGTTCTATTACCAAGCCAACCTAGTGGACTAAATCTTACACTCCACAAGGATGGCCCGGGATCGCCTGCGTTACATACCCCCTGAAACATGGCCAGAAAATGCAGGAAGTGTGGAACCAACAACCATTCGGGTGAAAGTCAGAGTCCGTTCCACTACTCCACATGTCCTGTCCGTAATAAAAGGCGGCAGTCGAAGAGAACCGGTCCGAGTTTACTCGAATATGCTTTCCAATTTATCAATTAGGAGATAATGAGTTACTTCATAGTAAATAATTTTTCTAAAACTCCATTCTATCTTGGTGTACGGCACGCAATGTATTGGAGCGTGAATTTTCTATAATTTCTTCAAAAAATAATTTTTTACACAAAACCAAAGACGTTTTTTTTTTTAGTTTTTTGAGAATAAAACCCCCCGAAATTGAAAAAATGATCCCGAGGTATGATTTTTTTGAACCTACATGCCAAATTTCAGCAAAATTCACCGAGTGGTTTGCCCGGAAATCGATGAACAGGCAGAGTGACAGACAGGCAGACATTTTGTAAAAACCAATTTTTTGGGTTCCTGGGACCAGGGACCTCAAAACGTGCAAATCTTTTGAAATCTCGGGAGTCGAAAATTTGGACCATCACAAAGCTTTCCTTATACTTCGTATAAATTGGAAAGCAAAAATACGTCTGTCTATCCTCACCAAGCCGCAGTCCTTGGGAACAATTATTAGGCTTCAGTTAGGTACATCTTTGCTATTGCGTACATACAACAAAACCTACTATCCTAGAATGCTACTTGGCTTTGTTATATAACTAAGCGTCTCATTCATACTAGTAGTATAGCTATCGGCAGTAGTATAATATAAACTAGACCCGCTAACCTTGCCCAGCCTAATAACTTGAAATCAGTTCATCCTCGCAGTTAGTGTCAGTATCAGAGTAACCTATTGGCCACTGTTGTACCACCCAACTGCCAGTGCTATCTCAGTTGCCGGTGGTTCCCTCAGAGTCCATTAGTTGTCAAAACAACTTAGCCATGCTGGTAGGTAAGCTATTGTACTTGTATTTGCATGTTTCGTAGTAAATGAACAGTTGCATATTTTTGCTTTCCAATTTATACGTAGTATAAGGAAAGCTTTGTGAAGCTCCAAATTTTCGATTCCGAGATTTCAACGGAATTACACATTTTGAGGTCCCAGGAACCCAAAAAAGTGGTTTTTACGAAAAGTCTGTCTGTCTATCTGTCGCTCTGTCGCTCTGTCTGTCTGTTCATCGATTTCCGGGCAAACTACTCGGCCAATTTTAATGAAATTTTGCCTATAGGTTCACAAAAATCATACCTCGAGATTCTTTATTTTATTTTGTGCTAACTCAATTTGGGGGGGGGGGGGGGTTTATTCTCAAAAAACTCCCAAAAAACGTCTAAAAAAATTATTTCTCAAAAACGGCTCGAACGATTTCTTTTAAATTCCCATATGTTGTAGTCGTTATTAATGTTGATAAAATGCGGGTGGTCGCTTGGCCCTTGATAGTTTGCTTCTGGGGGTAAAAAAATAAAAATCATTAAATTTTAATGAAAAAAAAAATAATTTTTCAGCGAAACCTTTCTATTGATGATTTCTAATTTCAGGCATGTTTTAGGTGTTAAATTGAGGAACGAAACAGTACAGGTTGCTTCCCAAAAAACTATTTGGTTTTGTGCAAAAAAATGTTTTTTTTTTTTAATAGAAAATTTACGCTCAAAAACTGCATTACGTGCTCTGCCATTATTGCTGTGTGGTCTGACCTATCTAGAATTTACTTCACCTCCAGTGACGCTAGATGGACACCCCCCCCCCCCCGAGATATCGGAAATTTCACCATAGGAAAATTATTTACCATGAAATTACTCATTTTCTCTATCTACTATACTTTTTTTATTTTGGGCTAACTCAATTTGGTGGGGTTTTGTTCTCAAAAAACTCCAAAAAAACGTCTAAAAAAATTATTTCTCAAAAACGGCTCCAACGATTTCTTTTAAATTCACATATATTGTAGTCGTTATTAATGTTGATAAAATGCGGGGGGTCGCTTGGCCCTTGATAGTTTGCTTCTGGGGGTAAAAAAATAAAAATAACTCAATTTTCATGAAAAATGACTAAAAAATAATTTTTCTGTGAAACCTTTCTATCGATGATTTCTAACTTCTGGCATATTTTAGGTGTTAAATTGAGTAACGAAACCGGAAAGTTTGCTTTCCCAAAAAACTATTGGGTTTTGTGCAAAAAAGTTTTTTTTTTTTTTTTTTTTTTTTAATGATAGAAAATTCGGGCTCAAATGCATTGCGTGCCCTGTCATTATCACTGTGTGGTAATGTGTTGGTCTGATCTATCTAGAATTTACGTCACCTTCAGTGACGTCAGGTGGACCCCCCCCCCCCCCCGTGATGTCCGAAATGTAGCCATAAGAAAAATTTTTAGCATGAAATTAATCATTTTTACTCTCTACTAATCTATAAATTGGAAAGCATGTTCGAGTAAACTCGGACCGGTTCTTTTCAATTCAGTAACATGATTGTGTATGTATACACAATAGGCAATGTACATGTATAGTAAATCTACGCCAAGTTGAGCAATACGCCACAGCATAAAAATCACTGTAAGTTGACTGAGGCCTATTGTGCAAGTGTTACACGATCAACAGTCATCTTACCAATGATTCATACGAAAGCTCGCATCGCATACGGTATATCATTTGTAAGATGACTGTTGTTCGTGTAACACTTGCACAGTTTGCCTTAGTTGCTGCGATTTTTCAGCTGTGACATACGACACAACTTAGCCTAGTTTTACTATATCCTGTAAGGTTATAGGAAGTCATATTATAATACATCTTGCCAAACTAGCCTACAATACTATAGTTTGAACTGCTGCGTTTTTTATCCCAAATTATTATTTTAGTATTATTTGCATATACAGTTGATAAATCCTCTATTCATCAGTTAGGCGCCCATTCCACCGACCGGCTAGGGCTATTTACAAAAACAGTGACGTGGTAGCAGACATTCAAGACTTAGGCGGGGTTTCCACCGACCTCGCATTGCTGAATTGACGGAAATGTATATTTTCCTCTATGCCATAGTTAAAATTGATCAATGATCATACAGTAAAATCACAAACAAACAAACTAAAATTAAAAAATGGCGTCATGGGATATGTTAAGTACAAACATTTTAATAGAATTCTATAAAAAGAAAAATTCTAATTTCCGTCAATGTCATTTGCATTCTGCAATGCGAGGTCGATGGAAACGCCAGCTAAGTCTTGCATGTCTGCTACCACGTCACCGTTTTTGTAAATAGCCCTAGCCGGTCGGTGGAATGGGCGCCTTAGTAGATACCGTAACTATAGGCTATAGTAGTTAAAAATAAATCATCTCGAAAGAATTATCCTCAATACATTTTTTTTAGCAATCCTGTACATGGATTCTTTTCAGCTTTCACTGGACGCACTTAATAAGCCTTGGCGAATTATTTAGGGAACAGCATAATATACTATTTTATTAGTTCTTCCAGTCGTCCTAATAATTTTTTTCATAGTAAGCTTCGGATAAAAAGAACCCATATTGGAAAAAGAGCCGTCTGATAATAGTCTAGCTTATGAGATTGATTCTATCTTGAGAGGAGGAAAATAAAACAACCACAATTTGACCTTGGTGAAGTGGGTGGTTTGTTGCCTTTTTCCTCAAAAGCACATACGTAGTTATAAAGCTACATACATGATTACATGATACCGCCATTAGAATATTACATCAGGACTAGATTAAATCAGGCCAGGTACTTATTGTAATTTTCCATTGATTAAAAAAGAAAAAATTGCACGTTACAAGGAGTCAATCTGTAATAATAATAGAACGGGATACTAAAATTCCCTTGCAGAAGAAAAGAACCGATACAAGTGAACCCGTACATGCTTTCCTGTCTTTGAATTATTATAGGTACCGGTACTGAGGTAGATAATACCATATAAATAGGCTAGTTCTTTGGTACACCATCGTCTTAGGATAAAATTTCGGTCTTTCCCTATCCCAAAGCATTGAATTGATCGATGGCACGACTCCATATGATTTTTTGAAATCTACATGCCAAATTTCATAAACAATCCACCGAATAGTTACCCCGTTAATCGATGAACAGACAGACAGGCATTTCGGAAAAAACACTTTTTTGGCTCATGGGCCCTCAAAACGTATAAATTCACTGAAATCCCGAAATCGAAGATTTTGACCATCACAAAGCTTTCCTTAAATACTACGTACTGTATAAATTGGAAAGCAATAATGAAAAATTAGCACCAAGGCTAGGTTAGCATGAAAACAAGACTTTATTGTTCGCCTTTTGTTTGCAATAAAGTCGTTTTTTCATTTCATTTCATTTCATGTCAAGGCCTTGACTGAGCAAATCGGAGAGAGCCTTACTAGTGTAGAAACCAAATATCAGGGCAAACAGAAGAAATTTTCCTCAGGAATTTGTTATAGCCTATGATATGTAGATTTATCTACATCTCAGACACAAAATGGCCCCAAATTTATTGATTTTGATACAAAAAGCGATTGGTGTAGTAGTACCGAAGAATGAGTTTAAGAACTGTGGCCAATATACAGTTATTGAAGGCCATATCTCATGTATCGAAATGTAGAGGAACATTTCTGCTAATTTAATGGATGTTTTTGACGAGGCTACTAACAAGTTTTCCTGTGAAAATCCAGCTATCTGAGCTAAGTAATGTAAGCCTTCATTAAGGTAAATGGGAATTGAGGAACAAGGTAGTAGTAGTAATACTGTACTCACTTGGGAGCACTGTGTCATATTATTGCTTTCCATTTATGCGTAGTATACGGAAAGCCTTGTGACGGTCGAAATTTTCGATTCCGAGATTTCAACGGATTTACACGTTTTGAGCTCCCAGAAACCAAAAAAAGGGGTTTTTACGAAATGTCTGTCTGTCTGTCGTTCTGTCTGTCTGTTCATCGATATCCGGAACTCCAAAAACACGTCTAAAAACATTATTTCTCAAAAACGGCTCCAACGATTTCTTTTAAATTCACATATATTGTAGTCGTTATTAATGTTGACAAAATGTGGGGGTCGCTGGCCCCTTGATAGTTTGCTTCTGGGGGTAAAAAAATAAAAATAACTCAATTTTTATGAAAAATGACTATAAAATCATTTTTCTGCGAGATCTTTCAATCGAGGATTTCTACCTTCAGGCATGTTTTAGGTGTTAAATTGAGTAACGAAACAGGACAGGTTGCTTTCGCAAGAAACTATTTGGTTTGTGCAAAATTTTTTTTTTTGAAAAAATGATAGAAAATTCACGTAATGTGTCGGTCTGACCTATCTAGAATTTATCTCACCTCCAGTGACGTCAGGTGGACACCCCCCCCCCCCCCCCGAGATATCGGAAATTTAGCCATAGGAAAATTATTTACCATCAAATTATTCAATTTCTCTATCTACTAATTTTGATAAATTGGAAAGCATGTTCGAGTAAACTCGGACCGGTTCTTCAAAGTTTAAATACATTTTGTGGGCACAAAGTACCGTTATTAGGCTCCATAATTGTATGTAATAGTGCGTCGTGCTCTTGTGCATATCCGACTCTGGCTATCATTATAGTCAGTATCAGCTAGCACAGAATGTAACATCGATGTAATGGAAGCAGCGTATGGTGCAGGATGAATTGTATTTTATGTAGGTATGCAGTCAACGAAGAACGGAACTTTGAAGCTATGGCCTATTGAATTATTATTTGACCTACTCTGTGGAATATCTGTGAGCTAGTCTGAGCACGACTTCCCTTATCAGTGCATCAGTCTCCAAGGTTCAAATTGTCGTGATGATCACACCAATTTTCGATAAAATAATATAAAAATTGACTTTTTTTGTTCTATTACTAAGCCAACCTAGCGGAGTTAAGGCTATAAAGCCCTCTCTTACATTAAATTAGGAAGGCCCGGGGTCGCCTGCTTTACATGCCCTCCAAACCATGGCCAGAAAATGTGGCAAGTGTGAGACTTGAACCAACAACCTTTCGGGTGAAAGTCGGAGTCTGTACCACAAATCTACATGTCCTGACGATAGAAGAGGCATTTAGAGAAGGAGAAGAAAACACTCTGAACTCTGAACTCTGAACACAATAGGGCAATAAGTGTATACCATATGCTACATTCTACTACAATGTTTTTTTTTTTAAATACCCTACTATAGTAAAACTCCTGGGAGTTGAGTCATACTTCACAGCAGAAAAAATCGCTGTAAGTTGACTGATGCATCCTGTGCATCCCTCAGTCAACTTACCGTGATTTTGCTGCTGTGACGTACAGCTCAATAATAATAATAATTTTAATGTCCCGAAGGACTTTTTATAAACCCATTGGTCCCTTGTCCAATGCCAACGACCCCATGGATTTCGGACATTATTTTTATTGTTTCCGTATGCAATTTTGGCCATTGGCAAACTGGTATACGTCCTCGATATCGACCTACACCGGCTACAAGTGATAATTGACAAGCTGAGACAAGCTTAGCTTACCATTGAGGCAATGCAACAGGCGAAAGCGTATTATGACTTTGGACTATTGTGACTTTTGTGGTGTCTAATTTGAATTCTTCTAGATTTTCTTATATGTGGTTACAGATTCTATTGCTCTGTTTCATTCTACAACTTCTTACTGCAGAGCAGGATGGAAAAACACTGAGAACTATCTCCCAAGGCCGCCTTCAGGGCAAAACTATGACTTCAAGATTGGGTAGGACCTTCTACGGGTTCCTAAAGATTCCGTATGCGAAACCTCCACTAGGGAAACTTCGATTCAAAGTGAGTATGCCTACCATTCCTCTTAGGGTAAACCTGAAGATAACTTTGACTAGGCTGCCGCGTCTTTTCTATCACTGGTCACAGGAAACGTGGCAGGAGGTCTCTGAAATTGAAAAATATACATATTTTTGGCGGGTAGCGAATGTCCCATCTCTCCTATCTAGAACTTTAAATAAATAAATAAGGACTTTTGTTGTTCTATTACTAAGCCAACCTAGCGGAGTTAGGGCTATGAAGTTCTCTCTTACACTCAACTAGGAAAGCCCGGGACCGCCTGCTTTACATGCCCTCCGAAGCATGGCCAGAAAATGTAGCAAGTGTGGGACTTGAACCAACAACCTTGCGGGTGAAAGTCGGAGTGCCACTAGTCTACATGTCCTGACTTTAGTTCCATGATCACAACGATTATGGCCTGCTCTAGACCTATACCCTTGTGCCTTCAGCTGACGACACCTTTGGACAGCGCGACAGCGACAACTTCCACTTTTATACTACCGGATTTATTGTATTTTTCTACAGTGGGTAACTTTTGTAATTGAGCTAATTATGTGAATATTTCCTCTATTGTTTCACAGCTGCCTGAGAAAGCCGAGAGTTGGGAAGGCATTCGGGACGCCACCAAAGATGGTGCTTACTGCACGCAAAGGAACGTTTTCGTCAAAGATATGTTCATTTTATCAGGGGAAGAAGATTGCATGTTTCTTAACGTCTATACCCCCGCTGTAAGTGTTCCTTCTTGCACTCATAATTGATATACATAGGCTATTAGTACTTTGTATTCGGTACGTACCTACAAACATTCTATAAAAATAAGCATAGGGGTTTAATTTAAATGCACTCATCATGACCTCGTGTAGACCCATAGAACTGCACCATGACATCGACCACTCTTTGGTTAATTTTGTTGATCTTTGTTACCGGTTTAATACTGTTATCAATGTTTGGTCAATAGCATACGGTAGGGTGGCCAGATATACTCTTTTGTGTTCCGAATTTGACATACTCTTTCTTTTCGTGCTTTTGATGTAAATATACACTTTCTTAAATCAGATCCCACTCTTTTACAGAATTTTGCCAGAGCTATGCTAGAAGAAGTACACTCTTCAGCTAAATACAAGTAACTTAGGTCGAAAAAAAATACACAAGGTAGAATGTATTGTAATATAAATAGCTTTATTATTCAAGAAGCTATTGCTTAACGTTTGTTAGGTAACAATTGTAAAAATTTTATGCGAATAAATAATCTTGTTACCCTACGATTTTTTAGTGAAGAGGTAGATCAATCAGTGATCTAAAGAGGAGAGTGCGACACACCACTCCCCCCCCCCCCCCCCCACATGGCTCTTACTAACATAACGGATGTATATATTATACTTACTCTTTTTTGGTTTTAAAAATGTGTGTCCACCCTAACATACGGTCATGTGTCATAAATTAAATGTTTATCAATTCGATTCCTAAAACCAAATGATCATAGCTACGCCATAAGACAAGAATTATCATGCTCTCTTTTCCCTTTCCATCTTAACCTAATCTTGGTTATATATCTTACGTTACCATAAGTTGTACCTTAACGGTTAGGAATAAGACTGCTGCCATGTACGCTTTTTTTAAAATCTGACTTTATCTCACTCGATTGTATTTTTAAAAGGTTATAAAATCAGTTTATCTCTGCTCTTCGTTGCGATATGCGTCCGAAAACAATTTCATGAACGTAATGAGTAACATCTGACACATACTATATATAGCCTATATGTATCTGACATTTTGTGTTATTTCATCTGTCATCTGTCTGCGATAACCTATGCCATAAGAAGAATCCACGCACCCGCGTTACATAAACTTCTCAAGGCCAATGAAACTTGATATCAGACTATTAATTATTTCAAAGCACCACGCGATACGATAACCTGTGTAAATGGTCAGTTAGGACTGGGACCTATTATTTCTAAGACCAGGAGCCATCGGCATAGCTTGTGGAAACACAGTGCTTCTAGTTGGAATCTTTGACTGAATTGAAAAACCAGTAGAATCCGGGCTGGTGGCAGTGGCGTAGCCAGAATTTTTTTTTATGAAGACGGGGGTCCAGTCTTCATGCATCATCAATGCATCAAGTTTGCCCGGTTACGATAGTTTTTCGAATGGGGTGGTGTTTCATTTGCCGCTCCCCCCCCCCCCGTATTTTCTTAAAATAGTAGAAAAATAGGAAAGCCGTCCTCATGGACGGACAGATCTTCTAATTAGGGACATGATCTTAATTCCCCCCCCCCCCCCCCCGGGGAAGGTTTTTGAAAAAATAGGCCTGAAATTGTGGAGTTTTACACATTTTGATGCATATATTGTACATACGCCTTGCAACTTATTCCCCCAGAAAGGGGGCCCGGGGGTCTCCCCTGGGGGAATTATTTTGAAAAAGAATAGGCCCAAAATAGTGGAATTTATGCACTTGGAAAGCAGTTATGCTCATAGTATTTTACATATAGGAATATTACCATAATACCATACACACACAATACAGACAACAACACCGGCAACTACAAACCAGAAAGCGCGTTTACCCACACGGGTCTGGCGCTTTATATTAAAAAAAAAAAAAAAAAAAAAAAAAAAAAAAAATTACAGCTAACAAGGGGGCTACCGTGGGGAATGTTTTTTTTTTTTAAAAATAGGCCTGAAAATAATACTTTGTCGGCAAAAAATTTTGATTTTGCAGACGAAAACATTATTAACAAAACTGGAAACAGGGGGACCGTGGTATCCCCAGGGAATTTTTTTGAATAAATATCTGAAATTTTTTCGGATTTGCTAACCCGCGGACCCCGCTGACCCCCCTTGGCTACGCCACTGGCTGATGGGCCGTGGTCGAAATGAAAGCGAACTTCCAAACGTTTCTTCAACATCTGCGGTCGACATCTTCAGTGGAACTGCGTAGGCTTCTAAGATTGTATCTTGGAGGCTCAGCAGAAACTGTGTGGGCAGAGGGAATGGGGATGTGCTCTGATATTTACACTAAGTTGCGGGGTGGTGGAGGGTGTAGGTGGAGTCTTCCTCATATCTGATTGGCTCCCTACTACCTCAACCTGATCTCCCGATGATGACACCAGTTTCTTTGTTGTGGTCTTGTTTAAAGCTGGATACCAAATTCTGTTGACTTTAAGTCCTTTCTCTTTTCTATTGAAGTTCTGAGGGTAGTAGTAGTAGTAGTGTTCGTCGGGTTAATAACGACTTAGGCCTCATATATGGGCCCATTGAGCGACCCCGACTTGACTGTCCTATGCCAGCCCATAGGACAGTGGACCTCCTGATTATAGTGGATTCCGAACCACTTGGGAAACACAGTGAAGTCACACGATTAGTTCGGAGGTGACCAGGATAAGTCCTACCATGTTTCCCTACCGGCCCTGTGCACACGACCAAATTGTCTGCGGCTTTGAACCTGCACTGGTCAGCTGCATTCAACTTGGTATGGCGGCCGGCTAAGTTCTGAGGGTGCTTGTAGATCTCTACGCCTCTCTGTGTGACCCGGGGTAGTATGAAGAAGTTGTTGATAGTACTGTAGCATCCTAAAAGCGTATTATGTGACCGGTTTGTGTTAGAACATTATCAGTAATTGCAGACTTTTCCGGCTTTAGAAAACGGCAGCTTCGCTTATACTCATCAATCCTGGTCTTTAAGCTATGTTTTGTCGTACCTACAGTATATATACTTCTCCACACGAACACGGAAATCTGTAAACACCTGCTAACGTCAACAGGTCCCAGATCAAGGGCGGATTTTTTTGCCTCCAATTTAGGGGGGGGGGGCAGCGGTCAGGTTCAGTGGATTATAACATTAAAAAACATAATTATTTTAATTCCCACTGTAAACCCATTGTTATTTAGTGTAAGTCAATTTCCGCCCTTGACTCAGCTATCCTTGGCTGATCTGTACAAACTATTTAATTGTCTCGTAGGCTTGTAAATAGTCATTCCCATTGTGCCGTAAGAAGAGTTTACCTATGCGCTCTGAGACTCCTTTGATGAACGGTCGAACGGAAGGCAAAGTAGGCCAGTAGTGTTCGGGGGTGCGTCTTGCCGAGCGGACTTACTCATGCGGGGTCGGATGGTGCGGGCTATTTCTCGTGCGCTGTATCCATTCAATTGCAGTGCCGTGTCTAAGTGCTTGAGTTCCTGTTATAGAAATGTTGGTTCGCAGATCCTATAGGCACGGTGGATGAGTGTTTTTATCATGGTTCGTTTTTGGCTCGGATGATGGTTAGAGTTCTTGTTCAAGTATCTATCCGTGTGGGTTGGTTTTCGGTATACTGTATGGCCCAGAGTTCCGTCTTTTTTCTTCGTTACCAGCACATCAAGAAAAGCTAACCGGCCATTCTTCTCCTGTTCCATCGTGAATTGGATGTTCGCATGAACCGAGTTTATATGATTCAGGAACTTCTCCAGGTTGTTTTGGCCGTGACTCCATACCGCAAAGGTGTCATCAACATACCGGAACCAACATTTAGGTTGCAGAGGTGCTGAGTTCAAAGCCGTATTTCCAAATAACTCCATGTAGTAGAAGTTAGCGACTACTGGACTGATTGGGCTGCCCATCGCGACTCCATCCAATTGTTCATAGAAGGTCGAACATCATACAGGTTAGGTTAGGTGTATATAATTTGCAAGGAGAGCATTTGTTGCACTCCAGGAAATTTCGCGGTCGATTGGTGCTGGTGTTTCACGCTGACTTTGGCACGTACCGTATTGTGATTGGATCATTGCTGCAAAAGTGAAAGAAAATCCTTAAGCTTGGCCTTTACAGCATGGGGAATCTTATAAAAAAATAGGCTATTGCCAATCCGACAATGGCGTTTTATGCTGTCAAGGACATGAAGATGGTAAATTAATTAAACAATTGTTATTTTCCATGAGTAGGTCGAAAGCAGGGAGCTATTCAATACTTAGCAATTATTATAGTTAGGGTGGCGAGAAATAGGCCTACTCTTCTCAAGAGTATAAATAAAATTGATTTAAGTTATTTAAAGAGGAGAGTGTGACACAATCTCTCCCCCCCCCCCCCGCTTGGCTCTTACGTATATAGATCTTTTATTGTATATAGTCTATATACTTACACATATATATATCTTGCATATATACTCTTTTTAGGTTTTTGAAATCTGGCCACCCTATTATAGTAGATAATATGAGTGATTCCAACCGTCTATGTACCCGTATTCAAATTAACTGACATGATAAGTTATTTATATTGAGTTTTGTTGTTGGGTTTTCTCATCACTGACGCAAAGCCTATGATTCTTATTTGGAGGGAAGCGAGTATCATACTAACGTCTGTTTGCTTCGATCGGATTAATTTAATTTATAGACTACCGGTAGCCTACTTTATTTAAAACATGATTGATTACTTTGCAAAATTTGACATGTTCCTTCATTTCATTTGGGGTGGCTCATTATCAGGGGCGTAAAGTTGGGGTCCAACTTGCCCCCCCCCCCAGCTAATTTTGGGGGCTTTGCCACCCCCCCCCTCCCCAGCCTCGAGCTTTGTAAGACGTGGTTCATACTGCATGGTCCCCTTTGCAGCAATATGAATATAAGCGTTCCTTTTTTAGCTTTGTAAATTTTTTTTTTTTTTTTAAAGCGCGGGTCCCTGTTGGGAATTTGCGCTAGGAAATTGGGAATGTTTACCAATTATTTAGTGGTAGAGAGCTTTGTAAAATCTACAGCTATATTTTACAACTATTAAAATACGTAAAACCCTACTATTTTGCTCTTATATTTTCAATTTTTCTATATCGTGCCTGATGACGTCATAAGGTCTACTTAGTTACATAGACATAGTAAAACTATAGACTCATCGTAAACATTCGGATTGAAGCCACTCGACTTCGGTTATTTCCGTAGTATAGGAGCAGATTGAGCCTTTTGCCATTTGATACTGTTGTAACATTTTATTTTTTATTAAATTATTTAAAGATTATTTAGAACGGGAAATCATGCCACGTAACCAATTATATTTTTATGCAGAACTTGCAGTAATTTTAATTTTTATTTTAAACAATATTTTAAGCAAAGTTTTCCCTACTTTTAGATAATAATAATTTTTTTAATGCAGATCTTGCAGTACTTTTAATTTAAATTTTAAACAATATACAGTATGTAATAAATATAAATAATAAATATAATAATATATATGAAACAACAAAGAAAACATTTAATAAAACTATTAAATTTGAATTTCCGGCCAAAATACACCTATGAGGGGGCGTGGTCGTGGCTTCAGTCCCCCAGCACAGCCGAAATACGACATGGTGGCTCCATAATAGTTTTATTAGCTCCATGCTTAGTTTTGCCCCCGCCATCATTCTAAACATTTACGCCTCTGCTCAGTATAGCGCTTGGAGTGACTCAGCCTCCCTGTCTATATTATTGTATACTATGTCAGCCGTAACCCTAGTCTGAAGTACCGTCATACTCATGTAGCCTGTAGGCTATGTGTGTAACCGGCTTAGGCGCGGTTTCCACCGACCGGCTAGGGCTAAATACAAATACGGTGACGTGGAAGCAGACATTCAAGACTTAGGTGGGGTTTCCACAGACCTCGCATTGCAGAATGCAAATGTCATTGACGGAAATGTTTTTTTTTTTTTTTTTTTTATAGAAAACTATTCAAATGTTTGTAATTAACATATCCCATGACGCCATTTTTTTTTAATTTTAGTTAGTTTGTTTGTGATTTTACTCTATGATCATTGATCAATTTTAACTATGGCATAGAGTAAAACAAATCGACTTCGATGGCCAGGTGGTAACGTGCTTGCAATTGCGCGAGTCTTTACACGCTATGCAATCGGGAGACGTGTCGTACTCATCACGGGTAATAACCTACAGAGGCGACTGAAAAGGTCAATCGGATACATTCATTAAATTGTTTGTATGCGATTTATCATAAAAAAAAACAAAAAAAACATTTCCGTCAATGCCACTTGTATTCTGCAATGCGAGGTCGGTGGAAACACCGCCAAAGTCTTGAATGTCTGTTACCACGTCACTGTATTTGTATCTAGCCCTAGCCGGTCGGTGGAAACCCCGCCATAGCCAGCGGAAGAGAAACCATCTTGGTTATGATAGGCTAGTTAACGAGATACGCGATACGCGATAGGGACTAAATTTTATATCAATGTAGGTTTGCAATTGTTTATTGGGTAGTAATTTGTTAATTCTTTCTTTCAGCAGTCAAACTCCACTTCAGAAGATTTAGCTGTAATGGTGTGGTTCCATGGAGGAGGGTGGGTGACAGGATCTGGCAATTCTTATTTTTACCCTCCACACTATCTTTTGGACAAAGATATTGTTCTTGTGGGTGTCAACTATAGACTGGGACCAATGGGTGAGTGCTGAGCATTTTTTGAGCTAAAAGGACTCATTAGCTGGACTACATAAAACGATTTTACTTACGCCCTATTCCCTGTATATGACTGAAATGCGACATTTTAGCCCCTTTATTATTTTAGGGAGATTCATCTACCTATTGAGATGAGACGGCAACCAATTGTTCGACTTCCGGAAAATTCCTTCACAACTTTTCATTTCATGACCCCCTGAGCCTAAAATCACCCTCCGTTCAAAATGTTATAATTATATATGCTGTATGTGTGTATGTAGTCCTATGCATGTATATCGATGTTAGGAAACACTCAGTAAATATCATCTGATTTTGATGAAACTTGGCACAAAAATTGATCTTACAAATCGAGTTCGTTAACCAACTAGATCCACTATTTAGTTCCAAGATGGCGGCCGATTGAAACCTTACATAATTCATACCTCAGTTACCTAATATTGGTCCTAGAGGAATGAAATAAAATCTGACTGAAAGCCCGTATTATTATCTACGAAAATGGTAATCAACACTTTTTACGACAGATAAACGATTTAATTCAAGTTGGCGTCCAGTCAAAGTGAAAATAATGTGATAAGTAAAAGTTCATAGTCGTCATTGTGGTTCGAAATTTGGAACACAGTGTTTTGTGTATTGATGTTGAAAATATGTTGGAAAATAATGAAGTATTTTTTGTTTTTTTAAATCTGTATAGCCTACATAGCGTAGAGGAAAAGCGGGGTCTGTGCTTGCATGGATCCCCTACCCCTGATCGCCAGAGCCGAAAGGGATTTTTTAAACCTACTGTAGCCCATAACTAACAAGGTACCGAGGTATTTGTAACATGAGAGTAATTTTTTTCTAGGCTTTTTGAGTATGGAAGACGACGTGCTACCTGGAAATTGGGGATTAAAGGATCAAAACTTTGCACTGCAATGGGTTCGTGACAATATTAAATACTTCGGTGGTAATTCTAACTTGGTTACAATTTTCGGAGAGAGCGCTGGAGGTTCCAGCGTCCACTACCATATGCTTTCCCCAATGAGCCGGGGTGAGTAATTCTATGTGTTATTATAGGCAGTAGTTCACCTGGACCCTGGGTCCATTTCAGTTCTTGGCTTTACATATCGTTTGACTTGGTAGCTCCATTAATTAGGCAAAAACGGGGAGAAGTCTCCCGTTCTATTATCTGAGCAGGCAAATGGGAGAACTTCGGAGTCCCTTGAGATCTGCCGGGAACACAGGCTGTAGCAAAGTTCTGCGGAAGCATCATCTGCCCCAGATTTTAATAGGGAACAACCAATTCTGCCCCCTATGAAGGAGGAGATGGGGGGGGGGCGGGGTCACCTCCAGGCTTGCTGTACCATTCAATATGTTCGCCAGCAGAGTATCTCGGACATCGTACTTTAATAGTCTGCGAGGAAGGTTTTGGCGGAAGCCTGATGCAATGAAAAACATTTCTAGAATCATAGGTTATGCGCGCATTGAGGTCGCAATCTGTAATTTTTATATTTGTAAGAAAATGTTTGAATAGAATTATATTGAATTCAATTTCTATTAACTTACGTTCCAGCCGGCCGCCTTACCAAGTTGAATCCAGTGGACCAGAGCAGGTTCAAAGATGCAGATAACTTGGTAGTGTGCACAGTGCCGGTAGGGGTAGGACTTGTCCTGGTCACCTCCGAACTAATCGTGTGACTTCACTGTGTTTCCCAAGTGGTTCGGAATCCACTATAATCAGGAGGTCCCCTGTCCCTGGCCTGGGACTGTGTCCAACCATACTACTACTAACTTACGTTCCAGGTTTATTTCACCGCGCAATTTCGCAGTCGGGTACAGCGTTCACGTCATGGTCTATGGCTTTGCCAGGAGTCAACAGAAACAACACCATCAAAATGGCACAACTTCTGAACTGCCCCGTTGCTCCTACAACAGCTCTGGTCGACTGTATGAGAGATAAACCGGTCGAAGATATAATTACGCAGGATGTCCATTACATGGTGCGTACCTATATACTGAGTACCGTAAACTGGGGCGAAAATGTGCCACTTTTACATGTTTTTTTTGTCAGAGTTATTTTATTGGAAATTTGTTTACAATTAAGTTAGCTTACCATTTTTGAGCTGATTTAGTAATAAATTTTCCTTTTTTTGTAAGACATTTCCTACTTAAAACCATTAGGTATTAATCTGTAGGATATACAGCTTACTTTCGTAAGTTCCTTCCCTTCTTCCCCAAATCAGGTTATTCTTTCTGCGGAACCTTTCTATCGATGCTTTCTCACTTCAGGTATGTTTTAGGTGTTAAATAGAGTAACAAAACCAAACAGGTTGCTTTCCCCCCAAAAAAAATTGGTTTTGACAAAAAATTATTTTTTGAAGAAATTATGGATAATTCAATAGGCCTAGGTAATATACATTGCGTAGCATAGGCACCCTGCCACTATTACTGTGCTGTATGGTATTATATTGGTCTGACCATTATTCACTAAATGCAATCGTCCCATCGATCATTTCAGTGCTTTGGGATAGGGAGCCATGCAATTTAAACCCAAACCGAAATTTAATCCTAGAACAATTATTTAAAATATTGACTTTTTGTTCTATTACTAAGCCAACCTAGCGGAGTTAGGGCTATAAAGCCCTCACTTACACTCAACTAGGAAGGCCCGGGACCGCCTGCTTTACATGCCCTCCGAAGCATGGCCAGAACATGTAGGAAGTATAGGACTCGAACCAACAACCTTTCGGGTGAAAGTCAGAGTCCGTACCACTACTCTTCATATCCCGAATAAATTTGTACCGTAGGTACATATTATCATAATTGATAAATAGGAAAGCATGTACGGGTTCACTCGTACCGGTTCCTTTGAGTTTGTGATGGTCGCTGCCAATAGCTAGGTATAGGCACATGTGGATTCCTGAGGTTAATTAGGAAATGAGTGGATGATAAGATAAGTCTGGCTTTAGCGCTGAATTTGCTCTAGACCCATGTAAGCAAACTTCTTCTGTTAGCCACCATAGCCCAATATGCATGCATCGAAATGGGTGAATATCATAATCGCAAATATGCTGGATCATTTTACAGGAGTGGTTTTTTGATCCCATGATACCATTCAAGCCAACAGTGGAACGATTAGCACCCAAAGATGAAGCCTTTCTCCCAGAACATCCAGAAGCTGTTATAAGAGCTGGGAAAATAGCGAATGTTCCTTGGATTACTGGTCTTACCAGCGGGGATGGAGCACTGCGGGTCGCAGGTAAACCTAATTAATAAGAAATACCGTAATTGTATAAAACATTGTGGACATACTCTTCCGTCGTCGACGGTATACGAGGTGCGCCAATTAAATACCCGGACTGGACCTATAACTTTCAGGGCTTTTATCGGAGAGAAATGGTACTTATAGGTCAATGACCTACTCACTTTGAACTTCAATCCCTTGCAATTTCATTCCTTTCAGCCAGTTAGTTTGCGATTGACGCCCTTCGGAAGTGTACCATGTTGCTACACTTTGCCGGGGCAATGGTTGATGCACGTATTGACCAGTGTTAAAGTTTGACATTAGAAAAATACAGCCATACAAAGTTTGCAATTTTTGAAAGAGGCTTATGGCGAAATTGTAATGTCACTATATTTGAGTAGCACAAAAGATTTAGTGATGACCGGGTAGAGGTTATAGACAATGCGCGTCCTGGACGACCAATTTCAATGAGAACAAACGAAATGGTGTCGAAAATTAACGAAATTGTGCGGAAAGATCGACGTCTTTTAACAAAAATGATAGCTGAAATGGTAGACAGTAATAAAGAAACGGTGCGACAAATTTTTCACGACGAACTGAACATGACAAAAGTGATTGGTAACAAAAAACAGAAAGAGCGGACAGACAGGTTACTGTGTTTGAACATGCCCCTTTTTCTCCAGATCTAGCCCCCTGTAACATCTTCCTCTTCCCTAAAATCAAATCTGCCTTGAAAGAAATACGTTTGGAGTCGATGGATGAGGTGAAGGTGGAGTAGCGATTCAGCCGCACACCCAATGACCTGCAGCATTGTTTTAAACAGTGGAAGATCCGCATGCAGCGAAGTGTAGATAGGGAATTCACAAGCAATTCAAGCTATAATAATTACAGTAATCTTAGGAATTTACTTTACCATCCTTCAAGAATACAAATATGAAGAAGCTTCCTTTTCAATCGCAGACTCCATCTATGGGTCATGTTGAAAGTGACAACTAGTAAAAGCAAGTAATTTTAAATAAATAGCTTTTACGGCCCCAGTCCGGGTATTTAGTTGGCACACCTCGTATGTTATGTATCCTGCCAGCTGAGGCCTTGTAAGTTAACCCAAATCTACGATCTGGCACAGGGAAACTAGACCAACTATAGTGAGAACCATTGCTGTGGCAATGGCGGCTACAGAGGGGGGGTCAGGGGTGTCATGACCCCCCCCCCCCTTAACGCCCCGAAGGGGCGGCATAATGACGATGAAAAATTTATTGACTTACTTGACTTAAGTTGGCGCTGTCAGCCCTGGGGGACTTTTGGCCGCATTCACAACACCACGCCACCGGATCCTGTCCTTCGCCAGATCACACCAATTATCGGCCCGAAGGCCAACTTCCTGTATATCTTCGTTTAGCTGGTCGCCATAGCGTCGTCTCGGACGCCCCAAAGGTCTTCTTCTGTTGGGACATGCCATCCATACTGCTTGTGCTGTTCTATCCGCTGGCATACGGACGACGTGTCCCATCCACTGGAGCCTTCTGCTTCGTAGTATTTGTGTGACGTCTGGCGAGCCGAAGAGTTGGTGGATTTCTTCGTTCGTTCGGATTCTCCAACTGTTGTTTTCAAAAACTCTTCCGAATATTCTCCGTAACATCTTGTTCTCGAAAACAGCCAACGCTCTTGATTCTTTCTTTGTCAGGGCCCATGCTTCACCACCATATATAAGGACAGGTAGGATTAGCGTCTTGTAAAGCCTGATCTTTGTTGTCCATGATAGAATCCGAGTCGAGAATAGTGCTCTTGTTTGGAAGAAAGCTACATTGGCTGATTTAATTCTGTTAAGAACGTCTTGACTGATCTTGTTGTCGGACGTGATGATGGACCCAAGGTATTTGAAATCTTGCACTCTTTCAAAGCGACCTGTGCAGGTATCTTGGTCTCTTCCCACTAATAGGTACTTGGTTTTTTCAACGTTTATTTTTAGACCTAGCTTCAGAGCTTCTTCTTCAAGGGCTTTCACTGTGGTCTCGGCTTCTTCTTTTGCCTCTGCCATGACGTTCAGATCGTCAGCATACCCGAGAAATTTAATCTTTACTCCCATGTCGATCCCGCCCGGTGTTTGTATAGCGCGTCTTACCGCCTTTTCTAGGACCAGGTTGAATAATAATGGTGACAGGCCATCTCCTTGTTTTACTCCCGTGAGTACTTCGAAGGGGTCTGAGAGCTTGCCATCCACCTTGATCCTAGCTCGTGATCCGTCGACACAGATTTTCGCCATTGTGCGTAGTTTTTTTGGGATGCCAAATTCCTCTAGGATTTCCCACATCTTCTGACGTTGTATGGAGTCGTTGGCCTTGCAAAAATCGACGAATAGGTTGTGTACCTCACCACCGTATTCCCAGGATTTTTCGAGAATCTGTCTGATAGTGAAAAGTTGGTCCGTAGTTGATCGGTTTCGTCGAAAACCTGTTTGATAATCTCCTAAGATTTCTTCAGCATACGGTGTGAGGCGATACAACAGCACGTTGGATAGTACTTTGTATCCTGTCGCCAGGAGTGATATCCCTCTATAGTTACAACATTGGGACTTGTCCCCCTTTTTAAAGACAGGAGTGATTATGGACTCTTTCCATTCGTCTGGGATCTTTTCCTTGTGCCAAATTTTTAGGAGTAAGCAATGCATTCTCGTGGTTAGGGTTTCTCCACCGTTCTTCAATAATTCTGCCGGGATGTTATCGACTCCAGACGCTTTATTGTTTTTCAGTCTATTCATGGCGTCTCTTACTTCATTTATAGATGGTTCGGGTGTAAAAGGTTCTGCAGTCTGGTACCTGGCGGACTCATGATTGTCCGTACCCACGTCCCCATTCAGTAGCTCGTTAAAATATGTTCGCCATTGGGTGAGAGCCTCGGTAGGGTTGCTTAGCAGATCTCCTGCTTGGTTTCGGATAGTGGGGATTGATTAATATTGGCCCCGCATCACCCGTATGGTTATACATTATACATTTCCCTGCCATTGTTCGCGATCCTATTTCTTTCAATTTCATCGACCTTATTGTTGAGGTACCTTCTTTTCTCCCTTCTCAGGATAGATGCAGTGACTCTCCTAGTTTCATGATACTCTTCTCGCTTTACGCTGTCCGCTAAGAAAACTAGGTATGCTCTCTTTCTCTGAGTGACAGCGTTTTCACAGACTTGGTTAAACCAGGCTTTCTTTCTTTTCCGCCTTTTTCCTAGTACTTTGTCTGCTGTTTGTTTTACAGCCTCTTTTACCTCTTGCCAGTCGGACTCTAAGCTGTCTTCCGGATCTCGTTGAGAAAGTATGCTAAAACGGTTGTTCAGTTCAATCTGAAAATCTCTCTTGCCTTCTTCTGTTTTCAACTTCTCCAGATTCCAGCCAGGTCGAGTGGGGACCTGCTGTTGGTTTCTCACAGCTATGTGGTACTTTATTTTAAAGCCAACTAAGAAATGGTCACTGTCCCCGTCTGCACCTCTATAGCTTCTCACATCTGTTATGTTGCTGTGGTGCCTCTTGTCTATAAAGATGTGATCAAATTCAATATATTTATAAATATAATACACAGAGCCGGATTTACCGCATGGGCAACACGCAGATTTTAGGGGCGGCAAATTTGTGGAAATTTTTGAGTATTTTGGAAGCGGCGCTGGTGGGTGGTGAGCGCGCAGTAAGATGCTAACGCACGAAGGCGGGGGCCGCTCAGCGTTGTGTGAGTGAGCTATCAAAAAATTGTAATATTTTCTCAAATACCCAAGCAAGGTTAGCAAAAGTTTTAGGAAGGGTTGTGTCTGGGGGCGTAGGGGCGGCAGCTTGTCATATGCCCATGGGCGGAGAAAACATAAATCCAGCCCTGATAATACACAAAAGTGAAAATTGAACGCCAATTTTTGAATGTGTCGTGTATGGGGTGCATGGTTAAAGAAATATTTCAGCCTGCAGCTGTATCAATTCTTTAATAGTTGTTTCTAGTATCTGTAGAAAGTAGGTTACAACGACCTAAACAGCTACATGTTGTCGTATCAAGGCCGTAGCCATGGGGGGGGGGGGGTGGTAACATGAATGTCTTCCTCAGTAACTTATAAACTTTACTGCTGTTAAAATCGTAAAACCTCAATATTTCGGACATATTTTTTCATAAATTTTCCCCCGGTCCCTCTGTTTGGAGCAATACAAATATGCATTCCTTTACAAGATTTCCTGCTGTAAAACCCCACTGTTTTGCACTTACATTTTCAAATTTTTCCCACCGGGGGAGACCCCCGGGCCCCCCTCATTGGGTTAAATGCAATATTGTTTTTATGAATCAGCATTCGTTTGTAAGATTTGTACAATCCATACTTTAGTGCTGTTAAATGCGTAACGGCCATTCTCATGAAAGTGTGACCAAGCGGTAATATGGATTAGGCTCAATTTAATTCGTACTTGACGTAGTATATAACACAAATTTTTAATTTTATTATTATTTATTAAAATATTGCACTACGACTGAGCCTTTACAGACTTTGTCATACCTTGATGTTAGTTCGGTCTATTTCCCATAAAATCATATCAAATTTATCAAAAAACATTTTTCAAGTATTTTATTAAAGCTGTTTAAAGTAAAATACGCCGGATAACTTCGCTTGGTCAAGATCTGTCAAATTTCCGCGTAGTAATAAAAAATGTTCGATTTGTAGCTCCAGTCCCCGTTATGCCAGTCCACTATTCGCAAGGACTGGGATACATTTTAAGGACTGCGGACAAATCTAAGTTATGGCTTTTGCTTTCAAATGCAAGGAAAACATGGAAAAAGTATAGACAGCAAAAAATATGAACGAGATGAGCATGTCCCAACTGACAATCAGAAGAGCACTTCCACACAAGTTTCACGAAACTTTTTTTTCTTCAGATATTTTAATTAAGCTTAGGGGAGCCTAGACGATCAAGACATGGTACCCGTTTAGTTCTGTCCCTTCAAAAGCTATCACCGGTCCTTTCTCAGACCGTTTGTGTTAGCCCAGTCCACTGAAAAGTTATACCCAGTCCTTTTTTCCAAATATTGCTTAAAACAAAATAAATTAACCTACGCCAACCTATCTGTTATTTCTTGGAAAGTAAATTGAAGGTAAAAAAGTTGTTTTGAACGGATTTTGAGGTTTTATAACTTTGGTTCTATTTTCATGCTTATGGTCACACTTTCATGAGGATGGCCAGTAAAACCCCACTATTTCGCACTTGTATTTTGAAATTTTTCCCCCGGGGGAGACCCCCGGGCCCCCCTTTCCGGGCACATGCAATATAATTTCTGACATAATGAGGCGCGATCAGCCCAGGAGGGCTTTTGGCCGCTCTAACAACTTCCCTTCATCTTTGTCGATCCTCAGCAGCCTGTCCTAATTGCTGCCTCGACGCCTTCTATATATTTCTATGCTATCTAAACCGTCGTAATGATGACATTACGATTTAGTCCGTATAACCGCAAAATGTTAGCCTGCGTTCGCACCGAAACTAAACCCTCCAATAAATTGACGTTTGATGTGCCTATGCTATCATACATACGAATAACACCATAATCTCTAAAGAATGCACTAGATACAATTGAATTCTCTAAAAATAAATTTAAAATAGATAGGATCACTGTCGCCATAGCCACCCCGAAAAAAAATCCTGGCTACGGGCTTGTGTATATGTATTGGGATGCCAATGGTCCACATTAAAGAACACTAGCGACAATACTGTTGGGGGGGGGGGCGGCAAATTCGACCGTGGCCCCCCCTTAAAAAAAGTCTGTATCCGCCTCTGTGCTGTGGTGATCCCAACGCGCCTTTTTGGCACCGGTTCAGTATAATTTGTTATGTTTTTTTGATAAATACACGCATTATTATTGTTATTATTAATAAACGAACTTTTATCCCGTTTTCAATACATTAGACCTACTAAAAAAAACTACTACTTTACTTACAGGACTGCCTTATGAAATTGTTAATTTTCCACAGGAATTTACAACAAAAAAGAACTAGTGGAACAACTGAATGAAAATTTTAACGCAATTGCACCGATGAGCCTTTTCTATCGAGGGAAAACTACAGATGTGGATGGACTTACAAAGAAAATTAGAACGTATTATTTTGGAGACAAGCCCGTGGGAAATGCCACCGTAACCCAGGCCGTAGATGTAAGTAGCCCAGAGACACGCATTTACGGTTTTTCTTTTCATTCGCGGAAGCAGACACCTAATGGTTTCTGATGACCACCCCTGCTGCTTGTTGGCCCTGCTCGGGCGCTGCAAACCATCAATAATGTCTTCCTCACTATACTTCACTCCCATCCCGCAGCAGGACTTGTTGAGCCTGCAGCGGCTGATGGTTGAAGCTTCTAGTACGTATAGTCCGGGTGGTGTGAGGATGGTCTTTGTACGTAATCTTGGTGGTTTGGAGAATTGATGAGTAATGGAGTAACTTAAAAACACATTTGTAGATGTTCGTAATTCTATTTGCAGTTATGGACAGACGCTTGGTTTCTAGCGGGGGCTGACCAAGCAGTTCGACTTCATAAGAGGTTCGCGGACGCTCCGGTATATTATTACTACTTCTCCTACAGAGGATCCATCAGTTTCAGCTCTGTCTTCGGGGATGACACCCGGGATTATGGTAAGATGATTCGATTTAATCCACCAGTCAATTATATACGACGCATATAATATACAGGGTGCCAGACCATCCGTCCACCTACTTGTGTCACGTGTCACTTGCCATGCTTCGGGTGAACTATTCCCCTCCCCCCCCCCTCATTCAGGCGCAGGTTCAGGAACTAAAATTTGTGTGTCATTGTTAAGCTGGAGTCATGAGCTTACGTTTGAGGTGTCACTTGCCATGCTTCGGGTGAACTATTCCCCCCTCCCCTCCTCGTTCAGGCGCAGGTTCAGGTACTAAAATTTGTGTGTCATTGTTAAGCTGGAGTCATGAGCTTACATTTGAGGTGTCAGTCACTTGCCATGCTTTAGGTGACACATTCCCACCCTTCGGCCCTCTTCCCGTTCAAGCGCAGGTTCAGGTACGATTTGTATCGTTAACTTGACAACTCTTGTAATAAGCTTTCATTTAAGGTACAACATGCCATATGATGTCATTTGATATTTTAGAGAAATTTAATCTCAAACTTTAGCTGTTTATTGTACTTGAACTGAAAAACTCAGGTACACCTAGGTAAGATCATCAAGTACTCCTATTTTTTCTTTATCAGAAAATCTGGTTTTGACTTTTAGCATTCAGCACACTAACAGCCCACAGGTACCAAAGTTTGACTTTTAAAGACTCCCTGTACCTGAACCTGTAGGGATACAATCAAAATTTTTGCAAATTATGAATGAACACTTTATAAGCTTTCAAATGATGTGCAATTTGACATACCTTTACATTTGATTATTCCGAGGAACAGCATACGGACCCCCCCAAAACCCCCCTTCCGGGTCCCCAAAAAATTCCAAACTAATTTCCAGAAATGCGTCAACCCCCACTTTGTATTGATAAAAAAAATTCAGACCTCTGACTTCATTCGTTTTCGAGAAAAAGTAGGTGGACGGATGATCTGGGGCACCCTGTATAATATATATTATATACAATATAATAGGCATTCGCAGTCATTTTACATAGTACAACAAAATCTGTTACACGCCATGCGATCGGAGACGTGTCGTAGTAACTCGACACAAGTACCTATGAGGTAACTTAGTGAGGCGACTGAAGAGGTCAATCGGATACATTCATTGAATTGTTTGTATGCGATTAACCTTTTTTTTAAAAAATAACAAGTAACAAAAACCTGTCGGCTCTAAAAGAGTGATTAAAAAGCAGACTCCATGAGCTCAATGACGTTCAAAATGGTTTTGCTTACATTTTTTAACCCCAAGAATAAGTAATTATTGGTAGGTAGGCCTACTAAATGGCATAGTAGGTCCGCTGCGCTGGGGGCAAAAAATAAAAGACACAATTTTACTGACACAAAAAATCTGAAAAATAATTTTTCTGTTGAATCTTTCAATCGATGCTTTCTTACTTCAGGTAGCCTATGTTTTAGGTATAAGAACCAAACCGAACAGGTAGCAAAGTTTTGGTTTTGAATTATTTTTTTATTTTTATTTTTTAAATATAGGCCTATTGCCATACATTTGATACGATACATGATACCATGCCCAATGCATTGCATATCCCATCATTATTATTAAACCTATTTAATACTGTAGAAAACGTGAATTTAATGAACTAAAGCTTTTATTTGTTGTGATTTATTTATCTTTTCATGTCTTTGTAGCTATGGAAGGAGGAATTAATTAAATGGGCTGAATGTGTTTTTCAGGTGTGTGTCATGCGGATGATCTGATTTATTTGTTTCCTCAAGAGAAGCCATTCCCGGGACATAACTACACAGACGATGATAAACGACACATGGACATTCTTCTACAGTTGTGGTCCGATTTCGCGATACATGGGTAAGTTTTTGAGGCAACCTTTTGATAAGTTACCTACGCACCACATTTGCATTTTGTGAGAACAGCGTCTGCGCGGCCAATGTAACTGGTGTTTTACGTCTGTAGAATCGCCAGTAGTGTTGTCCGCTCTTCTATGACTAGAATTTATGGAGCGTAGTTAATTAAGATATGCAATATAAGATAACTTACAAATACAATAGTACATTTAGCTTAGGCCTACTGGTGACGATGCAGCCTTTCCCTAGCACTTAGCAGGGTACCTGGCTCTTGATTCCCAGTATAAGAGACGCTGGCAAACGCAGCAGCAGTGTGACATCAGTGCCGGGTCGAGGTACTTTACCGCTGGTGGTAAGGGTAGCAAGGTGAAGAATTTGCGCCCTCGAATATATTCTTCTTTTAATGCCTCTTGCCATGATGATCAGCAGGCTGATCGAGGCGATTATAATACCGGGGTTAAATAAATACCCTAGGATTATAACTGTAAACTAACAAATTTTGAATAGCACTTTCCATTATAAAATTATCATGTTTACATTTTTATTACCAGGGGATTAAATAAATACCGGTATTATAATCGCCTCGATCAGGCTGCAGGTCGAGCCAAGGCCGTAAATAGGAATTTTTGCGGGGTGGCTGTGGCGACTGTATAATCCTATATTTGGAGTAAATTGTTTTCTTGATCACTCAATTGCATGTAGTGCCTTCTTTAGAAGTTATGGTGTTACTAGCTCGTTTACATGATAAGCCCTTAGCCAGGATTTTTTTTCGGGGGTGGCTGTGGCGACTGTGATCCTATCTAGTGTATTCGTTAGAGGTTAAGGTGTTATTCGTACATATGATAGCATAGGCATTTTATTGGAGGTTTCAGCCTCGGTGCGAATACAGGCTTATAATAATATTTTGCGGATATGCGGAATAAACCGTAATGTTATCATTACGACGGTTTAGATAGTATAGAAATAATATTGCATTGAACCCAAAAAAAGGGGGCCTGGGGGAAAAATTTAAAAATATAAGTTCAAAATAGTGGGGTTTTACGCATTTTAACAGCAGTAAAGTATGGATTTTACGAAGCTTACAAAAGAATGCTTATTCATAAAAATAATATTGCACTTAATTATTCCCAGTCTTCTTTACTCGTAGATTTTTTTTTGAGAGCGCTTCATACCCATAGGAAAATGAAATATTTCCTGGGGTGAATTTTGCGCCCTCGCCACCGCCTAGGCCCGGGCCTGTGTGTCATATTAATTGTAGTAGTCGTAGTAGTAGATAAATAATTAAGTAGAACTTTAAAAATAAACTTCGAAAATGATAATATGAACGCTGATGACAGTTGTCAGTTTGAGATGGAGATATAATGCGTAGTAAATTAGTATAATTAATAAAGTATTGGCTGAACTAACATATTCTTTCTTTACAGAGAGCCAACTCCTACTGGAAGCCCTCTGAGCTGCCATTGGCACCCCGTCAGGACGGATGAATTAGAGTTCCTGCACATAGGAGGTGAAGCAATGGCAATGGAACAAAATCTACTGCTGGAAAGAAGCAAGTTTTGGAAAAACTTAAATCTTAGCACGAAGGGACTGCGGGACGAACTTTAATTACTATATAAAGCTTGGGCTCAGCTAAGGTAAGTTGTATTTGTAATGTGAAGATAGTTTTATAAGTAAATCCGATAGATGACATTACTGTTTAAAGGGAACATTATAGGCATAATAGAATAAACTGCAAAGAAGTTGCAGCCGTGTGAAATATATCCCCAACTAGTCTTATAAGGACCGCATAAGGAAATTCCCCATATTGCCTAGGACAAAAACAGGATCAAAACAATGAAATAAGGTTCAGGAAGGTTCGTGAAAATACTACAACCAATCAAAACGCATTTTTCTTGCCTAAATAGAGATGTTAAGTCCAGCAGCACGCAATGTTTGTCCGAGCCATAGTAGACGATATTAACATTTAATACATGCATTAGTCTCTGGGAAATAACGTTTTAACTAAATCTTACCTGCGGTCAAAGGTAAGATGACACCAGCTACTGTTTATTTAAATTTAGGCAAGAAAGCCATTGTTTAAAAAAACTATGCACAAAATAGAGCACTTTATGCGATTACTTCAAATTAGTTTCATTGTATTTATAATCCAAAATTCAATAACTTATGATAGCGAGACACTTATTTCTTTTCCATTCATTGGTAAACATTTTCGACAACACAAATGATACACAAGGATACACCAAAACCATTTAGTTTACATTTAAGATGTCACTACTTCCTTTCCAAAAGAGTTGGTAGTGGGTTAGGTACAATAATTTAATTTAAAAGTCAAGAACAAGATCATAACTGGTGGAAATTAAAACATGAAGGTAAAAAAAAAAAATGAAAAAAAAAGTAATATTGCGAGAACTCCACAATCGAAACAATCAAAATATACTGTTATATAAATTCGAGATTACTGTAGTTACATAAATTATAATCTGCGAAGGAACAACCAGAATATTTTGCGAGTTTGTTATTATATATAAATAAAAAAGGGCTGATAAGTTTTGTGGGTAATTTTAAGAGTATTCCTCATGCTTTGGGTCAATCGTACATCGCCGCTTACTTGTATTTACAGCTGAACGAAACGACTTAAGCGGTATATATGTATATCCCTTAGACTACGTTCAATAAAAAACTAGTAACATGACTACAGCATGAATTGACCAGAAAGTACAGACAATAGGTTCATATTGATAAAATCTATGTACTATGTACAATGAAAAATTACAGTGCTTTAATATACGCAAACACAAAACTGAATGAGCATATTTTGCACCATGTAGGGTTGGGTCTTACATACTGTACATCCTGTATGTAGGTCCCATCTTATTAGCTTTTGTTTACATTAATAACGAAACAAAATAACAATACAAAATATTTTAAAGATTCAATTTTTAGTCCCCCAAAATTGAGTTAGCCCAAAATAATAAAAAACAAGAAATGGTGTAAATGAGATATGTGATGCATTTGTGAACATACATGCCAATTTCATCAAAATCCACCGAGTAGTTTGCCTACAAATCGCCGAACAGACAGACAGGCATTTCGTAAAAGCCTGGGACCTCATAACCTGTAAATCCATTGAAATTTTGAAATCGAAAACTTCGACCATTGCAAGGGTTTCCTTATACCACGTATAAATAGGAAAGCAACAATAACATTTGGCAATGAATTGTATTTATAAGAGAAACATCAAAATTAATAGAAACAGAAGAAAAAATCCAATAACACTGAACTGGTGATAGGGTAGAAAATACACGCGCGTGTAGCAAGACATTCAAAATTAGTTATGATGATTGAACAATCTGTACACCAAAATAGGCAGTGAGATCATAGTAAAAAAAAAATTGGGCACAGGAAGTCAGCCAATGCTACGTTCCAAAGCAGGTTCATAAAGTTCCACAAGATTGTCCAGTAACCTTAGGCTATGAATTCGGAAAAATTAGGTACAAGCTCCTTAGTATTTGCATAATGACTAGTCAAAACTACCCTAAATGCCATATACGCTAAACTTTTTATGGGGTAAATGCCCTCAAAACGGTGGTGAACACAGTTCTTAATGTCTAGCGCGGTAATTACTCACTTAAGGGCAAAAATATAGCAGACAAAAGATTGCAAATTAAATTACCTTGATTTTTGGCCAAACTGGACTTTTCATTTATACTCGTTTTGAAGGTAATTCAATTATCAATCTTTTTGTATGTTGTATTTTTTTTGCCGTTAAGTGAGTAATTAGTAATTACCGTGCTAAAAATTAAAAACCGTTTTGAAGGGATTTGTACATGGGATTTTAGGATTGTTTTGACTAGTCATGCACATTTTGAGGAGCCAAAATACAGAAGTTGAGCGTGTACCAAATTTTTCTGAACTTACCCGATGTGAGGAATTCTGCGCTTGCTGGACTATGCCTATAAAACACAAGTTGTCCGTTATTTCCATTAACGATTTCACGAACACATTTACTTAGCAACTATAGGCACATAAACCTCTCGTTGCATTATCAAGTGTTGGGTACGGAAAATTTAAAACCAGAATTTTGAGCAAATGTAATATTTACAGTGCAAATAGCCTGCTATTATTTCTTAAATATCGGTTTTGTAGCAAAATTGTAAACTTGTTCATAGCCACAGCATTGGCTGAATTTCTTTACCAAGGTATACTTCAGTTTATTCGCAAACTTTATGTATTTTTATCAGTCGCATTAATTATTACAAAAGGACTAGTCTTAAAAATATAATACAATTTAACACCGTACAAAATTTCAAAACAATTCTCCAGAGTTTATTTTTCAAATGATTTAACTCGCTTTCGCTGACTAAATTTATGATGTTACAAAGAGATTAATCTATTGGTTATGGTTAATGCCAATGGTGTATTATTATTAAACAAAGGGTTAGTTGGACTTACATTGCCTGCCGTGTTAATAGTCATTTGAGGCAGGGGCTTCATAGCGTTCGAACAATTAGGGCGGAGCCTATTGTCAGGGGAAGGGGCGACGTTTTGGGGGTTGGCGCTACTACCATCATCAGGCTTAGTCCTGGTAAGGACTGATGGTTTCTGGACAATTGACTCATTGCTCTTCTGATCCAGACCCTTAGACCCTCAAACACATCAGAAAGGACCTTCGAGCATTTCAAGAATGACACCAGGAACTGTGTATATGAAATACACTGTGAGTGTGATCGAAAATACATAGGGGGAACATGTCGGTCACTAGCAGAAAGAGTTCAGGTACACACAAACGGTGCGTTAGACTAGGAGAAACAGAGAAATCCTATTAGCAGACCATGCCTGGACTGAGGACCATAAAATCAAAAGGATCATTCTTATGGAGACAGGTTTCAGGCAGACGTAGCTAAAACAAGCAACACTCAATGCTCTAAGTAGTAATCCCATAAGCCAGCATTAGACATGATATGGTTGCCATTAGTTCAAGGGGATCAGTTTCTTATGACTAAGCCTGATTATGGGAGTAACGTCCACTCCTTCCACTGACAATGGGTTTTGCCATAATTTTTCGATGAGTGTGAGGCACCTGTCTCTAATGACTACTAACACAGCAGACAATGTAAGTCCAACTAACCCTTAGTTAAATACGGAGATTAATATTCAGGGTGGTTCAAACGCTTCTACGAGACTTAACCGTCCGCTTGATCTGACTCACCCTAATTCGACCTTCCACCAGTAAAAGCATAAAGCATGTCCTTCCATTTCCACCCACTATTGGACGCAACCAACTCCTGGCTGAAGGGATGAATATAGGGATCGCATACATACTTGTACTGGAAGGTGGCTTCTATTCCTGCAATAACCATCACACTACAACACTCACTTTACTATACAGTCATGTCAATAAGACGATAGTTTTCAAATGTTAGCTGCTTTGGGATCCATTAATCGCTGATTCCCAATACAAACTACCATTTGAGGCCCGTCCGCGCCCCAAGTCGACTCTGAGCAACTGGACGCAGATGATTTAGGCAGGGAGTTTGATCCCGAGGGCCACAACTTGGGCTGGCGGTGTCGGTCGGGGATGGGGCCACCGCGGGGCCCCGGGACAGGAATCGGATGCCCGGCCGGCCTCGAAGATATTTGCGTTGAACCTGTATTATTTGAAGGATTCGTACTAGACTTGTTGCTGCCGCTACTTGTAGTCCCTATAAAAGACAAAAATAAACACTATATCGTCATGATTAAAATACAATATATATCCTAAGACGTTGTCGTGTGTAACCAAGCCCCCTCAGCCAAAAAATGAGTTCCAAAATCTCATTGGCACAGCTGTTGTTCACGTAAAGGACAATCTGGGCTTCATCCATGCAGCGTGCCTATGTTTAGATAGTGGCAGTGAAGAGACACGTATCTCTATGTCCACAATTGTTGAATCCCTACAATGATTTAAATGATAGGTCATAACTGAAATTAGAGGATATAGGAAAACTGGGCTTGGCGGGATTCGAACCCACGATCTACGCCTATCCGGGGCGTCGGCTTAACCGCTGGACTAAAAGTCCAACAAGTGCAGTCACCTCTAAATCCTCTACTTATATGCTCTTATTGATAAGACTCGTATTGCTAGGCAGGTTAGCACTGCTGCACAACTATCTAACCAAGCAGGTCTTATGGTATATATAACTCTGACATTAAATTACTTACTTACTAGCCAACGCCCACCCTTATTTTATGCATTAAAAAACTCGCTCAGAGTGCGTTCTGTAAACGAGTAGTGTCTATTCTGGTCCGAAAGAGAACACGGAAGTTATACTTTCGAGTAATTGAAAAAAAAAACTGCCCCAGCTTTAAGCAAACCTAAATAATTAGATTACTCGTGACTTCGTGGTATTTCATTTTAATAACCAAAAAATAACAAACAATAACTTACGAGTTTTAGAAAAACTTGTTATAACAACCCGAATCAGTAAAACCCAAATAATCGTTAAGAAATTAACTTTGTCTAAGAAACCCACTTGTGTTAGTATAAAACCCTGAGCGCTTTCGGCAAGAACTGCCATCTACAGAGGGAAACCTACTAGCACAGTTACACCTTATCTGCGATTTGAGACTTGCTCAGCTCGAGGAGAAGATGCAAATGTGACTAGGGTTCCAGAGGAAACCTTGGTTTATGTAGGACTGGGAGCGGGAGGAGGACGGGGTGGGAGGGGGCGTGGCTGGTTACCTATTCCTAACCTACTAGCTAGATCTATTAGAGGGGATGATTGTGTGAATGTTATGTCGTTTGTTAATTTTTCCTTATTGTGTAAAGCTCTTTTGTTTTCAAAAAAATTTAAAGTGTAACTTTTCTTTATTTTGTGTAGGGCTGTCCAATTGTGAGGATTGAATGTGTGATTTTCCGAGTTAAGATGTTTCGCGAATGTGCTGTTGGTGTCTCTTATACCTTTTATATGTTCTCTGACCCTAGTTTTAAAGCTTCTGCCTGTTTGGCCTATGTAAATTGCGTTACAATCGTTACAATTTACACGATAAACTACATTGCCTTTTTCCTTTTCTGGTTTGGTTTTGCAGTTCATGAGTTTATTGGCTAAATTGTTGCGGTTGTACGGGGCTGGTGTTTTGTCTGTTTTAGAAGAAATGAGGTTACTTATTTTTTCTATGTACTGTATCCTGAAATATGATTTACTGGTTTCCGGGTTTAAGCTCTCTGGGGGGTAAATTATTTTGAGGTTGTGTTTGATTTTGTGATGTCGTAGGATTCTGTCTATTAGATTGAGATTGAAATTGTTATTTGGGGCTATTTGTTTTATTGCATTTAATTCATTATTATAGTTGGTTTCATTCATGGGGATGTTAAGGAGTCGAAAAATCATACTATGGAACGCTGCGTGTTTGCGCTGGAATGGGCGAGAAGAATCAACAGGGATTATATTGTCGCAATGGGTTTCTTTACGAAATATCTTGAAGTCTAGGGTACTATTTTTTTTGGTGATGGTGAGGTCTAAGTAGTTCAGGGAGTTGTTTTCTTCTACTTCCATGGTAAATTGGATTTTTGGGTGAATTGTGTTGATAAAACTTAAGAAATTGTCTAGTTGTCTGTTGCTTCCTGTTCAAATGCAGAAGATATCATCCACATACCTTGTCCAGAAAGATATACATTTAACTGGGGGATTTTTATTGAGCAGAAGTTTGTTTTCGAAGTTATCCATAAAAATTTCAGCAAGAAGGGGAGAAAGGGAAGAACCCATAGGTAGGCCTATTTTTTGTTTTTGGTATCGTATTAGAACTTTGTTTAATGGCTTTTTTGGTTGCTTTTGCTTAGACCCCACAAACAAATTCCAAAAAGCAACCAACAAAAAATAGGCCTACCTATGGATTCTTCCCTTTCTCCCCTTCTTGCTGAAATTTTTATGGATAACTTCGAACACAAACTTCTGCTCAACAAAAATCCCTCAATTAAATGTACATCTTTCTGGACAAGGTATGTGGATGATATCTTCTGCATTTGAACAGGAAGCAACAGACAACTAGACAATTTCTTAAGTTTTATCAACACAATTCACCCAAAAATCCAATTTACCATGGAAGTAGAAGAAAACAACTCCCTGAACTTCTTAGACCTCGCCATCACCAAAAAAAAAGTACCCTAGACTTCAAGATATTTCGTAAAGAAACCCATTGCGACAATATAATCCCTGTTGATTCTTCTCACCCATTCCAGCACAAACACGCAGCATTCCATAGTATGATTTTTCGACATCCCCATGAATGAAACCAACTATAATAATGAATTAAATGCAATAAAACAAATTGCCCAAAATAACAATTTCAATCTCAATCTAATAGACAGAATCCTACGACATCACAAAATCAAACACAACCTCAAAATAATTTACCCCCCAGAGAGCTTAAACCCGGAAACCAGTAAATCATATTTCAGGATACAATACATAGAAAAAATAAGTAACCTCATTTCTTCTAAAACAGACAAAACACCAGCCCCGTACAACCGCAACAATTTAGTCAATAAACTCATGAACTGCAAAACCAAACCAGAAAAGGAAAAAGGCAATGGAGTTTGTCGTGTAAATGGTAACGATTGTAACGCAATTTACATAGGCCAAACAGGCAGAAGCTTTAAAACTAGGGTCAGAGAACATATAAAAGGTATAGGAGACACCATCACCAACAGCACATTCGCGAAACGCCTTAACTCGGAAAATCACACATTCAATCCTCACAATTGGACAGCCTTACACAAAATAAAGAAAAGTTACTTTAAATTTTTTTGAAAACAAAAGAGCTTTACACAATAAAGAAAAATTAACAAACGACATAACATTCACACAATCATCCCCTCTAATAGATCTAGCTAGTAGGTTAGGAATAGGTAACCAGCCACGCCCCCTCCCACCCCGTCCTCCTCCCGCTCCCAGTCCTACATAAACCAAGGTTTCCTCTGGAACCCTAGTCACATTTGCATCTTCTCCTCGAGTTGAGCAAGTCTCAAATCGCAGATAAGGTGTAACTGTGCTAGTAGGTTTCCCTCTGTAGATGGCAGTTCCTGCCGAAAGCGCTCAGGGTTTCATACTAACACAAGTGGGTTCTTAGACGAAGTTAATTTCTTAACGATTATTTGGGTTTTACTAATTCGGGTTGTTATAACAAGTTTTTCTAAAAAGTTTTTGTTATTTTTTGTTTATTTAAGCAAACCCTTAATATGTATATTAGAGTTTTCGGGCTTCCTTGTATTATTGGATCACGAAACATTTTAAATTGGCTCACCTCTAAAACTTGTTTCATCTACAGCAGACCACATACATTGACTATTAGGTGAATAGTTAACTACTCTTGCCGAGTCCATGCACCATGAGTTTAACCTGAAAACAATGAGAGTTCAGTCATTGCGTATCGAAATTAGGTTTACTTTTACGAGAAGTATATGTTTACATAAGCCGCTTAATTTTTTTTTCAGAACATGCCAGAAACCAGAAGTAAGAAAGGAAGAACGCCTGAAGAAGTCGCAGAGACTAATCAAAAGTAAAATTCTTCGGGGAGAAATATTACACCCACACTTAACCGCTAGAAGCATTGAAAGCACTTGAAATAGTCATTGATGCAAATGATGGATTTGGAGCCCTGGTCAGCGTACCATCGCGGCTAGGTGGAGACTCTGGTTCGAATCCATTTCCGTCAATTTTTCCATGTCTTCATTTCTCTAATTCTCCTGCCTGTAGAGCCTTCCTACAAAGTTAATTAGGTGCTCTGTACCTCTTATGGTTGTTATATGTTAACATACAATATTGGAAAATTTCGACGTTTTCATAGAGAACCAGTAGAATCCGGGCTGATGGGCCGTGGTCGAATTGAAAGTGAACTTCCAAACGTTTCGTCAACATCTGCGGTCGACATCTTCAGTGGCGCTGCGTAGACTTCGAAGGTTGTACCTCGGTGGCTCCGTAGCGAGTGACTGGGTAGGGGGCTGCGCACTGACCTTTATACCCGGACGTTGTTGTTGTTGTTGTGTTGAGAGCGGGAATTGCTCGCTCTCAACACAGCATGCCCCTCTGGGAATTTCCATTACCTTGTTTTTCCCAATTGGCTGACGTCATCCTTTTCGTTGTTGTTTTGTTCAGCGCCGGATACCAGAGTTTGTTCACCTTTAAGCCTTCTTCCTTTCTGTTGAAATTGTGTTGGTGCTTGTATATTTCAATAGCTTCTCTGTGTAATCAGGGGAAATATGAGTAGCCCGTGACAAGACAATCGCTTGTTTGTAGTGCACCGTGTGTCAGTACTAACACAATCTGGACACACGCACTACAAACAAGCGATTGTCTTGTCACGGGCTACTCAATATTTCCCCAGACTACACAGAGAAGCTATTGAAATATACAAGCACCAACACAATTTCAACAGAAAGGAAGAAGGCT